>JAVRXN010000012.1:47029237-47161737 GCA_033556935.1 Timema podura
GTGAATAAATGTTACTGACAAAATTAGCACAAACTTTCTCATATTGTGTATTATAGCTTCGAAGAAAATTTTCGAAAATAAGTTCTTAGTAAGCTACCCTTAAATAAGTTTTACCAAATCATTAGGGCTATTTTTAAAAATATCTCTGTTTTTTTTAAAAATAATTTATCATTAAACTACCCTTCAACGAATTTTTGCTCAAAAACCAAAGATACAGTGTTATTTGTTTGTCAAACAAATCCTAGACTTGCATTTCAAACAAAATCGTTGGACATTTTCGAAAAATTTGAAATTAAAAAAATTTACCCATTACTCCCTTACCCTTAATTGAAGGGCTAGGGTAAATTTAAATAAACTATTTTGTAGTATAGCGCTACTAAATTTAAATATCAAGTTGAACATAATTCATCAAATCGTTGGGTACTCGTGGCCAGGGACATACTGACAGATAGACCGACAGACAGACAACATTGTAAAATCCACTTTTTTGGGTTTGTGTTCACATAAAAAGTAAAAATTTGTTATAATCTTAAGATCATTTTTTCCCTTTTCTCTTGATTTGAGAAAGTAAAAAAAAAGGCCAAAATATATTTATCTGTGGACGAGAGCTTGTAAATATTGCTAGTAAATTTGTTGGCTTACAAATATTGTAGTTTAGTAAAACAAAATAGATTTCACCAAAATAAAACGTAATTATTAATTATATAACTAGTTATTTTTAGTTTGAATAAGACAGTTCTACTTATTAATGTCAGAGCGAGTATGCATTTGTGTTCGAAAATCATATCTACAATTTTGATACTAAAGGAAATATTTACTAATTAGCAAACACATAAAGAATTTATCAATCAAGGAAAGTTTACACATAAAACCCTAAAGTTTTTTTTTATCAAAGTAATGAAGTCACAAATATTCAAATTATTATAAGCACCATTATTAATTCGCAAAGCATCCAGGCGATAATCCAAATGTTACTTTTGTAAAGATAATTTCGGATATTCTATACATTGTTGACACCGGAAGTGAATTTAAGTTATCTAAACTAAAGAAAATGTTGAAATCATGAGTAATAAAGCACATTATCCAAAACTAAAATTACAAATCTTTATGTTTACATGAGATATAATGTAAAAATTAACAAAAAGCTGACTCTTTAAATAGACTTGTTAAGTAATTATTATTAACTCTACTTAAACAGGAAAAGCGCAAGAGAACTACATTACTAAGGTAATATACGTGCGTTATGAGGTGTTTTTTTGTTACGATGAAAGCTAAACTGAGTGAAACAAAAGTCTAACTCTAAATTGCAATAATATATATAAATGATGCTGGGGAAAAGGTTGTTGCAGTGTTAATAATAATAAACTCAATCGTTTGTTTACGGGACGATTAACCTATACGAATTTTTGGATTAGCATAGTAATTGTTACAAGGTTTGACTGCAAGTCATCATCAAATGTTTCCAACCTGTGGCCGGTCAGTTTAGTAAAATGACTCGGTCTTCCTCTAACCTTCCACCATTTTTCCTCCCTTAATTGCTTTCATTCTTCTCCTCTCACTCACACACTTCTGTTATCTGCTCCTCCCATCTCTTTCTTGTCCTCCCTTGCGGTATTTCCCCTCCATACTTCCATTTTCACTACAAGTAACGTTTATTATTTTTATCTTTTTAGCACCGCCTCTTAATACATGTTCAGGTTATACGCCTGTTTACTAATTACAATAATTAGTTGGGTACTAGGAAGGCTTAATTTAGATTAAACGCACCCGCACTTGTATGGAGGGAGAGTGGATAACCATTTAGAAAAACCACCCTCATTGCACCCGATCGAAATCTAACCCGGATCTCCCCCATCTTCGGCACTCAAGTCCAACACGAGATTAGCGCGTTAGACCACACGGCCACCGAAGTGGGTATTAATTTTATTAATTTTCATCCTCGACCCAAATTGATTTCTTTTCTCCTACCAACATTTCCTTATTTATTTTTTTAACGATAAGAAGACAATCTTTATGAAAACCAAATATTTGAAAACTTTTATAATTCGCTCGTGTCCTGTCATCTTAGATGAGATAACGTGTCGCTGATTATTAGAGATTTGACTTTCTTAAAGTATAATAAAATTTAATTGCATTAACTGGTGGTCTTGCGGGCTAAATATCAGGCTCATCACCCACTTCTGTGGCTGAACGGGCCTAGGCTTCGTTCTCGTGTTAGACTAGCTTGCTGATTACGGGGAATTGAGGTTTGAATCCCGGTTGGGTTTATTGAGGATTTTTTTCTAAATGGTTTTCCCTTCTTTTCTATAAAGCAGTAAGTACCTCTAAATGCTTACCTCATTATTGTAATCATATATATACGTTACATGCCGAGATTGTTTTTTCTAAATGCTTTCTATATATCATGCAAACGAGTACATTTCCTATAAACCTACCTTACTCTTTCCATTTGTTTATTAATGCGTTTAGCCTGTATGGGTGATAAAAGGTGAGTATAAAAACATTTAGGTAGGCCTATAGATTTTTAAAATATAACTCAACTTTGGGTGTTTATGGTATGAATCATAAATCCAACATAGGCCCGCTATTCCTGACAGAGAGAGGCTCAGGGGTTAAAGCATGATTGGGGAGGCGAGAGTCATTTTGTTCGAACCCTGGCTGAGTGGACTAGTAGAATTTTTTTGTTTTGTTTCTGTAACTTGGTTATTTTCTAATCTCTTTCCAAGATAATACCAGTGCATTTTCTTTTCACTAACCTCCTCATCTTTGACCAATTTTGTGAGGTTAATGGCTTTTTTTTTGTTCGAGCGTAGCGAAATCCTGTTTTGACTTGACCAATTGATATTTTGACTGTCTGTATGCCAGGATGTTTATTCCGCAATAACTGTGAAAGTGCTTGTACCAACCTATGCCTAATGATTAGTGCGCACAGTTTTTTTATCTGGTTAATTGTTTCAATATGGCGGCTCATTAAAAGGTTTTTGTTTAATAGCTCATCTCAGTAATTTGGATTTAAAATTATAAAGAACCGATTGAGTACCTACGGCATATTGCCTTAAATTTTGACTTAGAGTGCGAGACTGACGTCTTAAACCACGTGAACAACGGCTATTCTCTATTAGTATTATGCACCATTGAAAATAGTATTCATTTGTTTTCTGTTTGACTTGATCAATAAGGAAACTTATCGACAACATTCCAAGGAGAAATTATGGGAGATATTTCAACTTGAAATCCAAAGAGGTAAATCGATAAATACATGTTACTAACGAACTTAGTAACGATAGTAACATGGAGGGAGGTCTCGTTAAAGGTCTGTGTACTAATAGCATGTCATGTCAATGAAATACTAGTAAATAGAACGATAGTAGTCTACGCAGATTAGTAAGCTTGAACATATACATGGAGGGAGGTCTACTGCTCACAGAACTACTAGTAAGACTGTAACGATAAGACATGGATGAGTCTATGTATCATAACTACTAGAAGACTGAGAAGATAATAGCATGGAGGAGTCTACTGTTCATAGAACTACTAGTAAGACTGTAGTAACGATAGACATGGAGGGAGGTCTACTGTTCAAGAACTACTAGTAAGACTGTAGTAACGATAGTAACATGGAGGGAGGTCTACTGTTCACTAAGAACTACTAGTAAGACTTAGTAACGATAACATGGAGGGAGGTCTACTGTTCATAGAACTACTAGTAAGACTGTAGAACGATATACATGGAGGGAGGTCTACTGTTCACAGAACTACTAGTAAGACTGTAGTAACGATAATACATGGAGGGAGCATGTTCATAGAACTACTAGTAAGACTGTAGTAACGATAAACATGGAGGAGGTCTACTGTTCACAGAACTACTAGTAAGACTGTAGTAACGATAAGAACATGGAGGGAGGTCTACTGTTCACAGAACTACTAGTAATACTGTAGTAACATAGTAGCATGGAGGGAGCGAGGTCTACTGTTCCAAAGAACTACTAGTAAGACTTAGTAACGATAGTAGCATGGAGGGGGCAGGTCTACTTTCACAGAACTAATATTTATAGGTGTAACATAAAAATAGACAATGTTGAAGTTTTACATTTTGTAATTCTTCATTTCTTATTCTAAACGAACCATATACATCAATATAACAATGATTTATTTTTATATATGTCTAAATTGTTCTCAAACTAATCATTTGAATGGTTTATTCCTAAAGCATGCCCCCCCCTTTGACTTTGGCTTTTGGAGGTATACTTATTGGTAGGGAAGAAGCTCATTTTAGAAGATAAAGTTTGTTATATTTTCAAGAGAAAAGATTATTTGCGTCATCTTGGTAAACTTCGCAAGGAAGAAAAAAAAGAAAAGAAAAACTGTAACTTTCCCCTCGGTTTTATCTCCGTGTATATCGTGAATCTTGAAGATATAGGGAGGAGAAACAAGAGAGAGAGAGAGAAAATAATAAAGCGAGTAGAAACGAGACGAGTATACTTATATCTCAAGCCAGTGTAATAAACAAATTATTTTTTCATAAGCTTGCTCCATGTTGTTTTCAAAGCTCGTGAATAATAATGTTTACCCCTCTTTCACAGTTGGCGACCTTTACCTCATACACCCCCCCCCCCTACCCTTAACTTTCTTACCCTCTGTTGTGTCACATTATTGTTTTGTCTTCTTTTCTTTTTTTTTTTTTTTTTTGTGCCAAGGTGAAATGGTTAGAATTTTCTGCATGTTTTCATGACCCTTTGTGCTTGGCGAATGCACCAGACCTGAGAACTAAAACATAGATCGAGTTTCAACCTGTCTAATTGTTTTGAAATTAAACAAGTCGAATATTGAACAGCAAATTAGGTTGATTTTTTAAAGAGCAGCTTATATACGTTTTTTTGTGAACATGTTTAATGTAGTAATTCAAATATGGTAATAATTTTTTTTTATCACCGCGTCTTACTACCTTTCGGACTATAAACTTATGTAGGGCTATTAATTACGCTAAAGGTTTTATGGAGTAGGAAAGTTATATATAGAGGAAGTGTATCTAGATGTGTGTGGAGAGAGAGTGGAAAACCATTTAGAAAAAAAACATAAGTACACCCGTCCCAGATCTAAACCCTGATCTTCCCATCATTGGCAGTCTTGTCTCCTGTGAGATTAGTGCGTTGGACCACGCGGCTACCGAAGCGGCTAGTATTATTAATTACTATCAAAATTAAATATATATGCGAGGTTTCTTTTTTTTTTTTTTTTTGGCTACTGACAAATTATGTTAAATAAACCGTGCACATACCCAATTTAATATTTACTTTAAAATTGCATAACTTGCTATATAAGGTACTACTACCCTTTTCGGTGGCTAAACGGTCTAAGGCGTAAATCTTGCAAAAACTTGCTGGGCTATGATTGGATGACCGGGGCTCGAATCGCAGTTAGCGTATTCCGTTTACTCTGAAAGGCAGCCCCTGCAGGTCCCCTTAAATTCGCTCCCAAATCCCTCTCCAAGCCTACTGCGCCCGTTGGCAATTGCGTGGGCTGCTGGTTCGTAGCTACGCCACTGGCCAGTAAATGTTTATTTGTTTTAAAAATAAACTATTTTTTAAAACGATAAAATATAATTTGATTAAAGTTAATTTATATTGCGATGCTTAAAATTCATTTATCATCCGCATACAAAGTCTAATAGATCCCCAAATTAATATTTATGAACTATGAACGGAACCGCTAAATTTCATTCAGTGGGCCTACTCCTATAATTTACGTAACGGTTTAACCCCAACACAGTTCAACTTTCTTTGGGGTTATCTTACCAAGTTGGAAAATATATGTTGTTAATTTATAGAGGGTAAAACCACCAACTTACCCAATGGAATCATGAATCTACTTTTAAGTACACACATATATAAGTAAAAACTTTCTATAAAGTTCTCCTTTTTAACCTAGTTTTCAAATTTATCTATTACTATACTACCACTTAAAACTTATCCCAAACACACTTTTCGAAAAGTGCACTAAGTTTTGGTGGGCGAATGATACTGTACCACCACTAGTATATAACATCTCTACAACTTCGGTGGAAAAAAAAATCCTGTTGGACGAAAAGGTGAGTTCACAGAAAGAAAAAGATACGAAAATGGACCAAAATAAACTAACACTTAGAATTTATGTTGATTGTACCACTATAGAAATAGATAGTAGACTATTGATCCCTTTCCCATACAGCTTCAGACAAATTTAGTAAACCCTGGGGATCGAACCCGGGACCTTTAGATCTGTAGCCAAGAGCTCTGACCATTAGACCACAGAGGTAATGTCATGCGTATTAAATTATAATTTTTAATTCACAAAGCTATACATTTTTAATAATAATAATAACTACCGTAATATATTAACATATATTTGGTGATAGTTCTTATTTTAATATTTAATTTCTTTAATTTTTTGTCAAATCTTCAAACAATAAATGATGACTTTAACTACTTTAGTTTATAACTTACTTTTTATATTATTTTTAATTTTAAAAACATAAATTCTTTTTAACACACACATCTTCTGTTTATTTTAAACTAAGCATGATACAATAATATTTTATTAATATTACAACACACTTATAATTTAATTTTGCACCAAACAATTATTTTTATCATAGAGGAGCGGCCAAAATGGTCGAGTTGGAGAAAAACCCCTTGAGATAGAAACCCTTAATAATTTACGTACACTCTTGTATTGTTGGATTGCATTGACAGTGACAACAGGAGTAGAATTGCAAAAAACATAAAAGTTTTCTTTACGTTAACGGCTTTTACTATCCTTTCGGGGTATCCCGTATTATAATATAACACTAACGGGGTAGAGGTTGGGTAAGGGGAAATTTATAGTAAATGTACCGAATTAGCTAGTAGAGAGTGTAGGCAAACCATCTAGGAAAAGCATAATCAGCTGGACTCACTCTACCGGGATTCTAACCTAGATACATCAGTCACCGTCAATCCAATCTATTGAGGGGGTGATGTATTTAAGGCCTAAACTGAAATATGTCGCACCTGCACTCGTAAAGTGGACTCGCAAGATATGTTGTGTTTGTTTCTACGTAAACAAATCATTTCTACAATAAAATATCCGAAAAAAAACTTATTTTAGATCAACATGACCCCATCATCGTAGTCATATTAACGTTTACAAATTCGAGTTAAATAAATAAAATGTTGATCCAGATATTCGAAAATTGTTGATATAGCCATGTGAAGAAAGTTAGAGACTCTTTGTGTGTACTAGAGCAATATTTGATTTATATTGACCAAAAAATGTTTTGCTAAAAAAACTGGGTGAATTTGTCAAAACTAGATGTGCGTTAAATTAAAGCTTATTAATTGTAAACTGATAGTATTATATTCGCAATGACACTAATATAAATAATCAAGGACGAAATATTTAACATCTATTAGATATAGACTATAAAATAAACAATAATGTTAATTTTTTAATAGGATGTAAATAGAAGAAAATTGTTTACATTGCGAGTCTTATGCACATTTTAATAACTTTATCTTTTCATCCAAAATATTAATTTTGATATAGACTGTACTTTTTTTTTTTCCGACCTCAATAGGATGAAGGGATGTTGTGGATTTTTTTTTTCCCTCCCGTCTCTTCTTCTTGTGGTTCTTGGTTTTTTATATATATATATAACTAGGAACGAGTGCGTGATGAAGATACGGCTACTCCCGCCACTTGCTCTTTATGAGTTCACAATCTAGTTGTGGGAGGGGCTTATTGAGGTGGCCCCTAACCGAGCACAAGGAGAGGACGTAGGAGGCTCCAACTGTCGCGGATACAAACGTAGAGAAACTAGTGGTCTCGTGCAGCAGTTGGTATCACCGGCCCGGGTGACCATCTGGATCTTGGAAAAAGTTCATTATTTCCTTGTACGCTCTGTCGCATCGAAACATTGTACGTTTTCATGGTTTTAAACTTGGTAAAGTTGAACATTACGGAGTCGTGTTTTTGAGGCGATGCCTAACATTCAAAAACTTACTATCTTTTTTATTTTAGCACCACCTCTTAATACCTTTCGGGTTATACGCCTATGTACAATTACGCTATTGGGTTAGGGATGGGTAGGGTTGAATTAAGAGGAAGTGTACCTAATCTGCGTGGAGGAAATGGGGGGGTGGAAGCACCCTCATAACATCCGACTGGATTCAAACCCTGGTGTTTCCATCAACGGCAGTCCAGTCTATTGCGAGAGTGAAGCCTTAGACAATGCGGCCACCAAAGCGGGTCTATTGTCTCGTTAACTAAGATAATGTGACGTGTGAAGAATCAAGTCACGTGTTTTAATGATATATATAAAGAACTTGTTTATAGTAACATTAAAAACTAGAACTCTAATCATCCAAACAAGATTAGTTTTTGGACAATGTTAAAAAATTGTAGAAAAACCGTAGATTTAAACCGATTAAATATAAAAGTGTTTCTACTGCCGCATTTATTATTGAATTATTTAAATAAGAGAATATATTTAAATTATTAGATGACTGAAGTAGTAAAGTAAAAAGATATAATTAATTGTACTGCAAAATTATCTATGGCATAGAATGAGGAAGGAATAATTTAGAGAAATTATACCTGCATTTGCGTGGATGGAGGGTGGGAAAAAATTTAGTGAATAGCATTCCCGATTGAGATTCGAACCCCGACATCCCTGTTACTGATAATCTAGTCGTACAAGGTGGCGCTATACCGTGTGACCACCAACGCGGGCCAGAGTATGTATGATTGAGCCCATACTATTTTATAGTTCTGCCAAGTTTGATTTATAAAATTGTGTTTTGGAAATATTTTTACTTGCTGAAATATGGTGTCTACGTTTAAACTTTCTAATTAGAAGTTCTCTGATTCAAAAATTTTAGGGATCACAGAAATGTTTGAGCTCTATTCGACTTCATCAATCAAATACTTGTTGGCATAGATAATAATCGTGTAGGATAAACAGATAAACAATAAATAATCATATATTTATCAATTATTTTCTATGACCCACTTCGGTGGCTGAATAGTCTAAGATGTCCCTCTCGTGTAAGACTGGACTACAGATGACGGGGAGATCGGGGTCGAATAGTGGTTGGGTGTATTTAGGGTGGTTTTTAATAATTTGTTTTAAACGCTCCCTTCACGAAAATGCGGGAGCACTTCCTCTAAATCCAATCTTCCTCATCCGTAACACGTTAATTTAACTAGTTTATATGCGTATAACCCAAAAGTGTAGGAATGCACGTGGTGATAAAAAAAAATAACGGGGTTTCCCAAAGTTACTTTTGAATCAAATTAATTAAATATTTCCATCAAAAATTGATTATTAAATTTTGCAAGTGTGTACTTTACACCAAAATTTGAGGCGTTCTAAAGTCTTAATTTACTAAGTACAAACTATTTTTAAAAAATATTGTGTGGTAAAAATATTACGTTATCACTCGCAATATTCCCAAGTACCACATTTTTATTTTATTGAAAACACTTTTTATGAAAGTTTTAAATTAGGGCTTGAACTCTTATGATTCAAAGCTTGTTTTTCTGTATAATATATATATATATATATATATATATATATATATATAAAATATAAGCACACATTAACTTTGAGTCTTTACATAAACATGGGACTTTGAAGTGGTCTATGCTTTATGAATTTATCAAAGGGAATGTCAAATTAAATTGCTATATGAAAATATGAATTATTTTACTTTTATTTTAAGAAGCTAAATAGTTTGAAAACAAAATATGTATAGACTACTCTTTCACTTCATTAATTTTTCATCTCTACAGATCAATATTACGAGATTCCCAGTAGGGTATAACTATAACGAAAGATAAAGCATCGTAAAGAGTGAGAAGGGTGGGGAACAGAGGAAGAACAATAATGGTAATACGAAGAGAGAACTCGGAACAAAGCTGGAAATATTCACAATGTTACCACCTGCAGCAATTCTCAGAAACGAAACTTTCTTGTTCTCTTCCAAAACTATTAAGAGTATCCTCTGAAGGATACGTATTATTTCCTTGAGTGCAATATGTTTACGTTCTCACCTTCGATTCGTTCAACATTCTTCTCTTCGTCGACATTTGTTTGTTTTTTTAAATTATTATTATTATTCTTGAAAGAAACTTGATCATAAAGTTTTCCTTTACTTAGTTACACTCTTTTCATCAAACTTTCGGGAGTAGTATATATATTATATTACATTGAGAGCAGCTCTGTTTAAACTATTGAAGAAAATTGAAAAATCTATTTTAGCATTTTGAAGACTTTCTTCAAATCCGGTTTTTTAAAATTTGATAGTTACATTTTATTTTATTTGGTACCTTCTATTTGCTATTTTCTATTAGAAAAAGAATATTTAAATTAGTTTTTATATTTGTTGGTTATTGAATAATTTGACATTAATTTAAATTTGAGTATATATATATATATTTTTAGCATTGCGTCTTACTACACCGTTTGGGTTGTACGCATTTGCACAGACTAATTATGTTAATGTGTTAGGAATATGGAAGGTTGAATTTAAGGAAGTATCCTCGCATTTGTGTGGAGAGAGGGGGAGAGAAAGTAAAAAACTATTTATGAAAAAACCCTCACAACATACTGGACCAGGACTTGAACCCCGATCTCTACATCACTAGTAGTTTTGTCTATTTATTGCGAAGGGACGCCTTAGACAATACGGCCACTGAAGCAGGTAATTTTAATGTGTTGAAGTCCAGTCTATTAGTTTTCAATGTGTGTTAAATTTTATTATATTTGGAGGAGGTTAGTTCTACTAGAAACTGACAATTATTGATAGACGTTCAAACGGTTCTAACGGAATTGAACCCATAACTAGGAAACCTTCATTTGTTCTCAATTATTTTTCCACGCTCCTACTATTCATCCGAATTATAGGCATTTAACAACGATAGTAATGTAGGGTTGAGGAATTTAGAACTTAAAGGAGATGTACCCCATTTGCATGAAGGGAGAGTGATAAATCATTTACTTGATCTACCTTCAACATTCCCTACCAGTAATCAAACCCTTATGTTCCCCGTCAATGGAAAATCAAACTAGTTGATCCTTCTTGGTAGCCCCCTATTTTGGAGGCCCCATAGGAATTTTTGGTCACCCAATATTCCTGTACCCTTATGGGTTAGACCGTTAGAGGATACCTGTCTTTGAATTCGGTTTATTGGTTCTTCTGGGCTTTTGAGATTTTTTCTCAACCTTGGTATTTTGTAACCACACCCATTTTAGAGGCTTCTGGTAATTTTCGGTAAACAAATATTCCTGCGCTCTTTTGGATTAGGTCTTCTTGCTTGCAAAATTTTAGCTTCTTAGTCGTCCATCCTTCGAGATTTGTTCTACTTTGGTTTCCCATTAACCCTCCCCTAACCACCTCCCCCCCCCCCCCCCATTCCATTTTGAGAGCTACCATGCGAATTTTTGATTACCAAGTATTCCTGCGCCCTTTTAGACTAGTGGCTAGCAGCCTAAATAGAAAATTTCAGCTTCTTAGTACAGTTTAGTTTTCTGCACGTGCTAATATCAACAGATCTTGAATATCTGGAAAGGATGTCGTGGAATTTTGTCAAAACATTTTCTTCTTATTTAAAAAGTTTTGACAAAATTTCAGAACACCTTGACAGATATTCAAGACCTGTTGATGTTAATATGTGCCTAAAACTAAACTTTATGTTGCTACTGGATAAATATTTGATTTATATTGGCCAAAAGAATGTAATTCTATAAAAACTGTAAAATTACTCGTACTCCCTTCTGCCGCAACTTAAGTCTTTGGGCTTTGAGTTTTATTCGGCTTCGGTTCTTTGGAAAAATCCCAACTTTGGGAGTCCCCATATGTTTGGTCGCTAAGTATTCTTGAACTTTATTTTGTTAGATGACAGCTAAATTCATCTTCCTAGATCTTATGGGCTTCCAGATTTCTTAGATTTTGGTTTTTTAGCTAACACTTTTATTTTGGGGAGCTTCCCATAGGAATTTTTGGACAACCAGTATTCGTGCACCCTTTTGGGTTTGGGGGGAACTTCCCTGAAAAATGTTAGCTTCTGTCCCGTGGCCTATACTAAAGGTATTAGAAGTTTCAGCTTTCTAGGCTGTATAGGGTTTCTGGGTGGTGTTAAGACACACACACACACAATTAGGAATTGTTATAGAACCATGTTACACGCTTATGTACTAATTACACCAATGATTTTAGGGACAAGGAAGGCTATATTTAGAGGAAATGTATCTATATTTGTGCTGGAGGGAGAGTGGAAAAGTGTTTTGGAAAAACCACCCTTAGTACTCCCGACCGAGATTTGAGCCTCAATATCCCCGTGATCGAAATCTAGTCTACTGCGAGAGTCATGTTTCAGACCATGTGGCGACCGAAGTGGTTAGGCTATAAAAGAAATTATATACAGAGACATAGAAATAAATTTGAAAAGTTGATATAATGTAATGATAGTGTAACTAATATAATATTAAGTATTTTATGGTCAAAAAATTATTGTTTGGACACATTCGTCTTATCTCTATCTTCAGTAAAAAATAAACATTAAAAATGATTGTGATTTATGGCAATAATTTTATTTTATGACACAATTAAACGTTTCATGCCATGAAATGAAAACGGAGAAACACAAAATAATAATTCAGTAATTTGAAATTTAAGAATTTTCTCGAATATATTCAATATCACAAGGTCACATAAAAGTATAAAATTCGCGATCGTCATATTTTTCAAGGCAAGGAAAAAAAAATTTAAAAGAGGGGGGAAAGAGAAGAAGATAGCAGGAAAAATAGAATTGCTATAATCCTACTATTGCAGTTATCTCAATTTCCTAAATCTCAGAAGAAAGAAAAAAACAGCTCTCAGAAATATTTCTTTACTTTTATGACCCCCAACACCCACCCCCCCCCCCCCACACACACACACACCCCTTTGTTTGGTTACTTCTTAAAACAATACATGATGTGCAGGACAAGATATACACAAGTCCAAGAGCAATATCAAACTCAATCTAACAAAAGTTATATTATTAATGTTAGCACTAGTATAGTGGCTGCATATCTCGGCTGCGCGTATTGAATTGACACATCTTATTTTTTATTTGCTTCATTTCTCTGTTCATTAAACAAAGAGAAAACTGGCTCGATTGTGACTTTAGTATAAAGTCATCAATCTTTGTGAATAATTTGCTTCAAAGTCAATATAAATTTAATTAAAATCTCTAATGAAAATTGTAGATAATACGAATGTTGGTAAACATTTTTATTACAAGCTAGAAATTAAAATTAGATAACATAATTCCCTTATTGTTATGTTATTAGCGAATAAATAAAATAACTGACCAGTATCAATACTCGTTTTTATATATATTTATATATACTGTTTATATACATATATAGACATATATATATATATATTTAGCACCGTGTCTTAATACCCGTTTGGGTTTTATACTTATATACTAATTACGCAAATAGTTTTAGGGATTAGGAAGGTTATATTAATAGTAAGTGTACCCACATTTGCGTGGAGGGAGAGTGGAAAGCAATTTTGGAAAAAATCACCTTAAGTACACCCGACTGAGATTCGAACCTCGATCTCCCCGTCATCGGTAGCTTAGTCTACTGCAAGAGTAGTGCGTTAACCACGCGCCAACTTAAAAGGGTCCTTTTTATATTTAAATAAAAAACTTTTTTTTTTAAGATTGCACTACATCTTAATACTCGTTCAGGATATACAAATATGTACTAATTACGTTAATGTGTGTGTGATAAATAAGGTTGAATTTAGAGGAAGTGTACAGACTTTGCCATAGAGGGAGGGGGGAAAATATCTGTACACCCGACCGGGATATGAACCTCAAAGTCCCGTTCTTCGGCAACCCATTCTATCGTCTTTTAGACCATTCGACCATTGAATCTGTCTTTAATTTTTAAATTAAATTCCAAGGTATATTAAATAAACGTTCAACCATTACCGCCGAGCACAGGGCTGGAGACGATTCTTTTTCAAGTTTTATGACATCAACACACATATATATTTGTTATTCCCTCTTTCATTTTTATCTTTTGATTTTCTACTTTTTTTTAATAGCTTTTCTCCTTATTTCCCAAAAAAATTGTCGAAACTCTTGATACCAAAAACAAAGAAGCGCGAATAGAGAGAGAGAGGAAAAAAAAGTTAAAGAAGAAAATATCTGTTCATTTTTTTTCCCTCTTTTTTTTTTTATTAGGATGGTTGTGAAATTGTCCACATCAATTGCACAGTTGGCAATAACACTGGCCCATAACATCACACACAATGTTCTTCCTACCCCTATAACCCTCCTCTCAGCACTCCTGTAAATACAACCCCCTCCTTTCCTCTTTCTTCTCAAACTAAAAGATAAAAGGGAGGGAGTGAAGGAAAGGCAATAAAAAGCAAAAACACATTTCTAGCTCTTCTCAAGTGTCCACACATTTGCATGCATATATTCATACATCTACGTGTGTGGATATGTACACAAACTCCGGATCCATATACATAAAAAAAACGAAAACCCTTAAAATTATCATAGAAATGTTTTAAGGACAATAAAATATTAAATAAAGACAGGATTATTGGGACTTTACGAAAAAAAAAAAGTTTGCAACCTAAGCAAGAAAGAACACATTTAAAATTTTCTTGGGTTTTTTTTTTCCCCCGCTTTTGAAATATGTGTAAATTAAAGTCTTAAATAAAACATCTAGTTTATCCAAGAAGTGTTTTCCTAAATCAACTTCATGCATAGTAAACATGATATAACTTTATTTTTCACACAAACCGCCTATTTTTTCTTGGATTTAAAATTCCAATTTAAGCTACTAAGATGGCTCGGTGATTGCTCGATGTATTTATAATTCAGGTTGACATTTGAACAGATCATTTTATTTTAATTTGCCAGCACTCTTAAGTAATAGTAAAAACACCGCCTCTCTGGTCTAGTGGTCAGAGTGCCTAGCTACAGATCTAGAGGTCCCTGGTTCGATCTCCGTTGCTTCCAGGTTTTCTATAAAGCAGCGGGCTTAGAAAGAAGCAACTCAGCCTTGTGAGGACAAATGAAAAGCTATTCTAAATTATCAAGTAGTGGCTACGGTTTAGAAAACTGAGATTAACGGCTGGAGGGGTTATTGTTTTAGGACCGTGTCTTAATATACACGCGGGTTATACGCTTATGTAATAATTACGCTAATGAGCTAGGGATGATGAAGGTTGAATTTAGAGGAGGTGTACCCACATTTGCGTGAAGGGATGGTGGGAAAAACTATTTAGGAAAACCACTCTCAGAACATCTGACTGGGATCGAACCCTGATCTCCCCATCATAGGCTGTCATCTAGTCTAGTGCGAGAATGATGCCATAGGCCATGTGGCCACCGAAGCAGGTTTGATCTATGTTAAAAATAAATATTCTAGAAAGTTATGTACATATAAAATCCAGAATGTGTTTGTTTTCTAAGAAATTGTTATAGTGTAAAACTGTTAATAAAGTCAATTTTATTGTTACTGTAATCGCTTACAAAAATACCCCTTCCGGTGGCCGTATGGTCTAACGCGCAACTCTCGCAGTAGATTAGACTGCCTATGATGGTGAGATCGAGGTTGCGGGTCTCGGTCGGGTGTACTTGGAGTGATTTTTCCAAAATGGTTTTCCACTCTTCCAACACGTAAATTCGGGTACACTTTCTATAAATATAACCTTTTTAATCCCTAAAACCATTAGCGTAATTAGTACATAAGCGTATGACCCGAACGGGTGGTAATACACGGTACACTTCCTAAAATATAACTTTTTATCCCTAAAACCATTAGCGTAATTAGTACATAAGCGTATGACCAAGGTGTGTAATACACGGTACACTTCCTATAATAATACACTTTTTAATCCCTAAAACCATTAGCGTAATTATACATAATGCGAATGAACCGAAGGTGTAATACACGGTTGCAAAAAAAAATTAACAATAATGTTTACAATATGTAATAAAATTGTAATCTAATTTTAAGGTGATAAGCGTGTACTTTTAAAAGTAATGTGTTATTAAAAATGTACGGTTCTGAACAGACTTAAAATCAATATTGACATATATTCACTTTAAACTTTGCTCAGAACCATATTTTTGCATCCTTTACTTTTAGAGCAAATTGCAATGAATGTTTTAAGGTTTGAATTTTGTACACCCATCTCATTTGAAACATAGCGCAGTTAAGACTCTACCCCCGCACTCACCATAATCCAAATATTAGCTAAACCGCGCCCTCCCCACCTTCCCCTATTTCCACAGGCTTAGTAACGGTCAATACCCGGTATGTGCCCAACCGTGTTGAAAAAAAGACCTTAACTACGCGAGCGAGCAAAGTTTTAAAGTAACATGTATATATTGTATGCCCGATTTTTACTGTAACTCACTCACTACAAGTAATATAGAGGCAGTATGTATGTGTGTTTATTTTCTGCCTGCTACAACCCATTCGTATGCATTTAATTAAACTAATTGGGTAAGAAAGAGTAAGGTAGCATTTAAGAGTGAGATGCTTACCCTGAAAGGCTTACCTTTGTGGACTACACTATGACTTTCTCCAATAAGCTGCACCATAGTAGGAAACATGAAAGGTAAGCTTATTGCCTTTCAATATAAACAAAGGTACACGCATTTGCGTGAAAGAATGAAACTCGACCTAATTCAGGGTCCACGTGGTCTAACGCGCTACTCTCGTGTTGGACTAGACTGCCGATGACTGGGAGATCGGGATTTGAACCCGGCCGGGTGTACTGAGGGTGTTTTTTTTTTCAAAATGGAATGGTTATACACCCTCCCTCCACGTAAATGTGGGTACACTTCCTTTAAATATAAACTTCTTCATATATAAAATCTATGACTATAGTCTATAACTCGAATGGGTACCAAGATGTGTTGTTAAAAAAAAATTGATTCACACGTTCGCGGAAAATAGAAACTGCTTGACTAGCGAAGCAATTCACACGCTATATGTTGACCCATGATGCATTGCAACGCAAATTTTAATCTATAAACATATTTTATTTTCTATTGGATAAACCTATATTTTAGATAACTATAACGATGGATTTTCTCAAATTATAATGCTGTGTCGTGGCACAATCTAATCCATCGAAACTTACGCTTTCCATTAAAGGATTATTTAAAATCTCCTCACAACAGCAAACTTAAGTTGTCTGCTTAGTTCTAGCTCTACAGCGCATGCGCACTGACTTGAGGTTGTTGGTTTTTGAGATTTGATTGGTTTTCCCGTGACGACGATCTCAGGCAGAGCGGACCAAGTAGAAATGAGGTGAACAGTGACGGAAATCTTGTGATTGGCTTAGAGCTCGTCACGTGACCACGTTTGTGTTCTGCACTTGTTTTTCAGTGAATGTGCGAACCCATGATAAGCCGAAATCATTTGGAGAAAAAAAACCGTCGGTATTCGAACCCTGACCTCTCAGTCACTGCTAAACCAGACTATACGAGCTTGACATTTAGTCCGCGCGCCCACCGGTGCAGGTATGTTTTGTGTTTGAAGTAAAAAATATAACTTGAAATTTAAGACATAAGTTGATCTAGAAAATTAAAAATTTAATTTATAATTAAATTTTTAATTTTCTAGATCAACTTATCTAAGTCTTAGTTTTCATTATAACTACTCCTTACTTTCAACTATTCATTTAGAATGTTTTCTAAAAATTTAAAAGATGAATTTATTTTTTATCTGCAAGTGTTACAAAGATATTATTCTGGCTAGATGACTACCACTCTGATGTTGGGGTAAAGTGCTCGCCTCCGGACCCGACGTTCGTGGGTTCAAACCTAGCCGAGGTTGACGTATTTTTCCCGAGCGATAAAAATCCGAAGCCCAACTTTCTTCGGAGGTGGGTGTAAAGCCGTCGGTCACATATCGATTGTGGCGTGTAAAAGTTCCTTGGAAGGTATGTGAAATACCTTTACCGGCAAAATTGGTAGGTTCTTTCTCTATAGGTCGGTAGAAATTCTTCTGTATTCATATAATCAGTTGGTTCAGAATGAAAGAAAAAGAACGTTATTAATGTGTCGAGCTGCATATGTAGTCGCTCGCATAACGCATTGTTATAGCAATAATGTTATTCAAATTTGACGGACCTGGGGTATTTGTTTCCGACAGGAGAGAGAGAAACGATTTCCGTAGGCTTTTCTACAGTTGATTTCTTCGTTCGTCACCTAAAATTGAATTTATCTGTGAATAAAATGTATTATTTATCGCGGATCACCAAAATTTATAACGTACTCATCTTGTTATCTAGAATCTATTTCCACGGAACTATCGAATCTAGGACTGCCGGATCAAAGGAATGTGATGGCTGATTTCTAACATCCACACCAAATTCATGTCTTTATTAATTAATTAATTTATTAATTATTTAACCCAATACCTTTATTTATCAAAATATGAATAGGATCATAGAACGGCACTAGTGGGCATAAGGACTAAGGTGTCGAGCTCGTCTAGCTCAGTTTGCGAGTGATGTGGAGGTCGCGATTCGATTCCCGGCTGGTTATAATAAAAATGATTTTTCCTAAATGAGTTAACCGTTCTCTTCTTGCAATTTTTGGGTAAAGCTCCTCTAAATTTTTCCTTTCTCATCTTTATCCCTTTAATGTAAATATGTAAATATCTTGGTACGGGTAGTAAGATGCAATGCACCAACACACAGCCTCTTCTACCAATATTCTTTCAAATTATTCTAAGACCAACGAAAAAAAATGCTAATAAGATATTTGATTTAAGTTATTGGACGCTGCCAGCAAACTAACATTCTCTCAAGATTGTAATAACCCCAAATATACAATATACCTCTGCTCGAACTAGGAAAGCTTGAGAGTAGTACAAAAGTGAAATTTTAAAATAATAAAAAATTAAAAACTTAAGTCCTTTAATATAATAGATTATTATTATTATTATTATTATTATTATTATTATTATTATTATTATTATTATTATTATTATTATTATTATTATTAGCACCGCGTCTTACTACCCGTTCGGGTTATACGCACTTACGCTAATGTACAATTGTAGGGTGATTGTGAGATGAAATGGAGGTCCTACAGTTGGAATCCGAACCACGGTGTGGAGGCCTGGCATTCCTCACATTCACAAGTTGTGATTAATACACATCTTGTCAGAGGTGAAGGAAGGGTTTGGCAATCAGATCAATCTGTGCCGGGACCGAGGATTGAACCCCGGACCCTCAGCACAGAATTCTGACACCTTACCCCTAGACCAAATATAATAGATATAAATGATTGTATGTGCACACCAAAAAATTTGGAACTGGCCAACTGGAACGCTTGAGAAAGCTTTGTAAAGACGCCTCAAAGGCGCGGGTTTGATTTTTATTGACCCCAGTAGCCAAAACATTTGAATAAAAAAAAGGTTCCGTTGGAAATAAATTGCTGAAACAAAACCCGTTGGTCTTTCGCGTCAATTCGCATGCTGAGAATGGGGTGTGTTGAGTTTGAATATCAATATTGCGAATCACGAAGAAGAGACATTCTATGAAGGAATTTATGGTATAAGGAATAAAAATAAAATCAGCATCGTATAATATGGCTTTAAAATTATTATTTTTTTAAAATTTAAGTTTGTTTAAGAAATATTTCAAACAAAGGATTAATTATTAATTATTATATAATAGAGTAAGAAAAATCTTAAAACTTGAGTGGAAAAAGTGTAATCATAGTTTTTAAATTAAATATCTTTCTTAAAAAGGGGTATTTTTTAAGAAATTTAAATAATAATATTATTCTATTTTCAAATTATGATGTATCTTGTTTGTACTTGATTGGGCTCAATCTCGCCGTTTTCTAATAAGGACTCACTATTACAGCACCACGAGGTGAGGCCTTGTTTGAGCTGTAAAGAGAGTTCTAGAATGGTGCGGTAGTTGCGTATCGGAAAAAAACATCGCCTTATCGAAAAGATTGTTTTATGGAAAATATTCATTAAAAGAGAAAATATGGGCTTTGGGGTCGTTGATAGTGACCAGATGCATTTAAAAAAATCAATTCCAATCCATATTTTGTCAAGTTGTACCGTTCATTTTTGTAATATATTATCTAGATGTAAAAAAAATATTAAAGAATAAGCATTAAAAACAACGAAATAATACCTTTATTACATAAATCATTAGTAAACTGTAAAGATAAAAACCATTTTTTAGTTTCAATTTAGCTGTAAACAGACTGAGGCAGACTAGTGCAGGCGCAATCTACAGCGCTAGCACTGGAAATCACAGACCTCCGCTATCGGAAAACGCGCAATGGCCGTCTAGGGACCGCGTTATCGAAAAACTATCCCTATCTCGCCGATTGCGCTGTATCCAAATCGCGCATTTAAAACAGGAGAACTCTCAACACCTAGGTATTATTCGTGGGATGAGACTGGAATCAGCCTACCGGAGCGCTGAGACGCATTTCAAAATATTTCTCACACCAAAAAAGAGGTGAAGGGTATCCGTTTATACCCATATGATGAAAAAACCTTAAAATTTTAATTTTTCTGTGTTTTTTTAATACATCTAAAGATGAACCTAAAACTTTTTCAATGACCTTTCACATGAAATACCGCACTTCTTAGGATTAAAGATTAGTTATAAACATATATATATATATATATATATCCTCAAATTAACAAAATTATATTTCTAAAGAGGGCTACGACATAAAATTCTAAAATAATTTAGCATGATTTTTAGTGGTGTGCAAAATTTCGAAACTTCGACTTGGCTACGAAAAAAATTCCTGCTTAGACAATATTATGAAGCTTTGTCAGTAAAAATATTGGCACCTGAAATATTATATTTATGTTTGGCGGTCACCATCTGAACTGTTGCAAATAAATAGCCATATGAAACAATCTAAAGTAATTGAATTGCGACATAGTATATCAAAAAGTTGTAAAATAAAACCTTTTCTTAATAGTTTTAGTGTATATAACTATAAAATTAAGCCCAAATAATTTTTCGAACATAAAACAATTAGGCCTAGTAAAAATATTTAAACTTTGATTCGGCTTCGAGAATATTTCATATAAAGTCCTATTCAAGTTCACTTCGAATTTGATAAACAAGTGTACTTCACAACCTTCTTAGTGGTTTTTGATGTTACAGGACTACCATTCCCCTCCAAAGCCAGTGTAAGGATATTTCCCTTGGCCTTAAGGTTGTCTTCCGCAAGAAACCAGAAAGTGTTTGGTTGGCCATGAACTCGCAGCCAGTGCTATTATATGAGAGGTGATATCGCAAAGGGCCGACCATCCCACTATTACCGAGCTATCTTGGGGGTAGTAACACAATGAAGTCCTTGCGGCCAGTACACTTTAGAGGGCACCAACCCCTTCTCTAGAGGCTAACAACTCTATATTGCCCCCTCGAACACCGGGGACAGACCATTACTTGCCAAACTTACTGAGGGACACATTTCATGTCACATCAATGCACATACATGTATACTACACCAAATTTATATATATATATAGTTATTTGATGTCAACGTGTTCATAATAATTGTATTTGAGATACTTTTTGGTGATTTTTACGAACCTCGAATTTCTCTAATACCATAACATTTTAGGGATTCAAGGAATCGAGGAAAATATTTGTATATTAAATATGAGACGCTTGATTCCTCGAATTCTATGGTATTAGAGAGATTCGAGATTCGTAAGAATTTCAAATATTATCGCGAATACAAATATTATAAACATATAAATATATATTATAATATATATATATAGGGTGCTTGAATCCCTCAAATTCTAGGGTATTCTAAAGATTTATGATTCGTAAAAATCTCAAAAAGTATCTCGATGGCCTTGACATCAAATAACAATTTTTAACAATTATTGGTAAAAGGAGTTATATATTTATTTAGCACCACGTCTTACTACCCGTTCGGGTTATACGCTTAAGTACTAATTACGCTAATAGGTTAGGAATGGGGAAGGTTGAATATAGAGGGAGTGATCCCGCATTTGCGTGGAGGGAGAGTGGAAAACCATTTAGGACAAAAAAACAGTTCACCCGACCGAGATTTGAACCTCGATCTCCCCGTCCTTGGCAGTCGAGCTCAACACGACTAGCGCGTTAGCTAACTACGCCACCAAGGCGGGTGGGAGTTAAATAGACATGTGAAATTGGAATAGTAAAAAAAAATTAGGACAAACTGTATTAATATAATTAACCTACTAAAAAAGATTTTTCTTTGTTGTCTATGACGTGATAGATATTACCAACAAAATAACATTTTGTAATTGGCAACAAACCTTAAACAACATTTTATAAAGCCAATCTGAAAATTTACTCTAAGATTATATTTTTTTTATAGATTCGAGATCTGAAAGTACATATAAAATTTGATCCAACTCTTAATATTTTTCTATACTATTGTAACAAACAATGTAAATTTCTGGTAATAATGTGCATTACTATTCCATTTGGGTCCAACATGAACAACTATTCTATTTTAACAAGGTCTCTCTGTCTTTATAGCTCGTGAACTATTTTATGTGAAAAAAAATCGTTCACAATTGAGCAAGCTATAAAAAAAATTATTTCACTTTGAAAACTACAACGTTCATGTAAATATAAGTCGTTATTATAAAATATTAGAGAATAAATTTTCAAGGGATTATTATTAAAACAAATATTGGTCAAAGTAACATTATAAAAAAAAAATTATGTTTTTTTCCCCGTGCTATTATTTATAGCAAAACACTAAAAAATGTTGCTAAACGTATCAACGAACACGTGAACTAAACATCACTCATCTAGTCTGGCTTTCTGGTGGTGGATGGGTTGGGGTTTGAATCCGGCGTGCACTGAGCCTTAACATTCCACACAAATCTTCCCCCCCATCCTTTTTGTATGGTTTTCTTTCCATTCTCCCTCTATAAAAATGCAGAAACATTTCCTATGCATTCTACCTTACTCATGCCTTGCCCCTTAGGGTGATTAAAAGGCGCATATCCTGGACGGGTAGTAGGACCGGGTTTAAAAACAAACAAACGTTCTTGGCTTAGCGATGCTTTCAAACCTTTATGTGCCTTATAGACCTCTTAAGGGTGTATGGCCCAAAATTAATAATGTATAAATTATATATATATTAGTAGGTCTTCTTAAACCAAACTTGGATCAGTGTATTAAATATAGATTAAATGTATATTTTGAGCACAGTGTTTACTCAAAGTTTGAAATTTTGGCATCTAATGCAACGATTTTTAGAAAAACCAAATAATGCAAAGATTTCATATTTGGAATGTTAGAAGTACTTGAAGAGGTTTATTAAGAGAAATAAATATTATTTCACTGAACCTTCAATCAATTGCATAAAAAAACTGCCAAATAAATGCAATATTCAATTAATTATTTTGTATACTTAAACGTATGTAATAAATGGGGGAAGTAAATCAATTAGTGCCGACTTCTCTTAACTTTAAAATGGTACTTCAATCACATTAATATTCAATCTGAAACTCATAAAATTTTATGTGAGCTGAGGTGCTACATATTTTGCCCCCGGATTTTGAAAATATATCTGATGCAACCCCGCAATAGCCGAAACAGAACGGCCCGGTTAGAGTAGAGAGAGAGAGCTCATCCCTTCTCACTCCACGTCACTAGCTGTCTGTCCTTGAAACCATCAATATGTTGCCAGTGGTTTTGGCCTGACCCATCCCCATCTCTCTTTAGAGATTGTTGTTACCTGGGCTCCACCGTTTTCAAGTCCGTGTAGCAAGTGCGACGATTGTTGAAAGGATTTTTTCAATGTCGCTGAGTATAGTTGCATTTAATGTCTTTAGGTATGTGTGAGGTGTAATAATAGTGAGAAGAACATTTTTATTATTTAAAAAAATTGCCCCACAAAAGTTTAAAGATGGCAGAATATATGTAAAAGGCAAAAGTAATAAGCATTCCAAGTCAATAAAACGCTTTTACGAAGAAATTCGGAAAGCCCAAACCACTAATAAAATGGTGAAATGACTTCAAACCTAAATTATATTATTGAACTTAAATAATAAAATGGTGAAATGACTTCAAACCTAAATTATATTATTGAACTTAAATAATAAACTTTTTTTTTAAATCCTTTTTAAATTTCGAACTAAATCTGGAACCTCCAACTTAGCACGTCAATATCTTACCACTGAGCTATCTAGGGCTAAATCTGTATTAGGGTCATTTATCGCTCATATTTTAAGGGTTAGTCGGTAATAGATGTGTAAAATCGTCGGCCATTTAATAACAATCAGAAACAAATTCCATCGTTGATCTATGGTAGCTTTATGCTACCGTTTGAAAATTTTCTACTAATTTTAAATTGTTTCTTGGATATAATTTGTAAAGCAGAAGTCACCAACCTTTATTTAGCTGCGGACGACATAAATGTTTTACCAATACAGTAAACCACTTATTAAGTATTTAATAAAAAAAATAGAAAATATTTTAAAGAATGACTTGACCACCAAGGACGGTGATATCGAGGTTCGAATCTCAGTCGGGTGAACTGGGGTGGTTTTTCCTAAATGTTTTTCCACTCTCCCTCCCCGCAAATGCGGGTTCATTTCCTCTAAATTACACCTTTCCAATTCCTAGTCTATTAGTGTAATTAGTACTTAAGCGTAGAAACCGAATGGGTAGTAAGACGCGGTGCTAAATAATAATAAATAATAATAAATTTAAGATTGACCTTGAACAAAGAATACAGCGTGAGATGAAAGCCTATATTTGAGTTACGTTAATAGGTATGGACAATTGTGCATTATGTTAGATAAATAAAGATAGATTACTTTTTAGTCATATTGGCCATGAGATGAAATTTGTAGGTTAATTAATATATCTTTCCTACCATATATAATTTGATTAGCCCGCTTACGGTAATAGTAATTATGAGGAAATGACTGAACAGATTTTGACAAACTACCACTCATTTTAACGATTAGGAGTCCAGGATATCGAGAAAAGTAGTAGTTTTCTACGGAAACCCAATTCTCACAGATAATTTTCAGTGTTTCATTCTTTGTTTAATCATCATGGAAACCACTATTTGCTGCATGACTGTAAATCTCTAAATAAACTATATCATCTTGTATTCTGAAAATTGAAAAATGACACCTGGACACGGGAATCGAACCCGAAGTAATCCCCACTAATAAGCATAATAATAGCTCTGGCTATTAATTCTTTATATCATCTTGGCTAAAAAATAATAACTCAATCTTCATTAATTGTTGGTCCGAACACATCACATTTTTCTCTTTGAATGCTGGTCATAGCACATCTAAATTGAGATGCCTAAACTGGGAAAATATTTATTTTTTATTGGAATGTTATTATTAATTTAAATTTAAATTAATAATATTGAGTATAATTTGAAAATTAAAAGGTTAAGTTGTTAAGTTCGTGAAAATATTGTCTAAGTTTAGTTTTTCGCATGATACAATTTTTTTAAATATGTTTTGGTATGTATTATAAGCTCAAAAACGATAAAATGAACTTGAATAGTGTTAAAAAAAAAGTTAGTCATTTTAACTATCTAAGTATGAGTTTTGGTGCTCACTTTTTCCAAATAATGGGTTTTAGTGTTCATTTTAGCAAATAGTAACAAAATACAAATACATAAGTTAAGCTATGTTTTCATTTTAACGCTTAATTTGAGTGTATATTTAAAATTAGTAATGTTTTGTACACCCCATATATCTTTTCACATTCCTACAAATAGAGTAAGTTCACTTATGTTTCCATGTTGATAATTAATTTTGAGGAAATGATATTTCAAATGTTTGAGTACCACATCTATATTTTAACATTCTCTCTTTCTATCAGACTCCCACGCTCTCACACACTCTCTCCCAATATCTCCCTCACACACACACACACACACACACTATAAAACACTCTCTTTAATATAATCTTTTCTCATTCTTTCTCTCACACTTTATCCCTCTCTCTCACACACTCTCTACACTCACATCCACGCTATATCACACAATTTCTCTCACACTATCTTTATTATACTCTCTCTCTTAACCTCTCTCTCAAACACTCTCTCTCTCAACGGCTCTTTCTTTCTCTAACGCTTTCTCTTTCTCAAATTCTCTCAAATGCTCTCTCACAAACGTTCTCTCTATCTCTCAAACTCCCTCTATTTCAAGTTCTCTCAAAATCTCTGACTAAACTCTTTCTTTCTCTATTTAAAGTTCTCTCAAACAATCTGACTCAAACTGTCTCTATCTCATTCTCACTCTCTCTCAATTTATCTTTTTAACTCTTTCTCGCAAACACTCTTTCTCTTAAACTCTCGCTATAACTCTCTCACAATTTAATTTTCCCTCTCTGAACTAGTCTCTCCATTTTAACTTTATCTCTCCAAATCTCTTCCACATACCCTCACATTTTCTCTCTCCTACACACAATATCTCTCCCAAAATTTTACACGCTTTCTTTCTTTCTCTCTCTCTCTCTCTCTCTCTCTCTCTCTCTCTCTCTCTCTCACACACACACACACACACACACACACACACACTTTATCACGCATTCTCCCTTGCCTATTCTATTTCTCTCTCACACATACACACTCTCCTCACACGCACTCATACTCTCATTTTCACACTCACCCTCACACTTACACAATCACACCCTCAAACACTTAAACTCTCATTTTCCCTATCACATTTTATCACTCTCTATATCAGATATCTTATATATAATTTGATAAGCCCGTTTCCAGAAATAGAAATTACGAGGAAATGACTGAACAGATGTTGACTAACGAACACTCATTTTATAGATAAGGGAATCAGGATGCCGATAAAAATAATGGCCTAAAACTAAAACCCAATTTTCCTAGCGAATCTTCCATCTTTTTCTTCTGTGTGGACATTGGTTCATCTGTACAATCATTCTTTGCTTACATCACCATGGAAACCATGATTTATGTATAGCTGTATATAGGCAAATAAATATTTGTCTTTGTTTAAAAATAATATCAGCTCAATCGTTAGGTACTTGAGTGGTTTGTGCAACTATTAGATATAGATCTGGGAGAAGAGTAATTTTAAAGTTCCCATCGGGGCGTAAAGGGGGAAAATATACGTTTTAATTCTAATTACACACCGAAAACTAAATATCTAAGAAAAGTTGATAGCCTTTGACGAGTAAACTTTTAATCACAAATTTAGTGAGGGCTTGTTTATTATAGAGATCCTTTCCCAATAAAATTTTAAAATACATTTTAGTGTAATAATCTGCAGCCATTGCTGCAACGACCAACTAGTTAATATATAATGTTACTTATGATCATCTCACACCTCTATAGTTGAGTAAAAATAGTATTTGTAATAAAAAAAGCTCGGGATTTTGATGGATGTCGACGTTTCATTACCCCTTAAATCTGAAAAAAAAATTATTTTTTTAATAATGTCAGTCTGTAGCTCTGACTAGAGACAAAACTATTTTACCAATTGGGATATGGGGTTTTTCTAAGGTTTCTCAGAGGTTTTTTATAATAATCTATTCAATCCTAAAATTAATGGTAGTATTTTTTACTTAGGGATGGAAAGTGAAAAAATAGATTATATCAAACTCGACTCGATTAAAATTAATATATACATATATATAGTTTAAAATTAAAACAAAATGGAAGTTCTCATATCCTCATGAAAGTAGCTTTGAGGGTAATTTACACTTAAGGAAACTTCCAATATTTATCGTATCGCCACACCTCTTTGGGATACGAATTAATTTATCATTTCAAAAATGAAGGCATACTAAATATAAAAATCGTTATTTGAAATTATACTACTATAAAGCCACATGGCTGACTCACTAGAATTAATGTTTACCCACTTCCAGATGAGCTAGAAACTTGAAATTTGACAAACTTATAGCTTCTTAAATATATTACGACCCAGTCTAATCAAAATTAAAATAGATTTACTCGGTGATTGTAGGGGTGGTAAAACTGATTACAGCTCAGACAGACGGTGCAGCCGCACAGTCGTGTAATAAACACGCAAACGGTTTAACCTACACAAAATTACGAGAATTGTTAGGGTGGTACAACATTCCAAAAGTTTGGGAACCACTGGTCTACAGAATATAAAATTTTTCTCTTTCAGCATGTTCTTAAATTAATTTACTTAGTTCCTTACGATTGCAAGATTTGATTAAAAATCTCAAGTTTAAGTAATGTAACGCGTTTACAAGTATATTGTGACATTTACCATTGTCAATTCACACTTTACACACAACACTTTTTTTATTTATATCCACATGGTAAACTGCTGTGACATTTTGATGTACACAATTAGTTTGCCTTTTTACAGGCACACTTTTTCGTTTGACGCTGTTTTTCTGAGACTATACACTTGCAACTGGCATATACCTGGCCCTCAAACTTTGATTTCTTATTCACAGCTTCACGAACTGTTACATATTTTTCTGGGATGTCTTTATAAATTTATGTGCCAGAAATCTAGAGGTCACTTCTATTAGACTGGGTTGTAATATATTTATTAGATTTTATGAGGTATTTTTTTACGACTTTAATTTGTTTGTTTTGTTTGGATTTTCACAGCATACCATCGGGAATAATTGTATATCCCACAGTTTGGGAACCTCTGCTGTAGATTTTTTTAAATAAGCCTTTACTATCTTGGGCGTATTGCAATAAGCTTGTAACCAACTAGACTGATTGAGCGAACAAAGGTGCATTTCCTTACTAGCCTAAAGCTGTATGGGCTCATTGCAATAAGCCTAAAAGTTATCAGGCTGATAAGAAAATATAATATTTTTTTCAATTAGCCTGGTTCATTGTAAATTGACGGTGCCTTTTCCATTAAGCCGGATTTTCTAATTAGCCTACGACATATATACTATATGTATATATAATATTATACAGATAAATATATATAAATACATTACATATATATTACGGATAAGTCTTTAAATTTGTAATTTGCTGTAATGCTCTGTGGGTGTGATATTTCTCTTTTCTCTAAAAGTGTATATTATTTCGTTTATGTTCTTTGGTAGAATGTGCAACAATGTATATTATCTCATTTCAAATATCTTACGAGTTTTAAGTAAATATATCTTTTTTTATTTATAGTAGCGAGAAAGTCTATGCTGTGCACACTCCCCACCTTTTTAAAAAACAAATTAGCCCTTTTGCATAAAAAAATCTATAACTTTGTTTGTGGATATAACTTAGAGAAAAAATATGATCTTGCTAGAAAATTACGAAGTTTAGTTCCGGTGGTAGTGCGTCCACCTACGGAGCTAAGGGCCCGAGCTCGATCACTGGCATGGTCGAGAAATTTATCATTGTTGGAATGTGGGGTTACCCTTTCACAGTGATGAATTGACGGCCGGGGGATGGATTTTGTGTCTGTCCTAGATTTAAAATTAGAGTAATTAGTACAAGGCGTATAACCTGAACAGGTAGTAAGATACGTGGCGCTAAAATAAAAGTTAAAAAAATAATAGCACCGACAACCTACAATGGCATAACATAACATAATTTGCGAGCCACTACTGTATTAGCTGGTTCAGGTTACAGACATGTCCAGATGGACACTAACATATTCCACTTCCTCCTTTACATCTCCACAATCATAATCTCTTTTTATGTCCTTTTTCATCAAATGTTTTTTCTAATGTATTTTCTCCCCTTTGTTCAGACGTAACGAATTAGTTTTATAACAACTATCAAAACATAGTTTGTAGGTCCCAAATTCAATTCCCGCGTCAAGATGTCATTTTTTAATCAAAATAATATGTAGATGAGCCTATAACCTTAATTAAAAATTACTCATATTTGACATCGTGTAGAGATAATGCTTTAAATACGTAACATCCGCCCCCCCCCCCCTTTTTCCCTCCACTCTATTAGTTCGGCATATCTGTATAAAGCACAATTAGTAAGTTTAATTAGTATTATTATTAATTACACTATTGTGTTAATAATGAGCGATATCTAAAACAGAGGAAATGTACCCACATTTCTGTGGAGGGACAAAGAGAAACCATTTAGAAAGATGCACTCTTTGTTTACTCGTTCGGGATTTGAACTCTGACCACCATTCATCGTTAAAATAAACTAATTGAGCTAAGTGTTTAAATCAAGTTAAGGTTAACTTTAAAAATGAACCGAAGGTTTGGTTCGGTCCCGGGGTGACCTGGTGGTCTATGGGTAAGGTGTCAGACCTCTGTACTGAGGGTCCGGGGTTCAATCCTCGGTCCCGGCACAGACAACTCTGATTTCCAAACCCTTCCTTCACCTCTGACAAGACTTGTATTAATCACAACCTGTGAATGTGTGGAATGCCAGGCCTCCACCGTGGTTCGGATACCACGTTAAACTGTAGGTCCTCCACTTCATCTCACAATCACCCTACCATTACACATTAGCGTAGTTGCGAAAGGGTAGTAAGACGCGGTGATAATAATAGTTCGGTCCCTGACTTACAGTTTTCATTCATAATAGCCAGAGAAGAAGACTCTACCTGCTAACCCGCCCCCTCCCCCACCCTCTCTGTCCTACCCACAACTTCAGCTCAAGACTTTTTCCTGTCTACCGTTGACGAAGAGGTTTTTTGGTTCTCAACGGGACGGACCGGTAGTATCCACTTTCATCTATTTCTCAGCGACACAAACGCTATCTTACAGATTTTTCTCGACATTAGCGCTGTCCATACAACGTTAAGTAAGTTTTCGATTAAGATGGGGATGTAGGAAAAGTGATAAAAGGGACGTGTTTTTTTTTGTTTTTTTTGCAGTTTTTATACTAAAATCTGTTTGGGCCAAAATAAGTTTCCATCAGAAGCATAGAGTTCAATTGTCTTCACATGGTGACCTCAGCAGTTCCTGAATATCCATCAAGGGTTTCCTGGAATTTCATGACAGCTTTTTCTCTACATCTAAAAAGTTTCACATCTAATGCCGCTGTTTATGACATATATTCAACCACTGTTGATCTCACCATGTGAAGAAAATTAAACTTTAGGTTTCGACTGAAGTAGTATTTTATTTATTTTGGAAAAAAAAAGGTTTAGCTATAAAAACTGCAAAAAATACACTACTCTTTTTTTCCATCTCGCCTTAATAGTAATCTTGCCTTAACTCAGTGGGTAGCGTGTATGTCTAATAAGTTGAGGGTCCCGATTCGTTTACCGGCATGGCCGAAAAATGTATAGATGGTGAAATATGGGTTTCTCCTTTCCGGTGATGAATTAACATCCATTGGAGCTGGATGTTGTGTCTGTCCTAGACTTAAATTAGTTTATAAGTCCTGTGCTGATATAATCAGTTTGTTCAGAAAGTACACGTTAAATACCTCTAGTGACATTAAGGGGTTTTAAAAAAATAGTCATCTTGTAATCCTTAACCTTAATTTCTAAAAAAAAAAAATATATATATAAAAGGACAACTTTGAAGCCAGTGCTGATTCGATTTATGAGAAAATATTCAGTGCAGAACTAAAGTAAATGTCTCGTGAACATTTTCGTCTGACCAAAAAAAGTAATGTTGATACATAAATTTAATAGTGCAAAAAAAAATTTGTCTAGCTTGTAATTAATTAAATACTACATTTTACGGATCGTTAGACAATAAATCTTCACCACAAATAGAATACACGGAGTGTAATATAATTTTCAATAAATGAACAAGGGACACTTCTAGTTAGTTAGTTAATTGATGGTACAAATAGAAGGCACAATATACATGATTTTAGAAGATTAACATAATATACTACAAAAAGGTTATAAAATGTACATAATAAATCAAAAGCAGCGCCGGAAAACAAACACGACAGTACTTGGAGATAAAAAAAAAACTAATCCCCAACATTACATGTAGAACATACTAAAACAAACAAGAATACATTTCAACAGACATATTTTCTACTATGAGGAAAGTATCTATAGTCAGCTCACAGCTTAGTGACACATGTTTGACAACTATAAAACAAGTTGGTTGATCAAGCGTAGTGAGGTTCTGTTTTATCTTGCCCATTTCGCATTTCATCTGTCTGTCCAGACATTTGTTTCACGATAAATATCAAATGAGTAGGCCAATTTTAACTAAATTTGGAAGGAAATTATTTGAACTTAGGCCCAACATTTCATGTGCATAGTTATTTCAATCTCACTATCCGTTTCAATATGGTGGCCACTAAAAGATTTTTGGTTTTCTTGCTAATCTAAAGTGATTTGAATTTATAATGATTCCAGGCAAATGATCGTGTATCTAAGGCAAATTTTTTTAGATGTTGACATATATTGCGAGACAGACATATTAAACAACGTGAACCACGGCAATTCCCTCTGAATATAATGTACTAGAGTTGAATAAAGTTTTATTTTTTTTTTTTCTGTTCAACTTGATCACCAAGGAAAATTATCAACTACAAATCTTAGGAGAAATTATAGGAACTATTTCCATTTGAAAACCAAAGAGAAATTTTAAGACAGTATAATGATAAAAAAAAATTTAAGGCCCTTGGCCCTGTCAAGTGCAAGTCTAAAACCTATTATTTTGGGATGTTGGGTGGGAGGGTGAAAGGTGTGGCGTGGCTTCACAACCCGACCAAAGTATCCTTCCGCGCCAACAAGAACAGATGGATCACGGAAACCGTAGATGGCGCTAGCTACTGGACAGGTCTTGTGGAAAAATCATACGTTTGGAAATACAGTTTTCTCGAAAGCAAGTGAAATTTCTATGTTAATATTTTCAACACTCCTTCTAAGATAATGTATCGATGTTTATTAATTGCTACATTTTCTTAATTTTTGTTATGAAGCTGGCAGTTTTCTATTGAAAAATGTCAATTTTAGGGATATGAGATCACTGCTAAAATTATAGAGGAAGTATGTCTATAAAAAGTATAATTAATCAACATGCTTATATTCTTGAACAAACCGTTTCCGAAAAGAAATTGCAAAACAATAAAAATCTTGAAGATAACCGTTTGTTCCCATGGCTCTGTATTTCCACGCCAAATGAAAAGGGCCAATCGTCTTAACATAGTAGAGTTCTGGTAAGGTCAAATTTTCATAGGATGACCCTTATCTGACAGCTAAAAATGATACTAGATCCTACTTTCACGTATTCATACGTCGGTCATGTGATTTTTAGCTGTCACTATTAATTTATATTAGCACCACGTCATACTACCTGTTCAGGTTATACGCATATATAGAGGAAGTGCGAGTAATATGGAATACCATTTACTTTTTCATTAATATCATAACGTATTTTCACATTTTTTCATTGAGTCTCATATTAAACCTATAATTAATATTTTTTAGCTATTTTCAGTGTTTAAAGCAAAATCAATAACTTTTAATGTCCTGTAGGAGCAATTAAAAGAGATGTGGAACAAATGAGGGCAATATGAATAGGGAGGTCAATATGGAATACTACATATTTATATAAAAATTAATCATATTTACTAAAACTAACAAATCTTTCATAAGAAAGTGTAAAAAAAAACATGTAATATTATGTGTAAAACAATAAAATAGTAATAATAACGAATCTTTGAAATAATACTTTATAGTAAAAAAAAAAAAGAAATTAGTATTAATATTTAATTATTAAATATAATAGACTAAAATATGTATAGGGTTACATTGTTCTCTCAATAGAGTTCTTAGGTGTTAGTAAAAATGTTTAAGCTTACGTTGATAAAATAAATCGCTTCCAAATACTTGAAAAATGTGCGGGCATCATGGAATATTAGTATTCCTTATTGCCCGACTCACCATTTTGGAAAACAATATTTTTTGTTAGGTTATAATAAAATTACAGTAAAATAATGTTTTAACACAAATATAAGCATGAGTGAGCCTTAACCTAATGATTTGATTAGAATTAGTAAGAATATTAAAGTAAAGAAATATAGCATGATAGACACTAGCCTGCAAAAGTTATTGTGAGAGCCAAAACCAACAATCGTCTCTCACAAAACAATCAGTTGATCTGTCGAAGTGAGGGCATCACTAGCTGTTCGAAATTGTTTTCTGTAATAGTTGAAATAGTTGACGATAGATTGTGACACTTAACATATGAGAAACAATGGTATTCCTTATTGCCCGACTATTCCATAATACCCGCGTCTCCTTTACTAATTGCGATAATGAGTTAGGGATGAGAAAATATGAATTTAGAGAAAATGTACCCTCACTTATGTGGAGAGAGATAGTGAAAACCCTTTTTGTAAAAAAATAACCCTTAGTACATCTGACCGGGATTGGAACTCCGATCTTCCTGTCATTGGCGGTCTAGTATAGCAGGATAGTGACGCCTTATACCATGCAGCCACCAAAGCAGGTAACTGTTTATATTATCACCACCTATAAAAAAGCACTAATAATATAATATTATTATTATTATTAGCACCGCGTCTTACTACCCGTTCGGGTTATACGCACTTACGCTAATGTGCAATGGTAGGGTGATTGTGAGATGAAATGGAGGACCTACAGTTTAACGTGGAATCCGAACCACGGTGGAGGCCTGGCATTCCTCACATTCACAAGTTGTGATTAATACACATCTTGTCAGAGGTGAAGGAAGGGTTTGGCATTCAGATAAATCTGTGCCGGGACCGAGGTTTGGACCCCGGACCCCTAGCACAGAAGTCTGACACCTTACAATAATATAATAAAATACTATCATTTGACCCCCAAAAATTATGTTTATTTTCTAAAGGGTATTTTCTATGGAAATCAGATTGTAGGAAAGATCTTTTAAAAATACAACTTTTTTTTACGGCTAATGTTGATCATATTTTACCTTTTTATTACGGTGGTGTTTATTTATAGGTTTATATATTAGCCATCAAAATGCACACAGCCTTACGTATAAATATTAGAAACATTGTTTTAGTAACCTGTTATACGTTCATACACCATTTCTTGTTCTGCAGGTGTCAATTTTGTCCGATGGTGTCAATTTTGACTGCCGTGAGTTAGATAATATAATCTGCATCGCTGGGTGCAAGGGCTGAAGCGTCTATTCTAGTTTCCCGGTGACGGAGAGGTTGCGGTTGGAATCTCAGTCTAGTGTACTGAAGTTTTTTTCCTCCTAAAAGAATTTCCAACCCCTCAACCCCTCGACCTAATTGTAGGTACACTCGGCCTAAATTTTATCTCCTGTACCCCTCATGGCCTCAAATTGGTGGAAACATAAACTAAAATAATTTCAGGTTTGTTTTTTCATGAGAAACTGAGATGATCAATTTTGTTCGTGATGTTGAATAGTGCCTCAATACGAATTTTTAAATCAAAATATTTAGAGCCTATTTTGAGAAAATTAAATTTTTCTCTTTCCGTGCTTAAGTAAACTACCCTTAATTCTGAGGGGGGATAGATAATACCAAGTTTTAGCCCCCAATTAGTAAAATGGTTTCAGCTCTAATCCCAATAAACGAAAGCCGTAATTAAAAAAAAAACTTTTTAATGTTCAGGGAGTCATGAAACATCACTATCCATTAAAATCTCGAATTAATTATTTTTTTACGACCAAAATACTTTCTTTCTCCAAAGGTTAACGAGAAGGTAAAAAAGGAATCCTACCTTCTAGGAGGAAACCTAGAGACGATAACCTCAAACTCTCTAGTTTAGTTCTAAAACTGAACCCTCGGAACACGCATTTAGAATCAAAGAACAAGAGTATTGGGGGAGGCCTGCCTAGCTATCGATGGGGGAAACTTAACCAACCTATCATTACTTTTACTACTAGTGCTAGTACTTTTGCAAGGCTGACAATAAAACGGCATCAAATGTCCCAAGTTACTCACACAACCTTATCGGGAACAATCGACCCTCCTGTTATTGTTCGGGCCTTAGCGACTCGACGCAAAAGGGGTCTAACCTGAATATACCAACCACAAACTGTTAAAGATAACTGAATAGGCTGGCTGCACAGATTGCGTACTTTCTCGATAGACCCGAGATCGATCTCGGTCAGTCTTAATCAGAGCATTGTTTTACTCTCGCATGCAGGGAACGTATTGCAAACGTGATAAAAAAAATCGTGAATGTGACGAATTTTGACGTTTCGAGTGTCACCATTACTAAAATGTGTGTCCTTCATTTATGTCTGTCCCTGTGGCTACAGCCGAAAGTGTTTTATGGATTTTTTTGAATCTTGATGTTTATATAATTCTTTGAATTTAAATATAATAACTTCGCTTTTTAATCCAGCATGATATGTGCATTCGTGAATTTATAATTATTATTGTAGCTACAATTAGTAGCAAAAATGTATTTATCACCTCTTCTTACTACCCGTTCGGCTTATACGCTTAAATAATAAATACGCTAATGGATTAGGAATAGGTAAGTTTGCATTTAGAGGTAGTAAACCCGCATTTGGGTGGAGGAAGAGTAGAAAACCATTTAGGGGAAACCACCCCCAGTTCACCCAAGCGAGATTCGAACCTTAATATCCCCGCCCTCGGCAGTCTAGCTCAACACGACACTAGCGTGTTATCTAACTAAGCCACCGAGGCGGGCAGCAGCAAAAGACCAACTACCTAGTCGAGGGTGGCTGCGTTATCTGTTATCTCGTGATCTTAATTGATCGCACATTTGTTTCCGACGATTTTCCGCACGTCCATCACAGACTCTGCCCTAAAATGGCCCTGGGGATTATTCCTGGGTAGCTCAGTGGTTATCATATTGGCGTACTAAGCCGAAGGTCTTGGGGTTGATTCTCATGTTCAGATGTCACTTTTCAATGTAAAGAATATGACATTTAGATGTGATTATAACCGTATTTAACAAATATAATAGCTTACAGTAGCCCCATGACTTCTTTGGTGCTGACTGACAGCTCACAGCTGACAGCTGACGGCTTTGAAAAGCTACCAGACCAAATTATGTATCCCTACGCAGAACCGTATGATCTGCAAAAAACATGTGTTTAGCAGCTGTTACTTCTGACAGTCAACATTTAGGTATATACCTAAATGTTGACTGTCAGAAATCAGCTGTGAACTGTCAGTCAGCACCAAAGAAGTCATGGGGCTACTGTAATTATCTACACAATCTAGATGTTTATATGTTAAATGGGTATAGTCCTACCTCAGGGTATTTTTTAAAAATAATTAAAACCCTAGAATTAAGGATAATTAGCTTATGACAGGTTTTAAGATAGTAACTTTTTACATTTTTATTCACAATATATATCTAGGGAATATTTGAACTGAAAAATAACACTGAGAACTTGTTTTTTGGTGTAAAACTTGTTTAAGTTTGTTTTACTAGTAAGTGATTTTTAAAATTTCGATTTTTTTAAATAATGTTTATAATTATTTTATTTAAAATGTGTATCTGGGGAGTGTTTGACATTACAAACAAAACACTACTTGTGTTTGAGGAAAATTAATTTTATTGATGATAAATTATGTAAAAAAACTGGGTACTTTTAAAAATGGCTCGAACAATTTAATTAAAACTGGGTGTTTGATTTGGTAAGTAGTCTATAATATAAATAATTGTATAAATTTGTTTTTTCAATATATATAAAACACTACAGTATACTTATGACAGATGTTTGAAAAATTTGAAATATTTTAAAAATAGCTATAAAAGGTTTTGTTCAAAACTAGTATCTGGAAACTATTTTACTTGATAGATAAGAATGAATGTTTATTTTTCTAAGATATATTTTAGATTTTTTTTTTAACATTTTTTTAAGATTTAGTTCAAAATGAGTATCGTGATCTTTAAGAATATTCTATATTTTTTATCTTTAATAATTTAATATGTGACAACAACAAAAACCGTATCTTCAACTTCACTACGCAAATTTCATTCCATCTATAAATCTATTCATATGTAAAATTGTATTAATTTATTTATTTTTAATTTGGGACTTCTTGAAGTCTTAGTTCAGAGACTGTCCCCGAAAATGAAGGTGGCCAAGGGGGGAAGGGGGTAGGGGCGAACGATTCACCTTGTAATAAATAGTACCTTGTTGCATGAAAGGTTACCACACTTTATACCCTTGTTGCTTAATGAGACTTGTGACCTTGTACCACGTGGGGAAGGGGGCATGTTGATATTGATGGTGTAAATCCCTGACTTCCATCAAACGCCTCCCCTCCCTCCCTCCCTCCCTTCCCTCCCTCTACGCCTTACACACACCAGCCACAGCTTAGAGACGACATGACCTGACGTTCACACCCCTGATCCTATCCGGGACTTCACCGCAAGAGCTGCCAACTTGACGGCATGTCTTCCAACAAGATTGAGCGCGGGAGAGATATTACCACCAGCGCCATGGTTATGTTTTAGAGAGAGAGAGAAGGAAGATAAGGGTGGTTTCGCGAGTTTAAATACGTATGCAAGTCGGCGGTAAACTTAAGAGTTATATGTTGTAACGTAACGTGGCAAAATAGTGAAACGGTAACAGTTGAGCCTCAAGTTTTATGGTTGGTAGGGGTTAAAACAGATTGCGCGGATGTTGATTACCTACCATGATTGCGGTTTTGGAGATTTCACGACATTAGCTCATATTAGTGACACAAGTTGTAATTATGTGAATAATGAAAGGGATTAAATGAGATTAATTTGTTATATACCCGCCTCAGTGGCCGAATGGTCTAAAGCGTCACTCTCGCGTTGGACTGGCCTGCTGGTGACGGGTATATCGGGGTTGGAATCTCGGTTGGGTGAGGGTGGTTTTTCCTAAATTGTTTTCCACTCTCAATGAGGGTACACTCCCAATAAATATAACCTTTTTAATCCCTAAAATCATTAGCGTAATTAGTACATCAGCGTATAGCCCGCAAAGGTAGTAAGACGAGGTGCTAAAAAAAAAGTAAGACGTGATAATTTTAAAAATATTGTTATATTAAAAGAAAAATTATCTCAATGCTACTTGCTTGGCTAAGATTTAGTAGGCTAGAGGGTCGAATCCTGGCCCGATTAACTTTTTTTATTTTTACAATCTATCCAGCAAAATTACATTTATATTTTAATAAATATGTGTTTATTCTCACAGATAGTTAAAAAAAAATTGCCGGGCCCTAGAAATGATGTCCTTATTAACCTTGATAGTGAAGTGACTAATGAAGCAAAATAATAACCATTATTACTACTATTATTATTAGCACCTCGTCTTACTAGCCGCTCGGGTATAAGCACTTACGCTAATGTGTAATGGTAGGGTGATTGTGAGATGAAACAGAGGACCTACAGTTTAACGTGGAATCCGAACCACGGTGGAGGCCTGGCATTCCACATATTCACAAGCTGTGATTTATACACGTCTTGTCAGAGGTGAAGGAAGGGTTTGGCAATCAGATAAATCCATGCTGGGACTGAGGATTGAGCCCTGGACCCCAGCATAGAAGTCTGACACCTTACCCCTAGACCACCAGGTCACCTCAATAACCAGTTCATTGGCACTCAATAAAACCAGAAAAAAATTAGTATTATTTAGTTCATGGGTGGTTAATTCAATTTTCCCCTGTCACAGTTGTTACCAAACAAATTGTTGTAATTAAATATATTTCACAAGAGATAATAAAACATGTAGGGCCTAATGTCTTAGAAAACTTATTTATTTGGGTAGGAAAAAAACTGTCCGGCTTCAAATGTATTATCTTAGCAACGTAAATTCTCAAAATTACTTAAGAAACAACACAAATATAGTCTTTTTTTTATATAGAAAAGGCCTTTTAGAAAATAAAAATAATTATATTTTTGAAGTCACCATTGATAAGATTTTAACAGATTAATTATGTTTTATTATAGGTATTGATACTATCAATCAAAAATAACAGTTACATATCAGATGACTTGACGTATGAATACCTAAAGACATATCGTAGCTTTAGTATCTGACAAACAAGGTTCTTCTTATGAAAATTGGACTGTAGGTACATATGCACATTTATTGCCAACTCAGGTACATGTTGAAAGATAAAACCTGGACATACTAGGAATGCTTTTAACATTAATCTATTAGAAATATTATTGTGTCGAGGGTTTTTATGTCTTACCACGCGTTCGAACTATATATACACCTATGTACTTATTATGCTAATGGGTTAGGGATGAGGAAAGCTGGATTTAGAGGAAGTGAATCCGCATTTGCGTGAAGAAAGAATGGTGGAACCACCCTCAGTACATAAAACTGGCATCGAACTACGACCTCCTCGTCATCAGCAGACCAGTCTATTGCAAGAGTGACGTCTTATACCATGCTGCCACCAAAGCGGGCGTTAAGGGTATAATATGACTCATTAATTTAAGGCAGAGTCTCTGATTAACGTGTGGGTCAGATCTATCAGAAACATGCGTTTACGGTCGACATTTATGTTAACATTTGTGAAACTTTAATCGAAAGTGGTAAGCATTTTTTTTAATTAAAAATAACATTATTTTATTTCAATTTAATTTCGCAATATAACAATTCTTAAAGAGTCACTTAGTATTATGCTTCTGAACTAAATTAGGATGTAGAATTGTTTTGCAACTAATCTTGGAATGGATCGATTTTATTTGCAATCGGAATACCTTTATGAAAAAGATAAACAAACACACTTTAATGGCCCGATTTAAAACAAACTGTGTGAAGATAAAATCTACTCAGAGAATGTTCTACTACCCTGAACAGGAACATAAATTTTACATGGGCAGGAAGTATTTACAGTAAATCTGGTAGACGGAAGTATGTTTATAACCATCCCAAGTTTATAATGAAAAGATGTTAAAAATGAGAAATTACAAAGAGTTGTATTATACATTTAACAAGTTTGAAATTTTACATAGCCACTAATTTTTATATCATAAAGAATGATAGTCGAATATTTTTATTAACATGAGAGCCCTTGTGTAACATAAATAAATACATTAAAATTGATAATATATATTACATTTTAGATATTAGGCTCATGAGCAATGATATAATAATTTGATTTTGTGAAACACAAATTTATGTTATTCACTCATTATTACAATATTAATCACGATGATGATGTAAATAATATATTTTCCCTTACTAGAATTTAAAATCTGCTTCAAAATCATCCCAAGTGATTTGTGAGAGAAATTAATATTTTCTGTGATTATTTATTTATTGCTACCAGGCATTTTGACTTCACTGATAAAGCTGTTTCTTAGGTTATAAAATGAGGGTTGGTAGTATTTATTTCATAATATTAATAATATAATTTAATATAGAATTTTTGTTAGCACCGCTTCTTACTACCCGTTCAGTTTATACGCATATATGTACTAATTTACGCTAATGGATTAGGGATGTGAAGGGTTGAATTTAGAGGAAGTTTACCCACATTTGGGTGGAGGCAGAGTAGAAAACCATTTTATAAAAAAAAACACTCAGTACACCCGATTGGGATTCGAACCCCAACTTCCCTGTCATCGGAAGTCTAGTCTATTGCGAGAGTGACGCCTTAGACCATACGATCACAGAAGCAGGTATTAGTTATTTACCATTATTATAATTTTATTTGTTAGTAAGATACCACGTGGTTTTTGTAAATATATCTAGTACAATTTTCTTAATAAAAATTATACTTATATAAATAGATATGTATGACATATATAATGTGGCACTAGACTAATAAGATTGTATTGATAGACCTATAGTGTAAATTTGTCTAAATAGGGATAAGAGCGGTAAATAAAACTTTATTTTTTAAAAAACAAATTTAGCCAAACACACTTTGACATTCATGTGTGTCATTTCTGACCCTAACATAGACCGTTGTTGTTCGGATGTACCTCTGACCCACCCCGATCTAATCTAAATGGATTGTGATGACCACTCGTGTAGCCACACAGTAAAAAGTTGCCGCGAGCCCTAAAACAAACACACAAGACTTACTAACTAAACTAACGAGTAAACCTACACACAAACACACACACACACACACAAACCTTTATCCCATGAATATGTGTTTACACGTCGATAAGATATCACGTCATGCAGAGTTCAGATTTTATCTTACTCTGGAAAACATAACAATACTCTTCTGTGCATGCAAGGAGGGATACATTCTTCTAAGTTAACTTTTTTAAATGACTCGGAGGGGAGGGTATTTAAGTTACAACTATACTTCACTTTGGATGAAAAATAGTTTATTGTTTCTATCATATTTATCTGTATTATAGGAAATAATAATAATTTTACCGGTTGTTCTCTATGGTTGTGAAACGTGGTCTCTTAACTTACGTGACAAAAATTAATTTAGGGTGTTCGAAAATAAGGTTCTTAGGAAAATATTTGGTCTAAAATGGTATGAGGCTACTGTGTAGTGGAGCAGGTTACATAATGATGAGTTACAGACCCTGTACTTATCACAATACATTGTTAGTATAACCAAGTCTCATATATTAGGCAAATGGTGTCTAAAATTGTTTTTCTTATAACTTTAAAGAATATACTAATATGTCAGCTATTAATATATTTACATACAATGTAAATCCAAGAAAATAATCATTACTAATTTGCCAGTGAACAAATTCATATAAAATATAATTATATATTTATAGGGATACTACCAAAATAGTATCACCAAGCAAGACTTCACATTCACAAAACCATTTTGATGTGGTAGTTTACTGCTCTAAAGTTGCCTTTAAAATTCTACAAAATCATCTAGGAGATTTTGAGAAATGCTTCAATCTAGTTTAACTAGATTTTATTAATTCATCTACATTTTTAAAACCAGGCGTTGTAGCTTAGCACTCTTAAAAAAATGTTGACTCCCATTGGCGTGTTGAAGACATACAAATATTGTATTGTGGATATTAATTTTTATTTGAATCTGCAGAAATATGTGGGGTTTTAATGAACTCGAACAAAATTGTTTTGTTTATGTCACATACTTTAAATATACACCGCCATTTTTATTTAGTGTTTCTAAGTATAAAACAAATATCTTAGAAAGCAAACTTGAATCTTAAGCCATTTTGATTTCCGAACTTCCAATACGACTGAAATACATCTGCGAAAAAGTTAATTTTTTTTTGTAAAAAGGAAAAATGTTCGAAAAGACTAAATGTTTTTTTTTTCTTTTCTTTTTGTGAAAACGTTCCACAAACAGTTAAGTAACACCAATCCCCTTTCCATCTCTTTCTTTCCCCTGTTTTAAGTTTCACAGCCCTCCCTTCTCCACACCACCCCACAAAGCTCCAAATTGTCCCTGATATTCGTAGTCAAACGAACCTGACACGTTTGTTCCCTCCCTCCTCCCCCCCTTTTTTTTTGAGGTTGGGGCAAGCAATGGTAATAAAAAAAAAAGTTGCGGATGAAAGTTGCGCTGTTCTTGTCACCCCATTCGACTAATTTCCAAGCACCCTCCTATTTTTTCACTTTAACACTCTTGGTACAATCCGGTTCAAAAAAAGGTGTAAAGGTCTATATAAAAAAAATTGCTCAACGTAGTATCATCGCATAACTAAGCTACTGGTGGTAAGTATGAGGAAGCTAGAAATGAGATAAAATGTACCGAGGTATGAGAGGAAGAAGATAAGGAAATTATTTGAAGAAAAAACTTTATGCTTTATTTTTGTATCAGTTAAAAAAAAACAGTAAATTTCTTCATTAGACTCAAAAGTATTGTCTATTGTAAATGTTACACCCCAATAGTGAAACTGCCCATTCATTAATTTGACAAATTTCTGCCCATTCTGTGAACTGGCCTATCTTCCTGACCATTTCACGAAATTGATAAAAATGTTATTAACTCTTATCCATTTCGTGAACTGAAATGTATTGTATTATCTACTACAAGCTTAACTGAAATTCGTTTTATGAAATCATTCTAAACAAACCCAGCCTTGCTTAACCTAACCTTCCATTTTAAAACGATTAGAAGTTAAATTATCTATAAGACCAAACCTGTTATTCGCTTGTCTATTTCATGGACCGGATAAAAGCTCCAGTTTATGAAGTGGGTAACGATTGGAGCTCCCCAGTTCATGAACTAGACTATTTTTTGCCCAGATCGTGGTCAGGAGAAGCTAGTTTACGGAAGAGGCAGAAATTAGCCCAACTGATGAACAGGGCAGTTTCACGAATGGGATATAATCTATTATATATATATTGTATACTCGAAAGTCAAACCGTAATGCCAATAACCTTCTTTTCTACTCAGAAAATGTATTCCAAAATTTCAATGCTATGTTGAGATCACTGAGAAGGGCTGCATACGTTTAGAAACCCCACATCATTTAAGAAGTTGTTTGATATTTTTTAGTATCTGTTTTCAACAAAATGTGGGCGAAATTTATCATCAAGTTTCCGACCTGTTAAAAAGTTTAAAATTTGATTTAATTTTTTTTTCAATTCAACGAAGCTTTACGGGGGAAAAAACGTGTATTTCTGATATTAAAACAAAGGTTAGAATCCTAAATCTGGCCTTCCTCTATCAAATAAAGTTTAGTTTTGATAGGGCCATAACAAAAGATTTAAAGATAATGTATTATTTTTATTTGATTTAATGTAAGTTATTGCACATTTTTTTTAAAACAGTTTAAATTTCGAATTTAAACCTTTTTTTTAACTTGTCATAACTTTTGCCTTCATTTTGGTAACAACACTATCAAAAAATATCCTACTCCTTCATAAATAATCCGGGACGTCTAAATGTCTGCAATACTTCTTAGTGCTCTCCCATGTTAAGTTATATAATCAGTTGGAATATTAAATAGAAGTTTCTAAAACCATATACCTCATCTTTATTTTAAACATTACAAGTAGCACAGCTAGTATTGAAATAGTTCATGATGTCCTTTCTTCTTGAGGACTACTTTCATTGTCGGGCTCAGCAGGCCTCAAGTGCGGCGCTATACTAAATACAGGACGACACCTACCTAGACCAGAATGGAATGGGCCACTTTCGTAGTCAGGCTTAGCAGGCCTCAAGTGCGGCGCTATACTAAATACAGGACGACACCTACCTGGACCAGAATGGAATGGGCCAGTTTCATATGGGAAACTTGACACATTGAATCTTAATTTAGGTAGGTGTTGTCCTGTATTTAGTATATCACCACACTTTGAGGCCTGCTAAGCCCGAATACGAAACTGGCCCTTAGTCTCAAGTTCCAGGGTGGGCAACTCTGTCGCCAATCGCCACAAGTGGTGAATTAGCCGTAGAAGTGTGGCGAATTTGAGTGAAATAAACTGTTGCCTGATGGTGTGTGTGGGCTTAAACTTGATATTTCCTGCATACCATTGAAAGCATTCCGCAATTTCATTGAGTTCAGATATTCAGGCAATGTTTCTGCAACTTTTCAGACAAAAGGATTGTCAAATTTCGCAATAAATTGTCTTACATTTTCAATTTGACCAATTGTCATCATTTTTTTTCTGCGGTAGCTATAACTGAGTATTCAAAGTGTACATATTTTGAATACACTTGTTCAAACAGTGTGTGTTGTTATTTTAAGTGTTCAACTGAGTAATATAACCTAATTGCTCAATTTTTTACATGGTGTGACGAATTTAATTCCTCATTCGCCACACCTTTGGCACCTACGTTGAAAAATATATTGCCCACCTCTGCTCTAGTCTATAGGTATCAATGAAAAGTATATTTCCTTTTTGAGCTTCGCAGACAAGTCTAACGTTGGCTGCTATATTTGAGCGTAAAGTATAACCACTCTTTGTATACGATTTTACCACTGAGCTCACATTGTTGCTCGCGGTGATAAAATGTTGGGTTCGTCTATTCTTGCTAGCTCATCACAATAAATTTGGGGTTTAAATCCCAGCAAAGTGTACTGAAAGTAGTTTTGCTTTAATAGTTTAACAATCTACCTCCATATAAATGCTGGTACACTACATTTACATTATATGTTCCTCACCCCATTATCATAGTTTTTATGGGTTTTTTAGCACCTTATCTGAATACTTGTTCGGGTTTGTGCTAATGACTCTTGTGTTGTAGGGATAGTATGGTTGGCTTTAGACAAATTGTATCCACATTTGCTTGAAAGAAGGTTAGAAAACCATCTAGGAAAGACTACCCTCAGTACACCAGACCAGGATTCCAGTAACGATCAACCCTTCATCGGCAGTCCAGTCTATTGCGAGAGTGACGCCTTATACCATTTAACCACTGACGCGAGTAAACTAGCATAGTTAAAATACTTATAGCCCGGTGGGGGAAAAAAAAAGGATTTTACCCGATTTATTTGACCCATCCACTTTTAATCATAAATAAATTGGATATCCTAAGAAAAAGAGTTAGACCCTCTAAGGAAAGCCTCATTAATTTATCCGGGTGCACAGATTCAAAGAAGCCATTTTAGCGGACGCCGATCCTAACTACTGTGAAGTTTGGTCGGCAATGATCGGAAGTGTCTCTGGTCCAGCTATTCCCCAAATAGTTTTCTGTTCCCTCTTGTCTACGTGCCGTTTCACCCGGAACTCCTTGAAACGCTGACCGCAGCAACAAGAAAAATGGATCACTGATCACAGTCCAGAGAACTCCCGGAATTCTTCGTCCGCAAAGGTAGAAAGAGAAGGTACAGGGAACTCGTTGCGTGGGTTGCACAGATTAAACAGCTTATCTCCTTCGAGAAACTTGGAAACTAACAATCGGTAAATACCCTCTTCGGCGGCTGAATCTTCTATCTTTCGCAATATGACTGGAAGATCGGGGTTCGAATCCTGGGCGGTTGTACTGATCGTGGCTTTTCCAGTAATGTTTTTCCACTGTCCTTCCTCGCAAATATGTGTACACTTCCTCTAAATTCAACCTTCCTTATCCCCAACATATTATTATAATTATTACATGAGCGCGTAAACCTGGTAGTGAGATGGTGTGCTAAAAATAATTGGTTTATAGAAGGAAGTTCTAGGATTTAAAAAAAAATGAAGCTGGTGCTAAAACGTGCTGGGGAATACACGTGGGTAAGACAACGGATCTGTCGAAAGACAGAAGTCAGAACACCTGATAATGATAAAAGTAATTATCTTACAAACCGGTGGAGCTTTACACATATTTAAAGATGAGGGAGGTAGAATTTAGAGCAAGTGTACCCGCATTATTGTAATGGGGTAGGGTAAAAAAAATAGAAAAAAATTCCTCAGTAAAACTGTTAATGACTCGAATAGCAGCTAATATTTTTATTCTAAAGCTCGACCTTTTGACTAAGAAATTCAATGGCATTAGGCCTCAATGGTTTTGTTTATATTGCACAGTGTGATTAGTAAACGTATTACATCCATTTAATTGTAACACAAGGATTATTTAAGAAGGTAATCAAAGGATAAAAAAATTCTCAAACATTCACTTAGTAAGAGGATGAAAAAATGCACTCGTGGGGAAACGAGTCTCAGGACATTCGAAGTCATTTTAAGATGGGAGTGTTGTAAACGCGAGTTAAAGGCAGTGGGTTTTTTTTGTGCAGTTTTTATAGAAAAACTTTTTTTTATCAAAATTAATCAAATATTGCTCCAGTGTAGATATAGAATTTAATTTTCTTCACGTGGTGACATCAACATTATTGTTGGATATCTGACGTGAGCATAGCGGCATTAGAAGAGAAACATTTAAAATAAAGAGGAAAGTTGTCGTTAAATTCCAGGACACCTTTTACAGATATTCAACAAGTGTTGATATCAGCGCGTGAAGAAAATTTAATTCTTATGTTTCTACTGGAGAAATATTTGATTTCTTTTGACAAAAAAAAATTGTTATAAAAACTGCAAAAATATTGGTCTTTTCTCGCTTTCCCTACACTCCCACCTTAAACTTAGTCTCGACCTCCATGAAAGGTGATAGATAGGCTAGTCAATTATAATGACGCTGAGCTAATTCGCATCTTGCTACCGGTCTGACCTATCCGAATATTCACAATAATGCTGTGCCCACATATGCGTGGGGGCTCTTGAGCTAGTTCTATCCAGTCCACCTCACTACTCCCTATCCCTATCTTGAGCTAGTTCTATCTAGTCCACTTCATTACTCTCTATCCCTATCTTGAGCTAGTTCTACCCAGTCCACCTCATTACACCCTTTCGCTCTCAGGTAAATTCTAATGTTATCCTACCATCTGAGTTTAGGTCTTCCCGGTGGTCTCTTTTCGCATGGGATTTCCCATGGGATTGGAAAACTATCCAAGAAAATCCGCCTTGAGCTCAACTGACCGGGATTCTCACCTCTAAATCCCTATTAATGACAACTTTGACCGCTTAATCCATGAGTCGAGGGGTGTTAGTTTTATAATACGACTTAAGTCTGTGTAAAATTCCATCATACCTTGCTTGAATTGCGTTGCAACAAAATGTTTTAAGCATTTGTGAAGAAAATACGTTGAAAACTAAACTGCCACTAAATAGTTATTCTAGAGCACATCAACAATTAGTGGATATTCAAACCATTATTTCAAGGACGCAATAAATAAAAATAAATAATATAATTAAAGATTATAAATAAAATAGATGCGAGTCATTGTCTGCTTCAGTCCAATTTTCATAGGAAAGGCCGTTTAAAAAGATAACACATTTTCTCGGACCAAATTAATAACATTTTGCTATACCACTGTTTTTATTTTGACCGCCTTTGTGGCTTAGTGGTCAGAGATCCTCGTTTCAGATCCAGAGGTTCCGGGTTCGATCCCGGTGCTCCCTGATTTTCTGTGAACGTGGTCAAACCAACCTCGTGGGGACAAATGAGAAGCTACTAGAATGAAAAAAATACCAGCTCCGGTTTAGAAAACTGAGATTAACGGCCTGAAGGCTCATTGTTCTGACCACATGACACCCTCTATCCGCAGAATTTGACACTATCTTTGCCAAAATGCTGTGTTATCTCGGATGTATGTCTCTATTGCAGGCTGACGCCAAGTGACACCTGCAGATCACATGACTTGACGTGAAAAGTAGATTTTAGTAGCTTTTCTAGGTCTCAGAAAATACCTTTTTATAAAAAAAAAGTTAACTGATTTATAGACTATTTACAAAGATCTTAGAATACAGTAATTTACAAAGATCTTAGTATACAGTAATTGCATCACTGAACATATTATTTCCGTCAGTTGTTTTATTCGCTCGGACCAAAGCACCCTCCAGATAAGTGGTCATCCAGCACAACTCGATGAAATCCCGCCCGTGTGGGAGTCAAGGTCATATTGTTTGACCGGGTCAGTCAGGATGAGGAACAACGACTCCGCCGGGTATTTCAAGAGGGGGTGGTGAGGTCAAAAAGGGGCATGGGAGGTCAGGGAACCATGGAGAGAGAGTCCTTTGTGACTGTCCACCGGGACACAAAGGGAATGCGACTGCCTTGGACCGTACCATTGTGAAGATGTGTGGGGGGGTCACGAGGGGGTGAATAGGAAGGGAATCTGAGTGACCTTTCCGTTTCCTTGGTCGCGAATGATGAATTGAAAGATTGAAAAAAAAAGGGGGGGGGGTATTCGGGTGACCTCAAGTGTCACGACATCTAAAACTCTGCTCACCAGGGCTTGAATGTTGATGACCTAAAGATGCTCAAAATTCTTTCTTTTAATGAATTAAAATTTCCCTCCCCCCAAAAAATTGTTTAAAAATATGATCATAAATTCTCAATAGATGCACGCGAATAAATCGAACAAGCACTTTACAAATTAAGGGTACAGGGGAATGAGGGAAAAGTCTATTTTTATTTTATATCGCGTTAGTGCTGCCATCTGTTTGACAATCGTGAGACCTATCCAAATGCACCTTAGATTAGGGTTAGGAGATGGGTCTGTCGTATTTAAATTAAGTTAAAAAAAAGGTGTTTGCTGGGATTTTTATGGTGCTCGAGATATAAAAATTGTCCTGAAAAATGCACGTAGTGTGGGCTTTGCCCTTTTTCCCTTGTACCCTTCAAATGGAAACTAAAAATACACATGCAAAGAAAGCCTTTAAAAACTAAATTCCCGCACTGTGCTAAATATAATATTGATTTGTAAATATCTGCTTCAGACAAATAGCTACACCTTCTCAACGCCATCGGCTCCTGCTTAGGGACAGTCTCAACGGGTATGTGTATTTTATAACAATACAAAGGGGATGCAAAGTTAATTGTTTAAATGATTTTAATATTGCGACAACTATGTGATTAAATGAATGGCAAGACACAATCACACAAACTTTTGAAGAGAATTTAAAAAAATAGGTTTTAGTAAGCTACCCTTAAATAAGTTTTAGACATAAAAACAAACACATCATCTTGTTAATCACAATAATCACTCTTTATTAAATACATTTTAAACCAAATTGTTCAAAAATAAATTACCTTAAACTAACATTAAATTATTGTTATTTGTACAAAATAAATTAAATTAATTATTTATTATTTAGCACCGCGTCTTACTACCCGTTGGGTTATACGCTTAAGTACTAATTACACTAATGGATTAGAATTGGGAAGGTTGAATTTAGAGGAAGTGAACCCGCATTTGCGTGAGGGAGAGTGGAAAACCATTAAAAATAAATTTAAAAAATCTTATTTAACATGGAAAACAAGACACATACTCCCATTTTGAATTCAATCTTCAAAGTCAATTTCCAAAACATTCAAATTTTCTATAAGTGATTTTAATAATCTACCCTCAAATTAACTAATTATAGATAAATAAAGTTAAATTATTGTTGATATTTATTATTATTATTATTATTATTATATTATTATTATTATTATTATTATTATTATTATTATTAGCACCGCGTCTTACTACCCGTTCGGGTTATACGCACTTACGCTAATGTGTAATGGTAGAGTGATTGTGAGATGAAATGGAGGACCTACAGTTTAACGTGGGATCCGAACCACGGTGGAGGCCTGGCATTCCCACGTTCACAAGTTGTGATAAATACATTCTTGTCAGAGGTGAAGGAAGGGTTTGGTAATCAGATACATCTGTGGTGGGACTGAGGATTGAACCCCGGACCCCCAGCACAGAAGTCTCTGACACCTTACCCTTAGACCACCAGGTCACCGTTGATATGTAAAATGAAACTTCATATGCCAATTTTGAACCAACTTGCTAAAGCCATTTTTAAAATATTAATTATTTTTTTTAGAAAATCATCAAAAAATGTATGCACTTATAAAATATCTATACCGTAGTATCTAAAAAGAATTGATTCACATAAATATTTTGAAATGAAAAAACTAAGAAAATATGAACTAAAAATCCATAAATGACTAAAAAAGGACCTAGAAAAAAATTGCTAAACCAGGCCATAATGAACATACCAGTAATATAATATGTACATGTATATAACATGAGCGTTGTCTGTGATGTAACAAAAATTGTGACGTCATTAAAATCCAAGACCTGCTGATCCTCGTTCACATACTCACATTCTTTGATACCCGCATCGGTGGGCACGAGGATTAAATGTCAGGGCATAGTCTCGGTACGCTGAGGCCTGAGTTTAGGGTCACTGGGGAACTCATTTATAAAAAACTCGTAAGATTTGTGCAATAAATAATATACATTTTGCAGAAACACTCCACCAATGAGCATATATATATCAATTGTTACAGAAACATTGAGGAAAGAGGAACGTCTCTGTACACCGAAGAGCATAACAATCAATTTCAATAATTTTCAAAGACTTCCATAAAATATATATATTTGCTTATAACTCAGGAACTATTGGTTAAAAAAAAATTTATATCAATATTTTCATTTATTGTAGGACTAAAATTATACAATGATAATTTATTTTGTATCTCAAATAGTTGCGGATAGGGGCTTAAATAATCAAAATTTGAAATATCTGCTCATGTAAAGCACCCTCAAAGAAATTTTCTTTGGAAAATGAGAGTTGCTATTTTGTTTGTAATGTAAAACAATGCCCTAGATACTAGATATAATCTAAATCATTTGATGGATTTCGAGAAAATAGATTTTTTCTCTTTTTGCACTTCAGAAAACCACCTTTAATTTTAGGATTAGATTTTTTTTTTTGTAAACTCCTCGGAAGAGCCTTATGAAAACCCCTCTAAGTTTTAGTCTGACCGTTAAAATGGTTTCAGCTCCAGCCCGATCTACAGACACACAGACGTATCCCGAAAACAACTTTTTTTTGTTTCAGGGGATCATGAAACACATTCAAAATATCGAGGTCAATTTTTTTTTCACGAACTCCCAAGAAGTCGAGATAATGTAAAAAGATCTTTTTGAGACATAGTTTGCTTTAGTTCAAAACTGTTAAACTGCCATTTTTTATCTGTGAATAAATCAAAACATATCCAATTAGAGTGTCCGATTTGGATAGAAAGGTACCTTTTTTTTTGACAGTACTATGAGAAAATTTGTGAATTTTTCTTTCCGCAATTATTAGAGGGATTTTATCTTTTCTTGATAGTTATTTATATTTCTAGATATTGGCAATGTTTGATATTAGGAGTGGTTGTAACTCTAATTATACTTAACGATTAGTCTACTGTATTGTTATTGTTTGATTAAAATCATGATTTCACGTGCATACTTTTCCGCTTGAAAGAACAAATAAGGCAAAACTCTTATAATTAAAAAAAAGTCTTCAATTTTTTTTAACAAGTTATGAGGTGCGGTTTTTGGTGACCATGTCTGATATTGATACCACTGTGTTTATTTTTATAAATAGTATATTTTTTAGGTGATCCGATTTTCGACGTTCGAATTATCGACGCTCTAACGTAGTTAATGTTATTGCTCACTTGGATCATAATATCCACAGACAGTTTTAATTTAATCCGTAGCGTAGATATAAAAATACGTGGACATAGGAGAGCATTAATTTTTTTTTTTAATCCATCCAATATATCCCCCCACCCCTCCTTCTAAAAGTTGATTGCCATGCCACCTGCCGCGTAAAATGTGAACCAACACACGCGGCGTTAGGAATGACTCGGTCGCTCTTCCTCGTAATGAGTGCAGCGATGGAAGCAATTTTAATTGTCATTGAGTGAAGTTCTCCTCTCCTCCATCCCCCGCTCTGACCCCTTGCAGTTTATTGAGCAGATGGAAAAGGGGGGGGGAGGGGCAAGTCACGTGATTCAGCGCATTCCGACTGGCTAGACCGGATCGATGTTTGATGGGAGAAATAACCTTCACTACAACAGTGGACTAACCGGCAGGGATTTTTTTTTTTTGTTTCTTTCGGCGAATTTTAGCCACGCCATAGTGAAACAATGCAAGGTAAGCTTTGCTATCTTGCCGGGCAATTTAAGGGTACAATTACTATGTTCCCTTCAAGAGACGTGAGAATAAAAGTAGCTAAGTTTTAATTTAACACCGCGTCTTTCAATCCGTTCGAGCTAAACACTAATGTACTTTGTGCTAATGTGTTATGGATGAGGAAGATTGCAGTTTAAATTTAATGTACCCACAATTGCGTGAAAATAGAGTAGAAAGCCATTTGGTAAAACCCATCCTCACTACACCCGACCAAGAATCGAACCTTGAACTCCGCATCAACGGCATTCTAGTACAACGTTTTTCAAACTCCGCTCAGTGGAGCCCTGGAGCTCCTCCAAAACTATCTCAGGCTTCGTGAGGCAATTTTAGAATATTATTTATTTGTTCTTAACAATATAAAATGGTGTAATTAACTGGGATTGCACTCCCTTCGCTGGCCGCATGGTACAAGGCGCTATTCTCGTAATAGATTAGACTGCCGATGACGAGGAGATCGAGGTTCGAATCTAGGTCAGGTGTACTGAGGTAAAACCCTAAGGGCAATTAGTACATAAGCCAATAGTCCTAATGGGTAGTAAGACGCGGTGCTAAATTATTATTATTATTATTATTAGCATCGCATCTTACTACCCATTCGGTTTATACGCACATATGCTAGTGTGTAATGATAGGGTGATTGTGAGATGAAATGGAGGACCTACAGTTTAACGTGGGATCCGAACCACGGTGGAGGCCTGGCATTCCACACATTCTACAATTTGTGATTAATACACGTCTTGTCAGAGGTGAAGGAAGGGTTTGGCAATCAGATAAATCTGTGCTGGGACCGAGGGTTGAACCCCGGATCCCGAGCACTGAAGTCTGACATCTTACCCCTAGACCGCTAGGTCATCTGCGGTGCTAAAAAAAAAAGACTAGGATTGCCCATTTTTTCAATAGATAATAAAGGATATTTGCCAAAGACACATGTGGTGTTTTTAGTTTGCTTATACTATTATGACTTACGTGTAAAATGTAACTGTTTTTATTTACTTATTGAATGTTCACTATATTAGTCTTAACATTTTTATCAGGACTCCAGCTTGTTTTTTTTTTTGTTTTTTTTTTAGCTTTAAAGGCTCCTTCTCTCTAAAATGTATGGGAACCCCTGGTCCAGTATATTGCGAGAGTGACGCCTTAAAACATATGGCCACCAAAGCGGTTAGCTGATAATTAATTAGAAAGGCGTGTTACTGGCAGAGCTAAAGGGCATGAAAAAACTTTTTTTTTAAGTTGAAAAACCAAACAAAGAACCACGTTCCTTTTCCGAGATGTAAACCCCTAAAGACAGCGTGATATGAAGCAAGAAAGCAGGCCTCTATAGTCAGTAAGGAAGGTTTATTGATCGATTGCCCTGTGGCAGTCGATTCATCTTAGTTGTGGCAGGCACCCCTTCAACCCTCTCTTTTCTTCCCAGAGGTGTTCACCAGGAACAACCCTCTGAGTACGGTGGTATTTGTGGTCAGGCGTGGGGCCCCCCACACCACACCACCTCCACCCGGTAGATCCAACCTCCACCCCTGGGACTTAAATCAGGAAACGTTTCCTAAAACAAGAACTAAACATAGGTAGGGAAGGGGAGAAGGGAAAAGATATTTAATTTGGACCCACTATCTTCCTAAGCACCTTGTTTTCGAACACCCTAAATATATTTTCGTCATGTAAGCTAAGAGACTAGGTTTCACAACCATAGAGAACAACCTGTAAAACTATTGTTTTGTAAATTCTGAGTTTTACATTCCTTGACATAAGATGAGATGTCAACTACTTACCGACAGAGTAATAGCATGCATTTCCCGATTGTATTCGTTTCCTGATATCCAATCTATTAGTTAAAATTGTTCCAAAATATTCAAACTCATTGAGCCTGTCAAAGGATATTTTTTCGAGGTAATCTTTAAATAATCGTCCTCAATGTGAAATACCATCTATTTTAAACAACAAAAACATATATAAATTTTCAAAAATCAGTCTTCAGTAAACTATCTTTAATTTTATATATATCTAGAATTAAAATCACAATTTATCCACGGGAATAAATTCCAGCTAACCATCTAACTTGTACTATCACTAAATAATTTCGTTTGTAAATATACCTACATACCTAGATACAGACAACGGGGTATAAAATTATAAAACGCACCATTTTGAGTTTGGGGTCACATAAACGTCATTATACATTATAATATAAGAAATTAAAAACATATAAGTCAGTGGGACATGTATTCTTATACGAGGATAATATTTATTCGCATATTTCCAAAATACATTCTAAATAAATATTACTCCTTAATCAATTTTTTTCAACTGTCCATTGTAATTTAAATATCTATATTATTTTATCAATGAATGAGTCATTAATTTAAAACAAAACAAAATTATCTAATGATCGGCAATATATAACGTAGATATAAAATCATGCATAGTTTTTGTCTTACAACCATTACTTTTCTTTCGGAATATTCGAGGATTTGACACACAATTTATAAAAGTTATCACATTTTACCAACAACAAAAATACTTTATATGATTGTAGTCCGCTTCAGCGGTCGAGCAGTTTAAGGCGTCACTCTCGCAATAGACTGGACTGACACTGGTGGGGAGATCAGGGTTTAGATCCCGATCCGGTTGACTGAGATTATATATATATATATATATATATATATATATATATATAGTATAGAGAGAGAGAGAGAGAGAGAGAGAGAGAGAGAGAAGAATTCAAGTTAGAGGGACAAGAATGAAAGCAATTAAAGGAGGAAGAATGGTGAAAGAATAGAGGAAGATGGAGGCATTTTACTTAAACTGACCCGGCCCACATGCTGAAACAATTGATGATGATGCTGATGATATATATACATATATCATCATAAAAGTTATATATATGTTGAGCAGGGACCCTAAACTCGGCCTCAGAATGACCGAGACTAAATGCACCTGACATTTAATCCTCGTGCCCACCGATGCGGGTATCAAAGAATGTGAGTATGTGAACGAGGATCAGCAGGGCCTGAATTTTAATGACATGTCACCTTTTTTATTTGTTACATCACAGACATATATATATATATTATGTGTGTATTTGATCGTAAAAATGATATGGCAGTATTTAGGTATTTAAATTTGTAAATAGAATTATTGCTTCTTTTTCTTCTTTAACTACTTCAACAGCTTACATTCACTTAGAAGCTTACAAGCATCCTTAAAACCTGTTTTGAGACTTTACTCAAAGGTATATTCCACTCGATTACAAGGCTACAATACCTATTTCATTTTTCCATTCCTTTTAAGTGAGACAACTAAATCGAAAAAGCTTGGTGAAAAAAAAAATTTGAAAAAAAAAATTATTATATAAGCAGGCAAAAGAAGAATACACAATCAAACAAATCCTTTCACGATTCTTTTGCTCACGTATCATACTTGCTTGGATCGGTTTTTATTTATTTATTTATTTATTCATTCATTCATTTATTCATTCATTCACTCGTTCTCGTCACACCATTCTCAAGTTCCATCTCTTACCATTATCCGGAATACTACCCCCTCCTACCTCCATCACCAACTTATATAATCCTTAATGCTTTCTTTCTATTGTTTTCGATTCGTTTTTCCCTTTCTAAACCCAGATAAAGTAGAAAGGATGGATAAATCAAATAGATCTGCACTTAACTATAATCATTTTATTTGGATGTCCGTGTATGTGTGTAGGAAGTGAATAAAAAACAAACAAATTCAAATCAAAGTAGCTTTGCAAAATATCTGTTTGTTTAGTGTGAGACAGACGTTTTATATTATTGTTTATCTGTGTAGAAAATATATTATTTTAAAATTACACTGTATCGTCATTAATTAATTTTAGAAGCAATAAATGATAAAACTTGTTTAGCACTTAAGGGACGTTTATCAACCTACCATATTCTTGAATTTAGAATAATAATAATAATAATAATAATAATAATAATAAATATTGCAAAAAAAATGGGGGGAATGACATTACACATATTTTCCATGACATCTTTTATAACTCAAACCCCATTAGGACCTCAGCAAATACTTATTTTAAAAATTAATTTAGATATGACAGAGACCTCTTTAAACCATAATCTAAATTGTATTAGAAAGATCTTATTATTGTCTTACAGATGACAGCACCAACTTAATTTTAGTTTAAATAGGAATTTCCCCCTGTATACTTCATATTAGAACCATTCACATACTTTATAAGTACTCTGAGATAAAAATGTAAAACTTATGGCCCACGAGCCATGATTCTTTCTGGCCCACGGACCTTTTGATGAACCAACGTTCAGTACGGCCCTATTCATCTTATCATAAACGTTGTAAAGATACAACTAGCAATAACAATATTAGAGTGAAAATCAGGGAAGAATACAGTCGGAAATTAATGACATCACTCGATCGGTAAGTTGTTAACATCAAGCCTGCTGTCAAGGAATATAAAACTCAGAATAGAAAACAATAGTTTTACTGGTTGCTCTCCTTAAGTATGAAACGTGGTCCCTTACCTTACACGATGAGAATAAATTTAAGTTGTTCGAAAACAAGGAACTTAAAAATAATTTGATCCAAAAATGAATGATGATATTGGGGAGTGTAGGAGGCTACATATTTATGAGTTACATAGCTTGTAATCATCGCAGGATATTGTTAGGATAATCAAGTCTCTTAATTACGGTTGGCAGGACATGCATCACGAATGGAAGCATCTAGAATCGTGTTCAAGGTACTGACTGGTAAAACCATTGGGAAGACCGAGACGCAGATGGGAGGATAACATTAGAATAGACGTGAATGAGATAGTTCTATCCAGTCCACCTCATTACATTCTATCTCAATATACGGATAGGGTGTGTGAGTTGGACTGGATAAAACTATCTCAAGATAGGTATAGGGTGTGACGAGGTGGACTGGATATAACTATCTCAAGATAGGGATAGGGTGTGATGAGGTGGACTGGATAGAACTACCTCAAGATAGGGATAGGGTGTTGAGGTGGACTGGATAGAACTATCTCAAGATAGGAATAGGGTGTGATGAGGTGGACTGGATAGAACTATCTCAAGATAGGGATAGGGTGTGATGAGGTGGACTGGATAGAGATATCTCAAGATAGGTATAGGGTGTGATTAGGTGGACTGGATAAGATATCTCAAGATAGGTATAGGTTGTGATGAGGTGGATTGGATAGAACTATCTCAAGATAGGGATAGGGTGTGATGAGGTGGACTGGATAGAACTATCTCAAGATAGGAATAGGGTGTGATGAGGTGGACTGGATAGAACTATCTCAAGATAGGGATAGGGTGTGATGAGGTGGACTGGATAGAACTATCTCAAGATAGGGATAGGGTGTGATGAGGTGGACTTCTAGGAATGTTATATTTATAGTAAGTGTACCTGTATTTGCATGGAGAACGAGTGGAAAACAATTTTTTTTAAACCTCAGTACACCCAACCGAGATTCAAGACTCAATTTCCCCGTCATTGGCAGTCTAGTCTACTGGTGAGAGTAGCGTGTTAGACCATGCGGCCACCGAAGCGGGTTTCCAATGACCTGGAGATCGAGTTTCATATCCCGGTCGGGTGTACTGAGGGTGCTTATTTCTAAATTCTTTCCACTCCCTCTCACTTTATCTCCATGAAAATACGGGTATATCTCATCCAAAATCAACCTTTATTATAATACATAATAGAAAAATTAGTGCATATGCGTATAACTTGAACAGTTCCTAAAGTGTGATGCAATAGATATATATATATATTGGATATATTGGATATATTGGATTCACATTATAAATCCCCTCCCGTGCGAAGAACGGGAAATAAATTAGTGTTAAATACCAGATAAAAAGTTATCTCTAAATATATTCTATTTTTGAGCAACAACCTCAATAAAACGTCGTTTGCTCGTGAGAAGATGGCTGTGGGGCGTGACAACCACTGGTATTATGAGCTGATAGCCGTGGCCCAGACCAGTTTCAACCACTGGTACGATAACCTGATAACCGTGGCCCAGACCCGTTTCAACCACTGGTATGATAACCTTATAACCGTGGCCCAGACCATTTTCAACCACTGGTGTAATAGATAACCTGATAACCGTGGCCCAGACCAGTTTCAACCACTGGTATGATAAGCTGATAACCGTGGCCCAGACGAGTTTCAACCACTGGTATGATAAGCTGATAAAACCGTGGCCCAGATCAGTTTCAACCACTGGTACGATAACCTTCTAACCGTAGCCCAGACCAGTTTCAACCACTGGTATGATAACCTGATAACCGTGGCCCAGACCAGTTTCAACCACTGGTACGATAACCTGATAACCGTGGCCCAGACCAGTTTCAACCACTGGTATGATAACCTGATAACCGTGGCCCAGACCAGTTTCAACCACTGGTACGATAACCTGATAACCGTGGCCCAGACCAGTTTCAACCACTGGTACGATGACCTGATAACCGTGGCCCAGACCAGTTTCAACCACTGGTACGATAACCTGATAACCGTGGCCCAGACCAGTTTCAACCACTGGTACGATAAGCTGATAACCGTGGCCCAGACCAGTTTCAACCACTGGTACGATAACCTGATAACCGTGGCCCAGACCCGTTTCAACCACTGGTATGATGAGCTGATAACCGTGGCCCAGACCAGTTTCAACCACTGGTACGATAACCTTCTAACCGTAGCCCAGACCAGTTCCAACCACTGGTACGGTAACCTGATAACCGTGGCCCAGACCCGTTTCAACCACTGGTATGATGAGCTGATAACCGTGGCCCAGACCAGTTTCAACCACTGGTACGATAACCTTATAACCGTGGCCCAGACCAGTTTCAACCACTGGTACGATAACCTGATAACCGTGGCCCAGACCAGTTTCAACCACTGGTACGATAACCTGATAACCGTGGCCCAGACCAGTTTCAACCACTGGTATGATAAGCTGATAACCGTGGCCCAGACCAGTTTCAACCACTGGTACGATAACCTGATAACCGTGGCCCAGACCAGTTTCAACCACTGGTATGATAAGCTGATAACCGTGGCCCAGACCAGTTTCAACCACTGGTACGATAACCTGATAACCGTGGCCCAGACCACCAACAGCATGAACATCCAGACAAGAGGAAAGACGGGAGGTTGAGGCAGCCACGCAAAGTTTGTTGGGGGCCTCATCACGTGATGAGAAAGTTCACCAAGGATAAAGGATGGTGGTGGGGGTGGGGTTGCAAGGGTTTAAAGATGAGTCCTTTGAAAGGTGAGTGTTGAACTGGCTTTAGAAAGCAGACCGCAAGGAGAGACTAAATGAACGTTTGAGATCTTGTCTTCTGTGTGTCATCTTCGTTGTAAAGGACATCTCTAGCAATGCACTAGTGTCAGACATTGCTTTGAATCTCCTTTAGCGAGGGGGGAATTTCAAATGAAATACTAGAAAAAGATAAAAGGAGAATTTTCAATTAAAAATATCAATTATAAATAAAATATTTATTAATGTCGTCAGAATAAAAAACTTGTAAGTATATGTTTTACTGAATGGTCTAGTGGTCAGAGATCCTGGCTACATATTATCTAAAGTTCCCGGGATTGATCCCCGGCACTTCCACATTTTCTTTGGAGCAGTGGGTGTGGAACGGGGTCAAACTCAGCCCCGTGAGGACAATTGAGGAGCTACTTGAATTAAAATTAGAAGATCCGGTCTATAAAACTAAAAATAATGGTCGTTGTGCTGACCACATGACACCCTCTACCCACATAAATTGGCACTATATTTGCCAACAGACGATGGCCATCCGGTCGGTATGGTTCGATTTTGGGCTGACGTCATGGAGTTTTTTATGGACTTTTACTTAATTTTCTAAACAAACAAGTGTTTAGAATCCAAACTAAGAATATTTGTGGTACCTGTGGCCATTAGATTATTTTTACTTAATTTATTTAGTCACAATTTGTCTATCAGTGATTTTAAATATGTATCATTTGATAACCATTCAGATTATTTGGGTTAAGTTGAATTAGGTTAAGTGTGTTCTAAGTGGTCAGAGTTCCTAGCTACATATCCAGAGGTCCCTGGTTTGATCTCCGGCAATTCCTGATTGTCTTTGAAGCAGTGGGTCATCCTCGTGAGGACAAATGAGGAGAAACCTGAATTTAGAAGTAGCGACTCCGTCTAGAAAACTGAGCTTAATGTCCGGCGACCACTCGGTTCGTATGGTTCGCTTGAGATGATTCCAAATCTTATTCTCAGACTATTTTTGGTACATTTTCTTTAAGCTATTTCTCATGATTACTGCCCCATTGTTTAGTTAGTTTAAGTCAGTGATTTCCGACCTTAATAATTTACCAAACAATTCTAATTTAACGATTTATAAATTATTTGGCTATTTTATTTTATTTTACTAGAATTCATATTATTTACTATGAAAATAACTCTTAAAATTTGACTAGTTTAATTTTCAACGAGATTAAGTTTTCTCTTAACATGATGTGACATTCGTAGACTATGCTCAAAATAGTATCCTAAGAGGAATACCAATATAACGCGATAAAACTTCTCAACATCAAATTTATACATCAAACGATCTCAAAGAACGTAAATGTATGAATATCTACTTTTAGAAAAATGTGTATTAAATCACAATGACACGCGTTCACAAATCAACAATATAACTTCCTAGCATTCATTATAGCTCAGTCAACACTCTCTAGAGAACAAAATACCCCCTCCCCCACCTTTCGTGTGTTTCAAAGCATTAATCTCTAGAAGGAATGGGTGAAATCATTAAAACTCTGTTCAGGACATAAAAGAAAATTAGGAAAAAAAAAAAGAGACAGAAAACAAATATTCAAACCATTCGAAAGCTTCTCTTTCTTTTTTTTTTCAGGAATTTGTAGCAAAAGGTTTCATTAGATGAGTTTAAAACAAAATAGGAATGAGGTTGTCACAGGGAGAAAGAAATTGAGGAATTTTGTAAGCTTTTTAAAAAAAAGTATTCAAATTATAACAAAAAGAATTTCTTTCGATTGTCGTCTGAGTAGTAGTATCAATAGTTTAGATTTAAAGGATGATCGAAAATCCTCTCATAAATATTTATAAACTAAAATTTTACGTAATACTTAAAGCTCTTTTTAATTCTATAACACTTTCGGAGTTTCTGAGTTGCACCAAGCCATTCTATGGATAACAACCAAGTTCAGGGTCAACGAAAATAATCCAAAATTGTTTCAAAATTGAAAACAGCAATTAATAGTTATATTAAGTATATTTTAACTGAAACGTTATTTAAAGGATTTGCCGATAAAGGGAAGAGAGATATTTTTGTACCAACTTAACTGTGAACAGCACTTATTCTAAATATTATACTGTGTGTAATGTTTGAAAATACAAGGTGTCCAAAAATTATCTTTACAACTTTGATAATACACAAAATATTGACTAAATTAACTAACAAATAGAACTACCAATCAAGGAAATGAAACAGAAAAAACACAACAACAAATTATTAATATAATGAAGCTATACCCATTTATTATGAACACCATTAGGGATTCACAATGCTTCCAATTGATACATTTGTATTAAAGTTGTAAAGATCATTTTTGAACATACTGCATTATTTAAAGTTCTTGCCATTAGAGTTAATTTTGTAAGCCTGTTAGAATAATAATGAGGAGTAACTTCTTGATCAACATTTATTTAATACTATCTGATTCGGTGGACGCATGGTCTAAGGCATCACTCTCGTGTTATACTAGCCTGATGAAGACGGGGATATCAGGGTTAGAATCCCGGTCGGGTCTACTGAGGGTGATGTTTCCTATATAGTTTATCGCTCTCTCTCCACGCAAATGCTTGTAGATTACCTCTAAAATCCCTCCATCATCCCTGCCTCATTTGAGTAATTGTCTTATATGTGTATGAACAGTTAGCAAGACGCAGTGATAAAAAAATACATATACAATTTATATATTATTTATTTATTATTATTATTATTAGCACCGCGTCTTACTACCCGTTCGGGTTATACGCACTTACGCTAATGTTTCAATGGTAGGGTGATTGTGAGATGAAATGGAGGACCTACAGTTTAACGTGGAATCCGAACCACGGTGGAGGCCTGGCATTCTTCACATTCACAAGTTGTGATTAATACACGTCTTGTCAGAGGTGAAGGAAGGGTTTGGCAATCAGATAAATCTGTGCCGGTACCGAGGATTGAACCCCGGACCCTCAGCACAGAAGTCTCTGACACCTTACCCTTTGACCAGCCAGGTCACCTACAATTTTATAAAATAGGTTTAATTTTAGTTAAAAAAAAATTTTCGCCACGTTCAAGCTATCCTCATTTAATTACCTTATTATAAAGGAACGAGGAAGGTAATATTTAAATTAATTGTGCCCTCATTTTCAGGAGGATAGAGGGGGAAACCAATTCAGGAATAGATCCCTCAGTTTACACCGAAATGAGATTCAAACTCCGGCCTGCTCCTTAGTGGAATTCCAGAATATACAAGCCCGTGTTTACCAATGCGGGTTAGCTAAGTGTCAAAAATATTGTGTTCCTCTATTAAGCAAGTAAATAACACAGTAATCTATTTTATATTTAATCAAATTGTATTTATATAAAAAGGTAAACTTAATTTAAGACAAAGTTTCACACAAGAAATATTGTACTGATAATTAGGTTTAATATTCTTGAAAGGTCTTGAGATCTTAAATAATCAAATAAAAGTTGGTAGCTAAACTTTGAACTATATTTCGAGGTCACAAAAATGTTTCCGTCTGTAGCGGAAGTACTTACAAGTAAAAAAAAACTCACAGTCCTACTTAAAACTAAATCTACTCCAAAAAGAAGTATATACAAACACAAAAGGAGAAAAAGGAAGTTCTTACACTGGATTTGAGTTCTTTTACTGAGAAAAAAAAAATTAATCACCATTCACAACGTAAAAAAAAATGAGTAATAGTCGTGTAGATACCAGATTCAACTTCTCCCACTTCGACTTAAAAAAAAAAATTGCTGGAATAAAAATAAAATTAAAAAAAAAATTGTGGAAGAACCTACCAGAAAGGTAATTTATCAAAACAGATTTTCTAAAAAGCTCTTCTCCCTACTTTACTCTTTCCTCATCCTGTTCTTATCCTCTTTTCTTCGTGAAGGGAAGTATGTCCTCCCTTCCTTGTGGCCACTTGTGAAGGTCCACTGTGGTATCGCCAAGGGGGGGGGGGGGGTCTGAGAAGTGCACTGGATGTGAAACTCTGCACATGTTGTCTTCACTAGAGTATTGGGAGTAGCGTCCATTTGTTGGTGTATCGTTCACAGAATCACCACATTCAGAGGGGGACACAGCTTTCTAAATGAAGGACATGTTCTAACACAGCAGATGTGGCATTGGTATGTGTGTATACTGTATATATGTATGTATGTGTGTGTGAGTGCTAAGTTTGTGTATGTGTTTATACTGTATATATGTATATGTATGTGTGTGAGTGCTAAGTTTTTGTATGCCTGTGTGAGTTTTTGTGTTTATGTATGTATGTATGTATGTATGTATGTATGTATGTATGTATGTATGTATGTATGTATGTATGTATGTATGTATGTGTGTGTGTGTGTGTGTGTGTGTGTGTGTGTTTGTGTGTATGCATTTATGTGTGTATTTTTTTATATTTGTGTGTGTGTTTGTGTGTATGCATTTATGTGTGTGTTTTTGTGTGGGTGTGGGTGTGGGGTGAGTTTGTGTGTGAGCTTTGTGGGGGTGTGGGGTGAGTGCTTTTTGTGTGCGTGGGAGGATGTGGGGTAGTGTGGGTTGGAGGTTGCCGTGTGTGTTATAAAGGTTATGAGGATGTAAGTTGTTCGAATTACTTGGCGACTTTTTTTAATCTACCCCAGATATCACTTTTGTTCACACAATATAAAATCGGAGCGAATAGGATTGAATGATTGCTTGTATTTAATTTAAATTTTATAATTGCGTTTGGGTCAAATATATCAATTTGTGTAAATATATTTTCTAAATAGCTTGTTACGAATTAGCTCGGTGGATTTTAAACGGTGAATAATATTTTGCGAACTAAAATAAATGTATATATTAATTATTAAGATCAACAATTAAGGTTAAAATTGGTTCATCATGATATTGTTTTGTCTTTAAATTTATAAAGTTTCTTAAACAGGAAACCTGTGAAACTGGGATGACAAAGAAAAAGCAAGGATTATTTTATTCATGTAAAAATAGGGAAAAAACAGAGGAAATTTCCCAAGGAAATAGGGAGGATTCTGAATAATGGTGGATTTTGGTCAATTAACAGCAAATATAAATAGTAGATTTGTATACTGTAATAATAAAAAAGGCAAAGTATTTTTATTTATTTTTTTCAAAACAAGACCTTTATAAAACTAGGATATTGTCTATGATAGTGATTTTCAATTATTTGTAATGAATGCCGTACTTTTGAAAAACACTATCCAATCCTCAAAAATATTGGGCTACCTAACAAGGTAAGATCATCGTTTCCTAAACGCAAATGACATATAACCCTACATTAGTTATGTTTTGTAAAACTAAATCATTTAATTCCTTTAAGCTTACTTAAATATAAAGTCTGGAAAAATGAGCTCCACTTTTGGAACGCATGGCAATATAAAGACCAAATTAGGAAATTAGTGTCCAAACTTGTAAAACAGTTTTATAACCATTCGATTTTTAAATGCGTTTTGGACACTTTTGACATGTACACACGATTTACATCTCTTACCAAACATGTTTGTAGGCTGGGTGATTATCTAACTTGAGTTTCGGTTCATTCTCAAATATTGTCATGAATTGACAAAGTTAACCGTGAATGGAGGATGAGGAAGATTTACTTGGTAGTTCAACCGGTACGGAAGGAGCTAGATGTACCTCTGGGCTGTACCAACTATACATATCCGCAACTAGGTTACATTATATAGGGCCATAAAGAAAGGCGCGGCTTAGAATATGGTCCCTGCGCTTGCACACCGGCTAAACTGCCGGAGGTTTACCTTCCTGGAGACTCGTTAATACAGCCTTAACTCCTCCTCCTTTTGGTGGTACTCATTACAAGCGACATTCGAGGTTTGTCAAGGCTGAACAGTAATATACAGAACAATTTACAGAGGAAGGGACTTATCTAACAGCTTTAGAAAGTTACTAGGTAACGGAATCTGTAGGCATAGCTGTAACTTTATATAAATACCATCAATACCTATAATATAAAACCTATCTTTATAAAGGGTTAACTTTTCAGATACATAAAGTCATTTATGATAAAAAAAATTAAAGGAAGTTTTATGAAGTATGGAACATTATCTTACAGTTATAAACGTCATTAAAACTATTTTCTTAGAGTCATATGTCAATTCATGCAGCTAAGACTTTTTTAGGGAGTACCAATACTTATAAAACAATACTAATAATAATAATTATAATAAAATGTTATCAATATTGTAAAAAAAAAATTCAAACGGCTGCTCTAACTATCTCTACCGTGGATAGATTTAATTTTTAAACTAATAAAATGTAATATATCATATAAACGAAACAAAAACCAAAAATAGTATAGTTAACATTTTTGCCAGTAGTCTCAGGTTTATTTTAATCGTCAAAATTGACATGTAATCAGAGGTTTCTGTAAAGGTTAATCGTTTATTATATTATTCTATTGGAAAAAAAACCTGACCTCACTACTAAAATTCTGCACGCCTTGATTAATTTTAATGTTAGAGACCTCGTGAATCATATTTAATTAAACTGGTTCTTAATTTGTAGCTTTAAAGACGTATCCTTTAGTTAAAAAGATCAGGTTTGGGAAAAATAGTTCGTTGTACCAAGTGAGGTTTAAACCCTGATATCTAAGTTGTTGAAAAAACCACACCAAGCGAGAACGGTGTCATTGTCCACGTGTCCACAAGTGCGAATTCTAGTTTCTTAAAAAAAATAGTTAATGAAACACTACTCTAACCAAGGATTGGTTCATAAGCCTCTTTACCAGTAGCCAAACCTTGGGAGTATTTTGTGTGGGTGCCAAAGCGACACATTGGCCGCTTGCCATACCACGTCTTCCTGCCTGCGACGACAACCCATCACGACCGTGTCCTCCTCTCCTCCTGGGGGTTAGAAGACCCTCAAGACAAGTCAACCCTCTTCCTCCTCCTAACCCTCACGTCATGGTATATACGCGAGGGGAATATCAAGCCCCCCCCCTCCCCACACCTCCTGGGCTGCTTGCGACTTTGTTGAGTGATAGTGAAACTGCTGTATCAACACTTCACATCATGGTAACGGTACAGGCGCGAACAAAAAAAAACCAAAATAAAGAAGAAAAAAATGTTGTGGAAATATCTAAGCAGAGGTTGTACAAACTGTTTGATATTCTTTAAATTGAAACAAAAGGACACCTGAACACGGGAATTGAATCCAGGACCTTTAACTTGGCAGGCCGATGTATGATTTTCAGTTGCGGCTATAACCGTAACTAGCAAATACAGTAGCTTTTCTAGTTACTTCATAATAATAATGTTTGGTTCGATTCCTAGGAAGGAAAAAGCTTCAATTTCTATATATGGCCTAAAATCGGTTTGTCATTCAGTGGCTCGTGTGTTGTCCATGTTTTCATAGGAAGAATCCGATCTGACAACTATAAACGTTACTAGATAAACTTATAAGCTATATTTGGAAGAAGGTACAGAAAAGGACGATAGAAACATATAAAAGAGAACAAACACATTATGTTTTTTTACAGTGAAAAGAAGAACACAGTTCACACTTTACATTGCTGCCACTGGACAAAGAGGTAATGGCTGCCTCTTGAAGAAAAACGATCGTTACCACCCAATCACCCAACCTATACTGATATACCTTAGCTATTTATACGTAAATTCGTGGGTTATGCAGTTGTCAGTTTTGATAGATATTATCAATAGATCTAAAATAACACTAATAAAATATCAATGTTAGCACTGTGGAAGCAAATATTCTTGCATTCGATAACGTACTTTAAAATTACTAAACTGTGCTTTTCATGTTATAAAATCATATTTAAAATAGATCTAAACACTTAAAAAAGACGTAGTAATTAATTGTATATTGAAATATATTATAGTGGTAGACAAGTCTCATGAAGAACAATGGATATCTACCTTGAATAACAACTATACTATGCTGTGTATTATATTCACACGCATTTAAAAACTAATCAACCTGCAATACAGCAGTGTATGACAGACCAGTATCTAAAAGTGTACAGGAGATCCCCCTTGATCATACTGAGTGTTCAGTTCGCCGTGATATGAAAAGTAAAACTACCTTCAATACAGCAGTGTATGGCAGGCCAGTCTCATAAAGTGCACAGGAGATCCATCTTGATTAGCCTTAGTGTTCAGTTCGCCGTGATATGACAAGTAAAACTACCTTCAATACGGCAATGTATGGCAGGCCAGTATCATAGAGTGCACAGGAGATCTCCCTTGATCATACTGAGTGTTCAGTTGAGGGGACTGAATTGTATCCATTCGGAATGGTATCCATTCCGATAGTTTTGTAATAAACTGCTTTTGTGAAAATCCTGAATTGTATCCACTGGAATTATATCCCCCAAAACCTGAATCGTACCCCCTCGGAATGGTATCCATTCCGATAGTTTTGTAATAAACTGCTTTTGTGAAAATCCTGAATTGTATCCACTGGAATTATATCCCCCAAAACCTGAATCGTACCCCCTCGGAATGGTATCCATTCCGATAGTTTTGTAATAAACTGCTTTTGTGAAAATCCTGAATTGTATCCACTGGAATTATATCCCCCAAAACCTGAATCGTACCCCCTCGGAATGGTATCCATTCCGATAGTTTTGTAATAAACTGCTTTTGTGAAAATCCTGAATTGTATCCACTGGAATTATATCCCCCAAAACCTGAATCGTACCCCCTCGGAATGGTATCCATTCCGATAGTTTTGTAATAAACTGCTTTTGTGAAAATCCTGAATTGTATCCACAAATGGCCGACTTGAGTTTTAACAGAAGGAACGTTTAACGTAAAAGCTTTGTCACAATTCTGGTAGAGGGCAGCAGGATGGAATCTTCTTAACTTACTACTTGTATACTAGAGTGCAGACAAATCCAATCAAATTATTTAAATAAGTTTAAGTAATTATTTGAAATTCGTAGACTCATATAAGGCTGCCAACATTACATAGAATATTAAAAAGCATAGCGTTATAAATTATTTATGATTTCCAATTAAGAGGATATTCGTATCCTAAATCAGCCAGTCCTGCTCGATTATACACTTTAGGCCAGGGGAACAGAAGTTAAACGTATGGACATTAGGAGCACCTTTTAGAAAATATAAACAAATTGTTTGCAGTCATCATTGATAAGATTTTACTCTATTTCACTGTTATTTATAGATATTGACTATCTTTGTATTAATATTATCACTGTTCACCATAGTTTTTATTTTGTTTCCTTGAAGATGATTCAAAAATTCATTTGTAATCAAATCGATATATGAGAATTTAAAATAACTTTGTCATTAGTGCTCTAATTCTCTTTTCAAGTGGCCTGTTTAAGTATTTTCTTAAAAACGAAGTATTCATTCTCTTTAAAGATTGCAGTGCATATTAGAAAATTAATTTGCAACCTTTTTTAACATGTAAGATTTTTTTTCGGGTCAATATATTTTAGAGCATGTATTGACTTCTATAATTTTAAAGAGAGAAATCTTTTATTTTATTTGGCAACAGACTTTAGCCACTATGTTAAAAAATAATTATTCAAAATCTAGATTTAATTTATTCAAATCTAGTAAGAAATGAGACGGTTTTGATGAATTCTGGCAAGAATTTTATTAATGTAAATGGCAGCAATGCTTTACGCGCTCATTTATAATCAAAATAAAAAAGTTTCTACAAGACAACGTTTTCATATTTTCCTATAAACATTTTAAGAGGTATGGAAGTTATTCAATTTGTTTCAAATCCCATGTAAGATTTTGCAGGCGATGTTCACCACAATTATTACAACCACCATAAAATTACTGTCTTTGCCACACTAGGGAAAATATACTTATGGCGTGATATTTATATGTGACTTTTAAAGCTAAGGAACAATGTTAATTTTCATAATTTGGGTGAAAAATGTGGTTTAAGAATTGGTTTTTTTAGTATATATATTGCGTTCACTAGATGCATCAGTGAATTTTTTTATAATACATTATGGGTGATTATTTCGTATGAGTAATTGTCTTCATTTTTAAGCTATATAATTGCACCTCCTCTGGTTAAAAAAAGGATAGCGTTAACGAGGAAACCAATGAGATAGAAAGAGACGTAGGTGTCTATAAGCGCATCTACTGCAATTTAAGAGCGAGACGACCTATCGCTATTTATTATTTGCTCCATAAATTTATAAAGGTATTTTAGTAACCATTCATCACACGAAATTTAATATAGCCTGACATATATTAATAATTCGCATAAAATAGTAAAGTATATCACAATGTCTTATCAAGTATTAAGAGAAAAAGAAATACCCGAAGGGTTTTCTCTTTCTCACGCAATGTAAAACAGACGACAGCTCGAAAATTTCAGACACAGACATCCAAATCCAATTGATCATTGGCTGTTTTGATCTGTGTTAGGCTAGGCTTAATGAAAGCTCAGGTTTTCATTCATAGCTTAAATAATAGTTTGACCATGGCTAATTGTCGAGAATTATCTACAACGACGATCAAGCCACATTTTAAAATCTCCTAGCCATAAAATATATTGATAAATGATAACATCCATCACTAACATTTTGATGAGTATGACTAGGAAAATACCCAATTCACTTGTATAATTCGAACACTTACGTGTGGGTGAAATGCGAGTTTAGTTCAGTGGTTTCCAAATTAAGCCAGGTTTGAAATCAATGTTGGTCTTTGAAACCATCGCGACCCCTTGATGGCCTACAAGTATTAATATCCTAGTTTTTAAATTTTAATTTTATAATATTCTTATTAATCAGGGCTATAAAAAATTTAGCACCACATCTTACTACGCGTTTGGGTTATAAACATGTGTACTAATTTCGCTAATGTGTTATGGACGAAAAAGGTTGAATTAAGATTAAGTTTACCCGGAGTTGCAAGGAGGGAGAGTGGAAAATTATTTAGGGAAAATCAATCCCAGAACCGCCAGTCAGAATATGAATCCTGACCTCATCAGTTAAACCAAACTAGCGTGCCGTTAAGCCCACGTGTTTGATAAAATTCCTATAAACTATATTATCCTATATTATTTATATGAATGCGACTAAGATGTTTCAAAAGTTAATCAACGAGCCTAGTGGGTATTTTGAAAGCTATGATAGCAGCGCCTCTCGCCTAAACACGAGACTCCTCTAGCAAACTAAGTAAGCAAGCAACAGTCTGAGCTAGGTAACCAAAAGGAACCTAATTAGTAACTAAAATGTTTTTACTGTATTTGAATTTTGCACCTTCCTAAAGTAGTAATCAATTTAAAAAGTAAACATAACATTATAATCTCAACAAGCAACGTGTTCCACCCGATAAAAGCCATGACCAAGAATGGGGTCGCTACTCCCAGGTTGTAAACTATCTGTCTAGTCACTCTAGTGCCTTAATTTAGTTCACTTAGCTATCAGCACGAGAAATGGTTAATTTGAATCTATCACTGAAAGGCTGACCTGTCGGTCTTACCGAATGGCGAGTGGAGTTTGTACCCTTCTGACTAAGTTACAAAACGCTAATCTGCGAAAGAGGGGAAGGGTAGTCATGGAGGGGGTAAGAACTGTCAGAAGAGGCCACATATTTCATGCTTGAGTGCGTTAAGTTAATATGCAACCCGCTTCATAAAATCCCTTCGAATTCGTCAAGTAGGTAACGTCGTTAAGTAAACTACCCTTAATTTTAGGTTTGTATATCTAATTCCAAAAAGATCTCTGGGGAACCCTATCCAACCTTAGATATCAAGTTTCAGCTTGATCGATGAAATGGTTTAGGCTCTATGCACAGATACAAACACACAGACAGGCGGCATCGCTAAAATATATTTTTCTGTTTCAGGGGGCCATGAAACGTCGATATTTATCAAAATTTCAAGGTTTTTTTTTACGATATCAATACTTTCTCTAACCGAGGGGTGCGAGAAAGAAAAAATTATTTCCACAAATCAAATCAAAAGTTTTTTAAAGATTTCTATAAAGGTCTTGACTGAAATGTCTACTACTTTTTCAATTCTTCACGTCTCAATAGCCTTATGAACTAACTTCGTGTTCAAACTTTAGGGATAGTATGAGAAAGGTATAATTTAGAGAAAGTGTATCTACATTTGTATGTAGATAAAGTGGAAAATCATTTAGTCAAAATTATCTCGAAACATCCAGCGAGTTTCGATCCCCGATATTAGTCATGGTGAATCAAGTTGTAGCTAGTTGTATATAGTTTTATCAAATTTATTATCAATTTATTATCAAATATATATTATTTATAAAATTATAGAAGTCAATACATGCTCTAAAATATATTGACCCGAAAAAAATCTTACATGTTAAAAAAGGTTGCAAATTAATTTTCTAATATGCACTGCAATCTTTAAAGAGAATGAATACTTCGTTTTTAAGAAAATACTTAAACAGGCCACTTGAAAAGAGAATTAGAGCACTAATGAACAAAGTTATTTTAAATTCTCATATATCGATTTGATTACAAATGAATTTTTGAATCATCTTCAAGGAAACAAAATAAAAACTATGGTGAACAGTGATAATATTAATACAAAGATAGTCAATATCTATAAATAACAGTGAAATAGAGTAAAATCTTATCAATGATGACTGCAAACAATTTGTTTATATTTTCTAAAAGGTGCTCCTAATGTCCATACGTTTAACTTCTGTTCCCCTGGCCTAAAGTGTATAATCGAGCAGGACTGGCTGATTTAGGATACGAATATCCTCTTAATTGGAAATCATAAATAATTTATAACGCTATGCTTTTTAATATTCTATGTAATGTTGGCAGCCTTATATGAGTCTACGAATTTCAAATAATTACTTAAACTTATTTAAATAATTTGATTGGATTTGTCTGCACTCTAGTATACAAGTAGTAAGTTAAGAAGATTCCATCCTGCTGCCCTCTACCAGAATTGTGACAAAGCTTTTACGTTAAACGTTCCTTCTGTTAAAACTCAAGTCGGCCATTTGTGGATACAATTCAGGATTTTCACAAAAGCAGTTTATTACAAAACTATCGGAATGGATACCATTCCGAGGGGGTACGATTCAGGTTTTGAGGGATATAATTCCAGTGGATACAATTCAGGATTTTCACAAAAGCAGTTTATTACAAAACTATCGGAATGGATACCATTCCGAGGGGGTACGATTCAGGTTTTGGGGGATATAATTCCAGTGGATACAATTCAGGATTTTCACAAAAGCAGTTTATTACAAAACTATCGGAATGGATACCATTCCGAGAGGGTACGATTCAGGTTTTGGGGGATATAATTCCAGTGGATACAATTCAGGATTTTCACAAAAGCAGTTTATTACAAAACTATCGGAATGGATACCATTCCGAGGGGGTACGATTCAGGTTTTGGGGGATATAATTCCAGTGGATACAATTCAGGATTTTCACAAAAGCAGTTTATTACAAAACTATCGGAATGGATACCATTCCGAATGGATACAATTCCGCTCCCCCGTTCAGTTCGCCGTGATATGACAAGTAAAACTACCTTCAATACAGAAATGCATGGCAAGCAAGAATCATAGAATACAAAGGCGATTCAGGTGAACATGAACAGTATTATGGCTCCTGAATAAATATTTTTATCGGGTCGACAAGTTAAAAGTGCGGTTTATGACTGCCAGATAGCATTTATCTGCCAGATAAAATGTATTTATCCATCACATTTTTATCAGGAGATTTAATTACCTGATAACTTTTATCTGAAAGTTAAAATGGGCGTTACCATAGTGACGTGTTGTTTCTCATGAGGTTTCGCCTATCAGAATCTGTTTTTAGTTTACGATCTTGGTTCACGTGTTTGGTAAGCACAGGTCCAGGGCCTGACTATACTGTATATGTATAAAGTTAGACCATTTAATTCAAACTTTTAAAAAAACTGACAAGCTATTTGTAGAGTTATAGTAATATAAAAACAAATTATTTAAATGTGAGTACAATAAATAGAATGTTGTAGACTTTGTACCAAACTATTGACCACATCTTTGCAGACACTGAAATTAATACTTTCAGGACAACCTATCTTCTGCGCCCACGTGACTCCATATGTTTCCTCGTACTCGTTTAGCCGCCATTATTTAACAAATGTTGAGCGTTATAGCCACTAGCCAGGTTGTAGTGGTAGCAGCAGGGTTCATACGCGTGCGCGCACCAGTAAAAACAGTATCATCCTTGCGTTTTTTGCATAAAAATACATTTATCCTACAGATAGCTATCTGGCTGATAAATGCAGTTCATAATACGCATAAAATATTAAAGTGGCTGATAAGCTTTATCTGGTCGCTAGCTTAAACCTCCCGATAGTAATATTTATTTGGTAGTCATAAGACCGGCCCTTAATGAAGATGTATAATTAAAACCCAGTCTATTATTTTGAACGAAAAATACCCACTATTGTTGTATTAATTTATCATTAATCATTATCAGGGTTAAATACACTGGTATGAAAATAAAGGAATAGTCGAATGGTCCAAGGTATCATTCTCACAGCAGACTACTAATGACGAGGAGATCGGGGTTTGAATCCCGGTTGGGTGTACTGAGGTTTTTTTTCCCTAAATGGTTTTCCACTCACCCTTCACACAAATGCGTGTACATTTCACCTTAATTCAATCTTCATTATTAAAGCACTAATGGAATTAGTATATATGCGTAAAACCCGAACGGGTGGAAAGAAGCGGTGCAAGAAAAAATTACTATAAATACGTTTTGAGTGTCGTAGTTATATTTACCAATTTTTATATAAGTTAAACACTTTTACTTTCTCTCTATCTTACAGGTAGAGAAAGTATGGTGATCGTCAAAAAAATCGAACTCGAGATTTTGATTAATTTTGACGTTTCATGACTTCCTGAATCCGAAAAAGTTGTTTTTGAATTTCTGTCTGTCTGTCTATCTGTCTGTCTGTCTGTCTGTACCTCCAACTAGAGCCTAAACTATTTTACCGATTGAGCTGAAACTTGATATCTAGGGTTTTCATAGGGTTGCCCCGAGGGGTTTTTGGAATTGGATATCTACCCCTAAAATTAAGGGTAGTTTACTGAAGGGAAAAAAGACAAAAAGTCGATTTTCTCAAAATCGGCTCTAACGATTTTGATTAAATTTTATTTATGAACATTAATAAATATTCCAAACAAAATGGCTACTCTCAATATTTCGACAAAATGGCTTTAAGGGCTCCGGTCTGATGCGTAAATTAACATTTTTTATAATAGCTCCGAAACTATTTGAGATATGAAATTACTTAGCATTACAAATATGTATATATATTTATAATACAAATATTTTATCCGAAACATATTTTTATAAAATCAATAATTTTCAATCTATACGCAATTATATATATATTTTTAGCTTTTTGGACATTAAAGCTTAAGTATTGCGATCGTAAAAAAAACTAACCTGAAATATTGATGGATTTCGACGTCTCATGACCCCCCGAACCCTAAAAAATAGTCTTTGCAATGCCGTCTGTCTGTGTGTCTATTAAAACTTAAAATTAAGGGTAGTTTACTGAAGGGAAAAAAGAGAAAAAGTCGATTTTCTCAAAATCGGCTCTAACGATTTTGATTAAATTTTATTTATGAACATTAATAAATATTCCAAACAAAATGGCTACCCTCAATATTTCGGCAAAATGGCTTTAAGGGCTCCGGTCTGATGCGTCATTTAATATTTTTTTAAATAACTCCGAAACTATTTGAGATATGAAATTACTTAGCATTACAAATATGTATATATATTTATAATACAGTTATTTTATCCGAAACATATTTTTATAAAATCAATAACTTTCAATCTATACGCAATTATATGAATTTTTTTAACTTTTTGGACATTAAAGTTTAAGTATTAAGACCGTAAAAAAAAACTAACCTGAAATGTTGATGGATGTCGACGTCTCATGACCCCCCGAACCCTAAAAAATAGTCTTTGCAATGCCGTCTGTCTGTGTGTCTATAAAAACTTAAAATTAAGGGTAGTTTACTGAAGGGCGAAAAGAGAAAAAATTGGTTTTCTCAAAATCTGCTCAAACGATTTTGATTAAAATTCGTATCTAGGCGTTGATTAAGATTATAAATAAACTGGCTATTTTCATTTTCCTATGAAAATGATTTTTAGGGTACATTACAGAAGCGTTAATTTCCGTATCTCCACAACTATTGGAGAAACTAAACAACTTATCATTGCAAAATTGTAGGACTATTAGAAATAAAAAACTTTTATTTGACATATATTTTTATAAAAGCAGCAGTTTCTGAGATATTTGCAAATATATTAATACCATTTTGTGATTTTGTGAGCTTTAGTTGTAAACATATACTACTTAAGTCTTAACGCAATAATTCTCCAATGCCATAGAGTAATTAAATATAAGTATCTAAAAAAGTATGTTATTTTTCCTTAAATCTCTTAGGAGAAATGTTTGCATAGCAATGATCTATCTCCATTTTAGACTCAATAGTCAATATTTACATTTTTTATTGGTCAAAATGTATAAATGAATAGTTAAATATCAATGCGATGACTTGAAGATCTGCTACACCTTATAAAATGTTAAAATTTTAACCAGAAATCGAAATTTTAATACGAAATGTTGACCCTTGTGGAAGCCATTAAACTGTTTGAAATGCTCTTAGGTGGACAAAGATGCGCCTCTTTTCTCATTGATTATATATCATTGTATATTATTTTATGCGTGTTCTTATGTGGAGTGGTGATGATACAATGTACATTATTCCGTTCAGAAATCTTACGAGTTTATAGAAAGAGAGAGAAAGTCTGTGCGGTGCGCCGTACCATTTATTTTTAAATTTTATTTCAATTTTATTTTTATTTGAATATGCTCGCTGCTTTGTGGGTTGCTGGAAACGGCTCGCATCCCTGGAGTTTTTATTCCATGATATGTTTGAAATAAGCTGACAACCTTCCTTTGTGACCACTCACTTGTCAAAGCATTTGATTGTTTCCTGGACATAATATCGTTTATCCAAGGCATTCGTTTTACAAGCCCATACTGGACGTACAGTCGGTTTTAATACAAGCTAGAGTCGTTGGTAAAAAACTTATTTTTAGCACCAGTTCGGATTAAACACATATATACTCAATACGCTAAAGTGCTATGGGTGAGGAAGGTTGAATTTAGAGGAAATGTACCCGCATTTGTGTAGAGAGTTCTAGTGGTGAAACCATTTAGGAAAAGGAAATCTCAGTACAACCGACCAAGATTCTAACCCCGGTCTCCCCATCATTGTGGAAACAATGCCTTAGATCATGTGACCACCGAAGCGGGTCATTATTAAATTATATAAATAGAAGAATGACACAGCTTTTTACAAAGACCACTCAGCAAAATAAATATTGATCCAAACACAGCTTTTCTATATGGACATCTTGGTGGAGTGATCGTAGGAACACAAAATATTACTCCCTAACGAGGATTTAAACCCTGGCCCTCTCATTTAAACGCATCGACCGTTCTACCAATAATATCTGGGTCTTGTCCATGTGACACTTAAAAAATAATTATTACCAGTTTGAGTTAAACGCGCACATTAATTATGCTAATTAAATAGGGATTAGGAAAATATGTATTTATTATTTCACCACCGCGTCTTACTACCTGTTCAGGCTGTATGCACATACTGTAATTAATCTAGAGTGGTAAGAGATTATCAAGGAAACATTTGAGGTCTACTACCCGTAATTACGTGGAAGGAGAGTGGGAAACTATTTAATAAAAGCTCACTTTCAGAAGGACTGACCGGGATGCGAACCCGATAATCCCGTCATCAGCAGGTCAGTTTAACATCAAAAGTTATGCCACTAAAGTGGGCAATAAGAAAGATAGAATCAATAGAAAATGTTAGAGAAATTTTAAACGAAAATATTTGGAAGCAGATTGAAATTTTTTTTAAGTAAACCCAATCCCAATTAGACCGTAAAGAGGCTCGAACCCTCCGTCAAACAAGATCAAAGGTTTACGCCTTAGCCCGCATGCTCAATAATGTACTGTAGTACTGGAGTAATTAACATATTATTCTTTAAGCTCGCATCATTAATGTTATCAAGGTTCTAGATTTGTGAGAAGTGAGTATGCGCACGTAAAACAAAAGCTATACTCAAAACACACTCTCTCCCCCCCCCCCCCCACCCCCCTTGACCCATTTGCACACAATAATAGTTCGCAGTGAGCGCACAATACAATCGCATGCATACATGCTCACCTTGTTTCAAATCAGAACAGCTGTTAGATGAACTGAAATACACCTCCAACAAACAAAACATAATATTATTTAGTTTCGCTTTGAAATCTGTAACGTATTTAGTTTAGGAAAAAAATTATATCATAGCTACATCGTGTAAAAATGATCCAAAGACCTTTTTAAACAAATATTTTAGAAGTTATGTTTTGTTGGATTATTCCAATTTTTATTTCATTTTATTAACACCGCGTATTTATACCCGTTTAGGTTATACGCTTACGTACTAATTTACGCTGGTGAATTAGGGACGAGGAAGGTTGAATTTAAAGTAAGTGTACCCATATTTGCGTGGAGGGAGAGTGGAAAACCATGTAGGAAAAAACCTCATAAAACCCGAACGAGATTTTAACCCCAATCCCCTCGACAGTCTAGTCTATTGCGAGAGTGACTACTTAAACCATGCGGCCACCAAAGTGAGTTATTCTTAAACTATTGGATAGTTTTTAAAACTTTATATATTTTGAAATAGAATATATTTTCAAAAAAGGATAAATGGTGTGTATTATGTTAGAGCAACAACGTGTGGGTGGTAGCTTTTATTTTTTCGTTCGTGCCAAGAACATAATAATAATAATAATATTACTTATATTATTAGCACCGCGTCTTACTACCCGTTCGGGTTATACGCACTTACGCTAGTGTGCAATGGTAGGGTGATTGTGAGATGAAATGGAGGACCTACAGTTTAACGTGGAATCCGAACCACGGTGGAGGCCTGGCATTCCTCACATTCACAAGTTGTGATTAATACACGTCTTGTCAGAGGTGAAGGAAGGGTTTGGCAATCAGATAAATCTGTGCCGGAACCGAGGATTGAACCCCGGACCCTCAGCACAGAAGTCTGACACCTTACCCCTAGACCACCAGGTCACCAATATAAGTAATATTAATGTGGTCTTAAAAAATAACAATTTAGCGACTTAAACAGAGAAAAATACGTTTAATAACACGTTATTTAGAAAAATTGTGGTTTTAGAAAGTGGATGATTGCTCTGAGTACTCCTAACACCCCACACATTTATTCAATTATCTATTTATGTATATATAAAGAAATGTCATATATATATTATACTACTATAAAGCCGCATGGCTGACTCACTCCCTCACTCACTGACATTAATGTTTACCCATTTCCAGATGAGCTAGAAAATTGAAATTTGGCAAACTTATAGCTTCTAGCCTGTAACAGACGTGAAAATTCCAAAAAGTTAAAAAAAAGTTTAAACCCCCCAAAAAATTTAAAAGGGCAGAGCAAATTTAAAGTCGGTGCGGTATATACAACACAATACCGGTAACTTTAAGTTGTTACGTTTAAAACAACGCTGGAATTACATTAGTTTACATCCACTTCCAAAGAAAACTCACCAGGGGTTTGGGGGCGGAGCCCCCCACGAGCAAAGCGAGTTCATATATATAGGCGTACGTATTTGTATATAAAAATATCTCCATGGCATCAGCCTATAATTGAGCCGTACCGACACCGAGCCGTCGCCATATGTTGGTGAAGATAGTGCCAACATATGCGGGTAGAAGGTGGTATAGGATCAGAACAACAAACCCTCCAGACGTTTAGCTCAGTCTTTTAGACCAAATACGTTACTTTTTCATTCAAGTAGCTTCTCATTTCTACTTACAAGGCTGAATTGACCCAGTTATAGAACCATTGCTTCGTAAAAAAAAAAAAAGATGCGCCAGGGATCGAACCCGGGACGTACGGATCGGTATACAGGAACTCTGACAGTTATATTACATTGGCGTTCATTTTTTATGTTATCTTATCAAATAAATATTATCAATGAAAAATGACAGTTGCAAATTCGATTTCTTTAAGTGTAAAATTATTTTTAAAATGTGTTTATAACTATCCAATATGTATTTTCCTTCTTATTTAAATCTCACTGTAGTTTTAACATTTGTTTATAGAAATACGAAGTCAAACAAATCGTTGACAAGAGGGTTAACAAATCAAGGAGAAGGTTTTCCTCGAGGAATTACAGTTCCCACCTTCCTTTTGTCCTGTTAAAACACAAACCCTCTGTTTACTCTCCCCCCCCCCCCCCCCCCCGTCATTTCCTCCCCCTCTCACCTCCTTGCAAACAGAACTCTCTTCGTCTCATCTTGGCAAGAGAACCTTCTATGCTCTATTTCTGGGGGGGGGGAGGGTTGGGGGGAGGTAAAGAACAATTTGAAACGGGAACCCTGACACTTTTGGTTGTACACGCCCGCATGTGTGTGTGTGTGCGTGTGCGTGTATGTGTGAGGGAGAGGGGTGGTGACAGTTTACAGAAGATTCTTCATCGCAAACCTTGCATGAAAGGAACTTATGTTAACCTATTTGGAAATAGTTATAATTTTCTTAGTAATATTATATTATCAATAATTATTTACAAATAGGTTGACATAAGTTACTTTCATTCCATGTTTGAGATGAATAATCTTCTGTTAGCTGTCACCACCTACCGTAGAAGGGTGATGTTTATTATACTACTATAAAGCCACTCACTCACTGACATTAATGTTTGCCCACTTCCAAATGAGATAGAAACTTGAGATTTGGCAAACTTATATCTTTTAGCCTGTAACCGACGGGAAAATTCCAAAAAGTCAAAAAAAAAATTAAATTTTTAACCCCGAAAAAAATTCAAAATGGTGGAGCAACTTTAAAGTCGGTGCGGACCTTTTTTGGAGGTCTCTTGTGGCTAAACGGTAAGACCTATCAAAAAACTGATTGCACCAGCAGCTACGGATTTGGTGAGATCCACAAATTTGGTCCTATTACTTTTTGTCGTATCTCCATCGGTTACCTTATATAGATCTAGATTTTTTTTATTTTAGGTAAATTTTGCACATTTTCCACATACTTTTTAATTTTCTTACATACTTATGGGACAGCTAGAATCATAAAATTTTTCGGGAATATTGGCACATCCAATTGCCATAAGCGTGCCAAATTTGATGATTCTAGCTGCTCTATAAGTATGTAGAAACTAAAATAATGTGTGAAAAATACAATACAATACCGGTAACTTTTAAGTTGATACATTCAAAACAACGCTGGAATTACATTAGTTTACATTCACTTGCAAAGAAAACTCAATGGGGGTTTGTGGGCAGAGCCCCCAACGAGCAAAGCCAGTATTATTTATATAGCTCTACCTCCCACTAGCTACATTAAACCTATGTGAACCTTAGTTATATCGAAACCAAATCCGAATCTAAATAAATCTTAGATTCGGATTCTGTATTTAGCTAAAAATTCAAATAAATGTATACTTGCTTAACAAACTAATATCATTAAAGTAATCTGACCGGAATGAGCTGAAATTCGCCCAATTAGTGAAATGGCCAAGTTCACTTTTGGTGTATAGCATACATAAATCATAAGTGTGCACACATACATGTACAAATTTACATATTTAATATATATTACACACAATGAGGGATATGCCGATAATGTGTTTGGTTTAATCTCTTCCGGGTGTAATGAAGATATCTCCCATAAATTGTTTCAGTTATTTCGTCTACCCGAATGAAGGTACATTTTAACTAAATTCTCATTTTCTCATCATTACCTCAATAATATAAATATTCAGATCATTAGAACGGGTAGTAAGACACAAAACAATCACACACACAAAATTATGTTAAAATATTTACTCTTGTTAATAGCTGCAATTAAACTACTGAGCTGTATGATTATAAATACAAAACAATATTAAATGCTTGTTATTCACGCTCTTGACATACGTAACATTAATTAAGTACAAACCGCGCCAGTAGACACGGTTTAAATGTCAAGCTCATTTTATGTATTTTTGCAACGGTGAGGGAGGTCAAGGTTCGAATGCCAGTCACGTGTGCTTAGGGTGGATATTTTTTCTAAATGATTTTCCATTCTACTTTTATGGAAATTTGGGTAGATCTCCTCTAAATTCTGCCTTTTTTTTCATTCATACAACATTACCGTGATTAATAAACATGTGGCCACATTGTCTAAGGCGTTATTCTCACAATAGACTGAACTGCCGATGATGAGGTTCAAGTCCCAGTAGGATGTATTGAGGTTTTTTTTCCCCTAAATGGTTTTACACTCTTCTTCCAGGAAAACGTGGGTGGATTTATTCTTAATTCAACCTTCCTTATATCCAACACCTTAGCTCGGTTTGCAATGTGTCTGTTTACTGAGCTTAAGGTCTCCGGGTTTGATTCCCGGCAGGGCCAAAAAAAATTATCTTTGGCGAAATGTGGGTTTCCCTTTTCACAGTGATGAATTAACGGCCGGGGGCTGGATGTTGTGTCTGTACTTGATTTAAGTTAGTTCATAAGTCGTGTACTGACATAATCAATCGGTTCAGAAAGTGCGCGTTAAATTCTCAAATCTTTTTTTAAATCAATCTTCCTCATCCTTAACACATTAGCGTAATTAGTACACAGGCGATTAAACAGAACGGTTAGTTAGAAGCAGTATGTTTATTATTTATTCTATGTTGTGTAAGAATACGTGTGTATAATTTTAAAGTAGTAGGATGATATTCAAATTAAGCTTTATTAGGAGGCCTAAATTCAGTTGCTCAAATTATTTCTTATTAAGTTAGTTTGGTTATAATCAAATGATCATTTATTTTATTGGTTGGTAGATTTAGTTTATTAGATTTATATAACTATCAATATAATGTGTGGTTTATTTTATTTATAATTCCTATTGTGTTTACTAAATGAATAAAATATTTTGGTTTTCAGTGCGTTTTGAAGGATTATTTATTTTTTAATCGCTTAGTAAATTGTTTAATAGACTTAAAACCAGAATTATTTACACAGTGTATCCAACCAGAAACAATACATCGAAACATATTTACTCTGAATTTATCTTAAAATTAATGCCGAGAAGCTTTTTTTTTTTCTTACATCAAACATCTGAAAGTCTAAGCTGTGTTAATATACGGCTGACTATACATGAATATAAAATTCCTTAAAATAAAAAAAGGACTACATAAAACATGTCACACGAGAAAGAAATTTAATGTTCTCATTGTGTCAGAGCAACTTTATAACTGTGAGTAAGCGTTTCCCCAACTTCCTCCTGACATTTGTAAACGTAATAATTTTATTTTGCATTTTGTGGCACTTACTAGAATATAGCTTGTTTCTTTGACAAATAAAGAACATAAATGAACTGGAATTAAAAGTGGGAATGGTACATTGTAATAATATTTAAACATCTAAGTAATACTTTTAGGATATCTATCATGCAAAGATATACAATTGTAAATCACAAAAAGTTATAAAAACATTTTATATGTCTTATTTTGTTTTGTATCTATGTAACTCTTGAGAAATTATTCAAATGAAACAAACTATAATATTTTACATCGTTATTACTTTATCTTGACTAATTAAAGAGAGAAATATTGTGATCCTCACAAATTACGAAATCGATATTTTGACAAATGTCTACATTTCATGAGTCACTGAAACCTAAAAAGTTATGTTCGTGATATCTGTTCGTATGTCTGTCTGTGTCTTTATAAAGGCCTAGAATCTAAACCATTTTACTGATCGGGCTAGTTGTTAATCTCTTTGGTGGCCAGAGATATTTCTCTTTTCTCAATATTTCTGTAAAAGTTTATTTTATTTCATTTATTCTCTTTGGTGAAGTGTTTTTACAACAATGTATATGATTTAGTTTCACAAATCTTATGAATATTTTTTTTACTAAATGTATCTCTATTAAGACAGAAGAGAAAGTCTGTGCGGTACACCGTAATATCTATTTAAATATATATTATATATACCGTATTTTAAAAATACTTCTGAAACAAATATCGTTTTCTTAACATACAATTTTAAGGAACTGTAAGATTTTTTAAAAATTTAACTTGTCTTCCAAACAAAGATAATATAATCACAACAAAAGATATTATACGAAATGAATTATGTATGTTGTCACAAAGCAACTAGTAGTAAAGGGAATTTACAAAGTGTTATCCTAATTTCAGGTAAGTTGATTCATGTGAAATATTTCTCTTGGTTCGTTTTATAGCTTCGACTCTGCTCGTTTCCGAGTTTATTTTAAATACTTTACCCCAACTTTGATCATAAAGATATTTTATATTGTGCTGTCTTTGATACAATAAAATATGGAAGAATGTAGATTATATGTCAAGATTTAAAACATAAAATAATAGACGCTGTGTACTTTATGTTTATCTCGTGGAGCAAATTATAATTTTGCTTTGTAAGCTAAGAAAAGCTTTTTACGTTCTCGTATAGAGAGAAAGTATTGTAATCGTGTTACTATTGTGATATGATGAATATTTACGTTTTTTGTGTTTCCAAACTCAAAAAAGTGTATTTTACAATTTTGTCTGTCAGTATCTCTGTCCATCTGTCTATCCTTGGTTACAGATCTTAAATGGTTTGATGAATTTTGTTTAAACTTAATGTTTAAATGTTATAGAGAAATACCAGATGACTTTTTTATACACTTCAGCCCTCAAATTAAGGGTATATTACTAATGAGTGATTTTTTTAGTTACAAATTTTTCTAAAATGGTTTTAGCAATTTTGTTTAAAATTGAGACCTAGGGAGAGTGTGACCTCCCAAATAACATTGAATAATTGTTTTCTGGGTAAAGATTCATTAAAGGATAGTTTACTATAAATATCGTTTCTAAAATTTTAAATATTTTGAAAATTGCTCTAGCAATTTTGTTTAGAATGTATTTCTGTGGAGTGTTAGACAGGAAAAAACTTATACATTTTTTTGAAGTAAAAATTAGTTTGGGGGTGGTAGGTATACTGATGGCTTTTTTAAATTTGAATATTAATGTTTTAACGATTTGGTTCAAAATAGCTATTAAGTTTTTTTACATTATAAATAATTATATAGAGGCATAAGCCCTACTTGTTTTCTTTTAAAAAAATGTCATTTCAGGTAGTTTACTGAAAACTTTTTTAATTTGAACTAATTTACGTAATAAATAATAATAATTTTTTATTTTTCTAAAATAGATTAATTTTACGGTGATCAACTTACGACAAATTATAGAAATTTGAAGTTTTTCGAAATTGATTGGATTTATTGTAATAGTTTTTCGTAACATGTTTTATATTTACAAATTAAAAATAATTTTACATTAGTTAGCGTATAGCCTATTTTTTTTTATCTAGCATCGCGTTTTACTGCCCGTTCGGGTTACACGCTTATGTACTAATTACGAACGCGGAGGTTTGATTTCAAGAAAACACAACATCCATCGCTGAATAGAGGGTTTTATTCCACAGCTTGTAAAAATCCCCCTCCCCACATCTTGCCCACCGTATATCACAGAGTCAAGTCGGCTGAAGTAACCCTGCGGCCAAATCATACCGCTCTGCCCCTCCGCCATACGTCGGAGACAAAGTGGTAGAGTAATAAAGTTGGTCAGGAATACATAAAAGCCCCAGACTCTAGTAATAAATTTGTTCGCGTGCTTGCCTAACATGAAGACAAACTATTAAATATCTAGGTTTTGTGTGCTAGTCCTTGTGTTTGTTTAGTGTTGGCTTGGCGCACAAGCTCAGACAAAACATATTACAAGCACATAAGGCTGAACGCACACCTCAGTAAAGTGCTGAAGGGCTCTGCAGGAGGGATTAATATGGTCTAAGCTCGGTGTTTTAAAGTAGGGATGTGAGGAACACTAGCTAAGGGCTGTATTCTAGCAGTTTTTATATCAACACTTATTTTTGGCCATCATAAATAAAATATCGCTCCAGTAAAAATAAAGAATTTAACTTCCTTCACATGTTGATATCAACAGTTGTTGGATATCTGTCAAATGTGTCCTGAAATGTACTGACAAATTTTTCTCGCCATTTAAAAAGTTTGTCATCTAATGTCGCTATGTTCATGACATTTATTCAACAACTGTTGATATCACCATGTTAAGAAAATTAAACTCGGAAGCAAAATATTATTTATTTTGGTCAAAAAAATTGTTTGCTATAAAAACTGCAAGAACGCTAACCTTTTCTCGCGTTATCTAAACTCCCACTTTTACGACCTAACCTAAAAATGTGAGTTGATTAGAATATTGATTAGACGCACATCGAGAGTCGTATAGTCTAACTCTTCAATCTCGTGTTAAACTGGATTGCCGTGGACGGGGAGATTAGAGTTCTAATTTAGGTCGGGTGTACTGAGGGTGGGACGGAAATCATGGTGAAAGGTAGCAGTGGCCAATCTACCTTGGGATGGAAATCATGGTGCAAGGTAGCAGTGGCCTATCCACCTTGGGATGGAAATCATGGTGCAAGGTAGCAGTGGCCAATCCACCTTGGGATGGAAATCGTGGTGCAAGGTAGCAGTGGCCAATCCACCTTGGAATGGAAATCATGGTGCAGGATAGCAGTGGCCAATCCACCTTGGGATGGAAATCATGGTGAAAGGTAGCAGTAGCCAGTACACCTTGAGATGGAAATCATGGTGAAAGGTAGCAGTAGCCAGTACACCTTGGGATGGAAATCATGGTGCAAGGTAGCAGTGGCCAGTACACCTTGAGATGGAAATCATGGTGCAAGGTAGCAGTAGCCAGTACACCTTGGGATGGAAATCATGGTGCAAGGTAGCAGTGGCCAGTACACCTTGGGATGGAAATCATGGTGAAAGGTAGCAGTGGCCAATCTACCTTGGGATGGAAATCATGGTGCAAGGTAGCAGTGGCCTATCCACCTTGGGATGGAAATCATGGTGCAAGGTAGCAGTGGCCAATCCACCTTGGGATGGAAATCATGGTGAAAGGTAGCAGTGGCCAATCCACCTTGAGATGGAAATCATGGTGAAAGGTAGCAGTGGCCAGTACACCTTGAGATGGAAATCATGGTGAAAGGTAGCAGTGGCCAGTACACCTTGGGATGGAAATCATGATGAAAGGTAGCAGTGGCCAATCCACCTTGGGATGGAAATCATGGTGCAAGGTAGCAGTGGCCAGTACACCTTGAGATGGAAATCATGGTGCAAGGTAGCAGTGGCCAATCCACCTTGGGATGGAAATCATGGTGCAAGGTAGCAGTGGCCAGTACACCTTGAGATGGAAATCATGGTGAAAGGTAGCAGTGGCCAGTACACCTTGAGATGGAAATCATGGTGAAAGGTAGCAGTGGCCAATCCACCTTGGGATGGAAATCATGGTGAAAGGTAGCAGTGGCCAATCCACCTTGGGATGGAAATCATGGTGCAAGGTAGCAGTGGCCAGTACACCTTGGGATGGAAATCATGGTGCAAGGTAGCAGTGGCCAGTACACCTTGAGATGGAAATCATGGTGCAAGGTAGCAGTAGCCAGTACACCTTGGGATGGAAATCATGGTGCAAGGTAGCAGTGGCCAGTACACCTTGAGATGGAAATCATGGTGCAAGGTAGCAGTAGCCAGTACACCTTGGGATGGAAATCATGGTGCAAGGTAGCAGTGGCCAGTACACCTTGGGATGGAAATCATGGTGAAAGGTAGCAGTGGCCAGTACACCTTGGGATGGAAATCATGGTGAAAGGTAGCAGTGGCCAGTACACCTTGAGATGGAAATCATGGTGCAAGGTAGCAGTGGCCAGTACACCTTGGGATGGAAATCATGGTGAAAGGTAGCAGTGGCCAATCCACCTTGGGATGGAAATCATGGTGCAAGGTAGCAGTGGCCAGTACACCTTGAGATGGAAATCATGGTAAAGGTAGCAGTGGCCAGTACACCTTGGGATGGAAATCATGGTGAAAGGTAGCAGTGGCCAGTACACCTTGGGATGGAAATCATGGTGCAAGGTAGCAGTGGCCAGTACACCTTGGGATGGAAATCATGGTGAAAGGTAGCAGTGGCCAGTACACCTTGGGATGGAAATCATGGTGCAAGGTAGCAGTGGCCAGTACACCTACGTCCACTTTTATTGATTCATATATTATATAACTATACATCATTTACTGTGATATATTCTACACATAACTTGGTTTTAATACACTCGTCCAAGGTAGTATGGGGTCGAAGGAGAGGGTGCAGCCCACTATTTTTGTAATATGTGACGTAACAAATCATACGGAATGAACATGTTCATTTAAGAATTTGCAAGGACATGTTTTTATAATGAATTGTTAAAGAAAGTTGTGAATGAGTGATCGGTCTACACTTCACAAAACTACTAGTAAGACTGTAGTAACGATAATAAAATGGAGGGATCAAGGTCTACCATTTACAGTACAACTTGTATCAACTATTCTAGTAACCTTAGGTATAAACTGAAATGAAATAAACGCTGCATTATTTTGATAGGTTCGGTTAAAGTGTGGTGGCGTGGTTTCTTCTACTAAAACAAGGCTGGTCCTGAGGTCACGTGACCAGCAAGTATTCCCAAAGGGCATTTGTATGTTAAGAAGGTCGATTATGGAAAATCCTTTGGCCCTGATCCACCCCTTTCCCTTTAATTTTTTTAAAAGTCGATAGTTGATGGCGTGTCCTGTCGTATCTACCGCTGTAGCTCGTCACTTTGCATAAGGGGCCGTACTTAAATTACGTAAGGCTTTTCTTTTCATGAGTTTTGAATCTCCCCTCCCCCCTAGGTAACATTTTGCATCAACCCCCGGCTTCTCTCACTCTATCTTAACATAACTTTTTACGGTTTGTTAAGTTAAATTATTTTAATTGTTTAATTATTTTCAGACATAGTATTGGTAATAAAGCGAGTGATATGAAATTGTAGAATACTCAAATTGCAGTAAAATTAGGTGTAATACATGGAGACGCGGCAGTAGGTCTAAATCATTTGGCCTAAAAGCCAGTTGGCCTATACTTTAGGCCAAATGACTACTAACCTACTAACGCCTAAGCCTACTAACGGGTACTCAAAACATATAAAGTAAATTAATTGTAGATTAAATTTTATAATTAATATACTTATTTTCTGTAAAAATATTTCTATTTTTAAATTTTGTCTCACTATAAACATTGATAATAAGCCTTACGTAAGATGGATTCTGAACCCTTTCAGTTGTAATAAAACGTAAGAAAATGCTTACCCCTCCTACACCTCATGTGTCCCCCCCCCCCCCCCCGCCCCCAACTAATCTCAAACACCCTTATGTAATATAAAGACCGTCTCTAAACTGATGACAATCTCAAATATTTACTATTTATTATTTACTAGTTTACAACCTGCGCCGGAGGGGTCTCTAAAATAATCGGGGTTCATATCCCAGCTGGGTGTACTGAGGTTGTTTTTCCTAAAAACAATTTCAATTCACCTGTATGAAATTTCAGGTACATTTAATCTAAATTCTCCCTTTAACTAGTTATATTCAAATATTGATCAATACTAAGTTTTATTATTTATGATAGTTTAATAAGAAGCGTTGATAGCCAGACTCCGATGACGGGGGGGGGTCAGGGTTCAAATCATTCTTAGTTTACTGAGGGTGGTGTTTCCTAAATGGCTTTCCACTCTACTTACACGTAAATGCGGGTACACTTCCTCTAAATTAAACCTATCTCAACCCTAACACATTAGCGTAATTGGTAAACATTCGCACAACTCGAACGGTTAGTAAGATGGAGTGCAGAAAATAAATAAAATCTTTTCTATTATTGTTCAAAAATCAAGTAAGAGTAATTTAATAATCATATTACTATTATCGCTGTTTATTATATATATATATATAATATTATATATTATCACATTTTATTCTTGATAGAAATACTATTACTCACCGGTTGCTTCGTTGCTTTTTACCGCTGTTATGTCGGTGGATTACTCCAGCATAGCTAATAATAAATATACTTGCCAAGTTGAGCAACCCACTCTAGCGGCTGAATTAATAACAGTGGTGGGCTCCGGCAACATGCATTACACATCGATGAGTCTCGGAACTTAGCCGTTGCCATGGTTACCAAAAGCTCGTATATCTTATCCTACTAAGACTGTATTTATAAAAAAAGGTATAGGTGGCGTGCTTTTGTAAGTGCGACAATGAGCTTTAGAGTCCTAATGCCATGGAGTAAGTACTTAACTACTAATATATAAAAATGGCTGGTTTAGGTTACTTTAATTATTTTAGTTTATATGAGGTAATTAACGTACAATTTCTGAACCGACTGATTGTATCAGCACACAACTTAAAAATAACTTAATTCCAGAACAGACACAACCAACACCCAGTCCCCGGCCGTTTATTCAGCACTGGGAAAGGGGTAACCCACATTTCACCAATGATAAATCTCTCGGCATGCCGGGAATTAAACACGGGTCCCTTAGTTCAGTAGACAAACAGGCTACTGATTGAGCTATATATAGGATTGTTTGTTAATCTTTCACCAAAAAAAAACCGCTAAATTAATTGTGCTGAAATTTGTAAGGAAATAGCTTGGATGTCTAGTTAACATATTGGGATACTATAATTCACGCTGCCATTTTGTTTCAATATGGCGGATAAAAAACACAACTCTTTGGTTTATTCTCATCTGTTATCATTTCACGCAAAAACACTCTACGAATAATTACTCTAAATTTTTTCCTCGACACAAATTGGAAGTCTGGCTAGCGTATAAGCTAATTAAAATCTACGTCTGCCATTTTTTCAAGATGGCGGCTACAAAACACTAATTTCTTGCGTATTTCTCAGCTTCTACTCATCGTATTTTAACCGGACCAACTTTGAAAAGTTCCGAGACATAGATATCAACTATAAAATAAATCCCTTGCACAGAACGGTAGTCAGAAATTAAGCTCATAACCCCATTCGTGGTCGCGGCGTGTTTCATTTGGGTCACAATTCATGTTAGAGTTTATTGATTTAATTTATATTTTTTAATGAGTGGTTCTGCTATCATAGCTTGCAAAATACCCACTGGTCAAGTTTATTCTCTTTTGGAACAGCTTAGTTGCATTCGTATAATCATTAGATAGACAATTTATTATGGTTTAATCATGGTGCGTCAATATCTTTTGGTTTGGTTCGACAGTGATGAGGTTGAATTGAATTTCCGGCTCTGTGTGCTTTGGTTGAATTTTTCCTGAATGGTTCCCCCGTGCTCCCTTCACGCAGATAAAGGTACATTCCTTCTAAATTATACCTGCACCACAAGTGTAATTAAATACGGATAGCCAGAACGGTTGGTATGATTCGGTGAAATGAATAATTTAAAAACTAGAATATGAACGGTTGAAGATTATTGAGGTGTCGCGATGGTCTCAAAAATACCAAAATTGGGGTCATGGCCTTCCAAAAGGGTTGTAAACCATTGCGTTAAAATTTTGCTCATAATATTTCACTAGTAACATATTTGGTGTTCAGCAGACATGATGTTAGTGACACATTCAACCGACAAGCGCTGTAGTCAATACGTGAGTGTAGGAGGATAGCTGGAATCGCTGTGGTTGATTTATTATAACTCGTATGTCCATGTCTTTAGGAAAAATTAAACTTTGTATGTCTTTTTTTTTGGATCCGTTCCATTTAAATTGCTGGAAATTTTAACAGAATATATAATGCCAGGCCTCCACCGTGGTTCGGATTCCACGTTAAACTGTAGGTCCTCCATTTTATCTCACATCACCCTACCATTACACATTAGCGTGAGTGCGTATAACCCGAACGGGTAGTAAGACGCGGTGCTAATAATATAATAATAATAATAATAATAATAATAACAGAAATATAAAATCGAGGGAAAATTGTCAATCCCACAATCATTGGTGGATTTAGGGAGTCTAATTTGTGGGTGCCGGTTGAGTTGTGGGAAGAAGGGGTGGAGGGGGATTGCAGAGGTGAGATTCAGACCCTCGTAAGAAAGTGCAATATTTTTATTGTATTAAGGAAAAAAGCACAAACAAAAGTGATTCTTTCGGAACTAATTTCTGGCTAATTTAAATTTTAAATTTACAGGACAATTTTTAAATAAGTTTGGATTAAAAACATTTACTTAAGCTTTAATGTTTATGTTTTAAAATTATATTATTTATTTTTCTTAGAACATCCTAGGGGGTTGCCGGGCACCCCCTTCTACCCCCGATAAATCCACCTATGCCACATTATCTAGCAAGTGTAGTTAAAAATATATATTTATATCCATTTTCTAATCAAGAATCCTATAAAATCCTACTAAAGACTTTAGTTTTACGTTAACATTTGAAAGGTACAGGGGAAAAGGAGGTAAGTCCAAATTTTACCTTAAATTGAATTAGTGCTGCCATCTGTTAGCCAATCATGAGATCTTTCTAATTCACTTTATATGTTGGTTAAAAGAGGTCTCTGTCATATTTAAATTAATATTTTTAACACCACGTCTTACTACCCGTTTGGTGTATACGCTTATGTACTAATTACATTAATGGGCTAGGGATTAGGAAGAATTAATTTAGAGTAAATGCACTCACATTTGCGTGGGAAAAGAGTGGAAAACAACTTAGAAAAACCCACCCTCAGTGCACCTGACCGTGATCGAACCCTGATCTCCCCGTCTTCGGCAGTCTAGTCCAACATGAGAGTAGCGCGCTAGACCACGTGGCCACCGAGGTTTGTTAAATCAATTTTAAACAATAAAAGTATTTGCTGGGGCCCGTATGGGGTCTGAGGTATAAAAGTTTTTCTCCTGGGAAATGTGTTTAATGGGACTTTACCTCTTTGTCCTCCATTTTGTGAGTCCACCGATCAGAGTGTTCTTCTATACACAAATGTACGAGAGTTTCAATAAAACTGTTTGATATTCCTCTCTTAAATAAACACGTCCCGTGTAATTAAAACGGTGTCTCCTTTCACTAATTACTACCCGTCTGGTGCTAGATGTGTATTTAAAGGAGATGGCACGCTTCCCCCCCCCCCCCCCCTTTGTCTTGTTCATCGGTAATGTTACCACTATCTGTATGAGGTGTAGTAATAAAGTGATGTTAATTATAAACCTTTTCAAAGGGACTCTGATTTCCTTATCAAACGCTTCAGGCTAGAGTTTTGTTTCTCTTGTAAATTCTCTATGAGTCCCGTACGAATGTTGGGGACTTTACGAATCTGTATTAAAGACAATAAAACCTTTTACCCGCTTCAGTGTTGAGAGTAGTCTAAAACAGGGGTTTACAAACTTTCTAGATCGAAGGAACCTTTGCAAAAAAAAAATAAAAAAATGCTGGAACCTTCACACAACTTTCTAAACTAATATTATTAACATTAAATAAACTAAGCTAAGGATCCCAGGTTCGATTTATGACATGGTCAACAAAAAATTAATTGATAGAAATGTGGGTTTTCCCTTTGCTAGTGATGAATTAACGGTCGGGGGCTGGATGTTGTGTCTGTTCTAGATTTAAGTTAGTTTATAAGTTGTGTACTGATATAATAGGTCGTTTCAGAAAGTGCATGTTAAATAACACAAATAATTAAAACGTCAAATAATTACAGTTAAGAGTTTACAACTCTTTTAGAACGTAATATTTTAATAAGTATAAAGGAAAAAAATACATTTCACAACTACTTTCTTGTGAAAAAAGTTACACCTGATGAATATAAAATAGAAGTTAGTATATATTTATTTATTAGTGTCTCGTGTGAACTTGCTTTTGATCACAAAGTGACTCAATATTTTAAGTTATGGTTGTCACCTGTAAGTGCAGATCATCTTCTATAATTAACTTGTTGCTAAATTTATTATTTGTAGCAGTATTAATTGAAAAGATTTCCTCACAAAGATATATTTTTACAAAACGCATAAAAAAAATCATAGCTGGTTTTCTTATTTTAAGATATTTCATGGATATTTCAATGCAAAATTTGGTATTTTTCTTCCCCCTCAGATTTTGTTTTTAAAGCATAATTTATTGAAATAGTGTTTTTTTTTTATCTTTTAAATAGGATTAGTCGACACTGTCAGATGTCCTTTGTTCATATCAGAAATAATATTTTTACGTCTATATGAAATCACTGAAAGTTCTTAGACTTTCCACAAGTTTTATATAAAATAATATTACACTGTCTTAAAAGTGTCCTAACAATTCCAATCGTTGAAATTAAGTTCCAAATGATGATAAGTTTGTTTTAGTATAATTTTTTATTAGTTAGAAATACACCCCACTAAATGGCTCCTGGATATAATTGACATTTGGCCATTCGAGATGATTTTACAATAATTTGAAAACACAGCATGGTGTTCAAACCTGGTCCACCTTACGGATGTAAGCCAATACTTAATACGGGATCACACTAGCTATTTGGTACCACAGGATCCATGATAATAATTAAGTTCTACTCCTAAATAATTTAACTAATTATTACAAGACAAACAAAAATGTAATACAATTTTGATAGAAATATCTAACAATTACTATAAAGGCTATTAGAGCTACATTCACGTGCGTCCATACGCCAGGTCATGGGATTTGACGCTTTCACTATTGATATATATTATCAGTATACATATAATAGCACCAATTATATAGTAAAATGTTTTCATTGGTGAGTGCAATATATGTTTTAATTCTCTAAAAGATTATTTCCAACAAAATACCACCGTAACTGCATTTATATTCAATTTAAAATCAACCACACATGCATAAAATAGATATTTTTGACTAGTTTTACTGTGTTTTTTTAGCACCACTTCTTACCACTTGATAGGGTTATACGCTATTTATTGATTAAGTGAATGGGCAAAGTGTGAGTAGGGTTAAACTTTAAAGAATACCAGCATTTGTGTGGAAGGAAAGTGGGAAACCACCCTCAAAACATTCGACCGTGATTCAAACTCCTATCTCTCCGTCATCGGTGATTTAGTCCATTGATAGAGGACACCTCAGAAAATGTGACCACTGAAACGGGTGATTAGCTTTACTCTGTATACGCGAGGTTTTGACTATTATCAACTCAATTAAAGTATAATCGTGAGATAATAAAGTATGCGACTGGCGTTTTGTTCTAATCAAACGAACGTCCTCCAGTGAAGATATGAATTTTAACTAAGGAAACCATTGTTACAACTGGTCTAGATCTCTACGTTTCATTGTATCCGTTTTTTATTAGAAGCCGCAAAGCTATAAAAGAGATGGGGAAAAGAGAGAGCTTTAAATCCATTAATGAGGCTATTAGAATTATAATCATCTTTATAAATCATACATAATTAATTCTCCGTCTATTATCTTCACACATTCAGAAGTTGATCGCAATTTAAGTAGGGATGTGCGAAGCTATGAAATGTCTTAAGTTGAAGATAAAATCTCCTTCGCATCGACGCCTTTGAATATTTGAAACATTTTGGAGGAAGAAGAAGTCAATATAATATGTACATATTTGAAAAATCTCAATCCATATGAAAATTGAACTGTAGACTGAATACCTGTGTAAAATCATATCTCTAATAAACACCAGAAGAAGTATTAGATAAGTAGAGACGCAATAATTGAGTTTTGGGACGAAATAGCAGAAAAAAGGGAGGAAAAAAGAAAGGTACACTCCATTTACCCTTGAACCTAACAGTCCTACCTTGATGTAAAACACTATGGCCCTATCTTATAACCTATGCCATAGTGGAACAATGGAAGGTAAGCTTTCTACCTTTCAGGGTAAATTAAAGATACAACAGGAACTGATACCCGCTTCAGTGGCCGAATGGTCTAAGGCGTCAATTTCTTGTTAGGCTTCTCTGATGACGCTGGGAAGATTGGGGCTCGAATCCCGGTTGGATCTACAGAGGGTTTTTTTTTTCCCTAAACGGTTTCCCACTCTCACTTCCAGGCAAATGCGGGTAGATTACCTCCAAACTTATCTCTACCTCATTCGAGTAATTATCATATAAGTGTATAACGTGAACAGGTAGTAAGACGCTGTGATAAAAATAAACTGTAATTTTTGAGCCAGTGAATGTAGGAAAAAGTATTAAATCAAAACTTGTTTGTTCAACACAAACTAGTTTGAAACAAAAAATAGTTTTCCTCATTATGTTTGGAGTAATAAGTGTGTACTCAGCGTTAGATCCTTAGCGTGGGATTATATATAGCTCAGAGGAAGGAAGGGGAAAATATCCTTATTTGATGACGATCACTGCATCACAATTTAATATTTTTATTTAGGCTCGCTGTTGAAAGCAGATTGTAAAATATCTAGCGAGAGGGGATAGAATATTCTGATGAAATGAAAAATTGCTCTAAGGTCCCCCCTTAAACCTCCTAATTTAATTTAATTTAAATTATGAAAATGAAATCATTTATTCATCTTCATAAATATTCTTCCAATGTAACTAAGTATACATGAAGATTAATTTTAACTTCTCTGTTATCTCTAAACATTTATTCTAAATTTATTAACTCCCTTGACCAAATACGTTCCTTATAATACTCAGTCTTACTTCTCCTTACCACAATTAAAATGAATTTATGTAATATTATTGAAGCTTCCAAAGCAAACAAATATTTTCAGTATATTTTATTGTTTACATAAACAACCAACTCTACATGTTGGGTAACTTTAAATGGCAAGAAAAACTCCCTTTTGTAGGGAAAAATAAATACCCCTGAAGGAAGAAAATAAGTGGAAATGTTTTTCTCTATTTTTATGGTTTATTTATTATCCTTTCTTTAAATGTGTTTCACCCCAGGGTATAAATAGCTAAAAGTGTGAATATATTGTAATCGCTTCAAAAAAGTAAGAAGCATTTTTACCATCACAGTCAAATTTAGATGAAATTTGGAATGCTACATCTAGTTTCCAAACGAAACATACAAATTATTTCAAGAAACTTGTTATTGTATAACGAAACGTATATTGATTAAAATCGTTAGCAGAATAAACAAATTTTCAAAAATTAATTTGAATACTAACCCATTTAACCCCACGGCTCCATTTTTGAAACATCAATAAAAGTGAAAATATATCTTTGTTCTTTATGTGCCTTTTCATTCCTACTTTCCATTAATGAAACTATTAAAATATATTGTTAAACAATTGATTTTACAGATAAGTTATGTAATTAGAGTATAATCCCTTGAGAGGAGAAAAATAGAATTGGGATCACATGGGCTAATAATAGCTTTAAACATGTCAATTTTCGATTATCTTCATGCTAAACAGCTTTAATTATTTATAATATTTCAATTACATTATTTATATACAAAATAACCCACTTTTTATCAAGTTATTATTTTTATTATAATTATATATTGTTGTCTTTATCACCGCGTCTCACTACCCGTTCAGGTATACGCTTAAGTACTAATTACACTAATGAGTTGGGAATTGGGAAGGTTGAGTTTAGAGGAAGTTAACCCACATTTGCGTGGAGGGAGAGTGAAAAACCATTCAGGAACCACGACCGCAATTCACCCGGCCAAGATTCGAACATAGATCTCCCCGTCCTCGGCAGTTTGGCTCAACACAAAACTAGCGCGTTAGCTAACTACGCCATAGAGGCAGGTTTGTTCGTAATTAATAATATAGGTTCAAATAGTAAGCTTCATTATTATTTCTAAAGGCGTGTATTAAAATCATATAAGATAGTTCTAATTAATAAGTGTTATTATAAATGTAGCTTTACTCTTGTTTTTATTATTAAACTATCCAAAGTACCCGACGTAATCCCTGGAAACGATTTTCTTTGCTTCAAAAAGAAGAGTTCTTTGGACCCAGTTTTTAATAAATTTAAAAAAGTAATCAAAAATCTAAAATTCATACTTAGAGATGAACGTATTTATGCGCAGGGGCTACTAATTTTTAAAAGTTTCAGCCCTTTGCCTGCGGTAGATATCGTCAAGCAATACTTATGGGAAAATAACAAACTCTTCATTTTATTAATAAAGTTATTATTAAATATATACATTGTATTAATTAAATGAATTGCTAGTGTTACTTTCATATTAATACTAACATAATTATTATTTAGCTACTATTTTCTAAAGACAGTATTTAATACTAGTGATGTGTGGTTTTACTACAAGGACAAAATCACACCAACGTAACTCTTGTATTTTTTTAAAAAAAATTCATAGACATATTTGTTGAAGCACAAAGTAATAGAAAACCAGGAAAATATTAGATTATCTGTTTCGTAATCAAAACTACTTCTTCTTTGTCAAAAATTGAGCATAGCTCCTCTCATAATTTGAAGAGATTCATTCGTCGCACACAAACTGTATTGTTGGTTTCGTATGGCAAGCAATTACATTATTGTTATAATATATTTTATTCACGATTGCACAGCGCTACAAATTAAATATGATTGTTGTTCTGTATTAAATGTCACGACTTATATATTTGCATATATTTAGTGTAACTGTATAATAAAGTTTTCTCTTTGTAAACAAATTATTTGAACGTGCGGCAAAGGAATACATCATTTCCGTTTTGTGTTTAACTATAGGCTAAATGAATAAAAAAAACTGTCTAGATTTGTCAAAAACGTGTCTATAATACACTCTATTTTAATTAATTTTTGGGTTGCGTCTTGTGGTCATATGGTGTAAAACTTCAACCTTGCAATAGACTGGATTTCCGGTGAAACGGAAATTAAGTTTTGAATCTCTGTCGTATGCAATAGGTGTGATTTTCTAATCTCTTCACGCTATTGCGGGTACATTTCACTGGGATACCTTTCCAACGTACCAATAGAATAAATGGTACGGCACACCGCACAGACTTTCTCTCTCTTTCTATAAACTCGTAAGATTTCTGAACGGAATAATGTACATTGTATCATCACCACTCCACATAAGAACACGCCTAAAATAATATACAATGATATATAATCAATGAGAAAAGAGGCGCATCTTTGTCCACCTAAGAACATTCCAAACAGTTTAATGTCTTCCACAAGGGTCAACACTTCGTATTAAAATTTCGATTTCTAGTTAAAGTTTTAACATTTTATAAGGTGTTGCAGATCTTCAAGTCATCGCATTGATATTTAATTATTCATTTATACATTTTGACCAATAAAAAATGTAAATATTGACTATTGAGTCTACAATGGAGATAGATCATTGCTATGGAAACATTTCTCCTAAGAGATTTAAGGAAAAATAACATACTTTTTTAGATACTTATATTTAATTACTCTATGGCATTGGAGAATTATTGCGTTAAGACTTAAGTAGTATATGTTTACAACTAAAGCTCACAAAATTGTATTAATATATTTGCAAATATCTCAGAAACTGCTGCTTTTATAAAAATATATGTCAAATAAAAGTTTTTTATTTCTAATAGTCCTACAATTTTGCAATGATAAGTTGTTTAGTTTCTCCAATAGTTATGGAGATACGTAAATTAACGCTTCTGTAATGTACCCTAAAAATCATTTTCATAGGAAAATGAAAATAGCCAGTTTATTTATAATCTTAATCAACGCCTAGATACGAATTTTAATCAAAATCGTTTGAGCAGATTTTGAGAAAACCAAATTTTTCTCTTTTCGCCCTTCAGTAAACTACCCTTAATTTTAAGTTTTTATAGACACACAGACAGACGGCATTGCAAAGACTATTTTTTAGGGTTCGGGGGGTCATGAGACGTCGAAATCCATCAACATTTCAGGTTAGTTTTTTTTACGATCGCAATACTTAAGCTTTAATGTCCAAAAAGCTAAAAATATATATATAATTGCGTATAGATTGAAAATTATTGATTTTATAAAAATATGTTTCGAATAAAATATTTGTATTATAAATATATATACATATTTGTAATGCTAAGTAATTTCATATCTCAAATAGTTTCGGAGCTATTATAAAAAATGTTAATTTACGCATCAGACCGGAGCCCTTAAAGCCATTTTGCCGAAATATTGAGAGTAGCCATTTTGTTTGGAATATTTATTAATGTTCATAAATGAAATTTAATCAAAATCGTTAGAGCCGATTTTGAGAAAATCGACTTTTTGTCTTTTTTCCCTTCAGTAAACTACCCTTAATTTTAGGGGTAGATATCCAATTCCAAAAACCCCTCGGGGCAACCCTATGAAAACCCTAGATATCAAGTTTCAGCTCAATCGGTAAAATAGTTTAGGCTCTAGTTGGAGGTACAGACAGACAGACAGACAGACGGAAATTCAAAAACCACTTTTTCGGATTCAGGAAGTCATGAAACGTCAAAATTCATCAAAATCTCGAGTTCGATTTTTTTGACGATCACCATACTTTCTCTACCTGTAAGATAGAGAGAAAGTAAAAATAAAGAACCAGAGTACATTATAAATACATTTTAACTATTATAATTTGGCTTACATATAGACTGAATTATCTTATTTATTTTACTAGCACCATATCTTACTACCCGTTAGGGTTTTACGCCTATGTACTAATTACGATAATAAGGTTAAATTTATAGAAAGTGTATACGCATTTGTGTGAAGGGAGAGTGGAAAAACATTAAGGAGGGGAACCATTAATGGGGGGAGAACTACCCCTAGAATATCCAACCTGCATTCGAACCCTGATCTCCCCATGACCTGCAGTCCAATCTAGTGCAAGATTATACCAATCGACAACACTGAAGAGATTAAATATTTATTATTTTCCCGCCAATACCAGCCATCAACGAATTAAACTAGATAAATTTAAATAACAATACTAGAAAGTAATCCGTATGTGTGTTCACGGAGACTAAAGGTCTGGCTTGTCTGATATGACATACCGATGACTGGTAGAATGGGGCTCGAATCTCGGGTGGGTGTATTAATAGTGTTTTTTTTTTTAAATAAAGAGCTTCCAGCTCGATATCCCTGCAAATACGATTATATATCCTCTAAATCCTACCTACCTTCCTCAATAATGTAATCAAAATATGTATAGCCTTGATGGGTAATAATGTGAGTTAAAGAAAAGGTTTAAAACATTTTTTAAAGTTTAGTAGTCGCATTGACTATTTGTATTTTTCACAAATGTAACTAAAATAATAATAATACGGTATAAAATTATCTAATCAATTAAAACATATTATTATGTGCTATATACATCTAATATATCAAAGAATGTATTATGTTTTGTAATAAAGATGTGTGCAGAACCTTCTAGTATCTAGATTATTTTGAAAGATAAGTCATACCCACACAGGTGGTCATGCAGTCTAAGTTATCTGTCTCGCAATTTACCTAATTGCTGTTAATAGGGTGTATGAGGTTTGAATCTCGGCCGTGCATATTGGAAGGGATTTAACGCGCTTATTTGTAACAGTGGTTTCCTCATCGTCTCTCGAAACCAATGCTGATGCATTTCCTCTAAGCCATTCATTTCCTCCCTAACCCATAGATAGGTCGTTAATATTCCTTGTAAAAAGCGCATGCATTTTTTTTTCAGAGAGTTTTCAAATTATTATGAATATATTTATACGAGTTTTCTTAGGAGTAGTAGAATTATCTTCGTGATTTCTATAAATAAAACAACATACAATTTTATTTTTAACTTTATTATTATTTTGTTAAAATAAGATTGGTTTTTGGTATCTTAAAATAGGGCCTATATCATCCAACATAAGAGAATTTATTTTTAAATAACTAAATAAAGTTTTCCTTTAATGTTTTATTTATTTATTATGAAGAATTTCCATTTATTTTTTTATGTTTTGAGAATAATCCCAAGAAGAAGAAAAAATGTGTCGGGAAAGCTTTCATTGGTAAATTCAGTATAACATCTCATATTTTATAGCCTATTTATCTTTTCTTTGCGCATTGATACAAATAATGCAATCATAAATATAACCTAAAAATAGATGTTAAAAACAAACACTCTAACATTTTAAGGGTACGGGAGGAAATGTGGCAAAGTCAAATCACATCGAATACATTTTCCTGGACAACTTTTAGAACTCTAACTCCGTAAGGACCACAACAAATACTACTTTTAACCATTATCATAAACAGCTTCCAGCCACTGGCTGTGTCTGTTTGTAACATCAGCCTCTCACCTCTCACCACCTCTCTCCCCCACCTTGCCAGTCCTCTCCTCTCACCTCCACACTCCTCCTTACTCCTCAGCCATCTGTCCCTTGTCTTCCTCTCACCCTCCTCCATATCTAATCTCCTGGTCATCCTTTCCCTCTCCATTCTTCTCTCATGACCATACCACCTTAGTCGTGCCTTCTCTATCCTGTCCTGGCTGGCTCTTCCTTTACTATTCCTCTTATCCTCTCATTTATCATCTGTCAAATTGTCACGCCAATCCTGTTTCTCAAAATCTCATTTCCCTCGCCTGCATTCTGCTTCTATCCCCTTCGTTCATTACCCACGTTTCTGCGCCTATGTCAATATTGGTAGGTGATAGGCATTGTAGAACACTCCCTTGCACTTGTCTGGCATATCCCTGCTCCAATCAGACTTCTCACACTCTGAAAGTCATTGTAGAACACTCCCTTGCACTTGTCTGGCATATCCCTGTTCCAATCAGACTTCTCACACTCCTGATAGTCATTGTAGAACACTCCCTTGCACTTGTCTGGCATATCCCTGTTCCAATCAGGCTTCTCACACTCCTGAAAGTCATTGTAGATCACTCCCTTGCACTTGTCTGGCATATCCCTGTTCCAATCAGACTTCTCACACTCCTGAAAGTCTTTGTAGAACACTCCCTTGCACTTGTCTGGCATATCCCTGTTCCAATCAGACTTCTCACACTCCTGAAAGTCATTGTAGAACACTCCCTTGCACTTGTCTGGCATATCCCTGTTCCAATCAGACTTCTCACACTCCTGATAGTCATTGTAGATCACTCCCTTGCACTTGTCTGGCATATCCCTGTTCCAATCAGACTTCTCACACTCCTGAAAGTCTTTGTAGAACACTCCCTTGCACTTGTCTGGCATATCCCTGTTCCAATCAGACTTCTCACACTCCTGAAAGTCATTGTAGAACACTCCCTTGCACTTGTCTGGCATATCCCTGTTCCAATCAGACTTCTCACACTCCTGATAGTCATTGTAGAACACTCCCTTGCACTTGTCTGGCATATCCCTGTTCCAATCAGACTTCTCACACTCCTGAAGTCATTGTAGAACACTTCCCTTGCACTTGTCTGGCATATCCCTGTTCCAATCAGATTCTCACACTCCTGATAGTCATTGTAGATCACTCCCTTGCACTTGTCTGCATATCCCTGTTCCAATCAGACTTCTCACACTCCTGAAAGTCATTGTAGAACACTCCCTTGCACTTGTCTGGCATAACCCTGCTCCAATCAGACTTCTCACACTCCTGATAGTCATTGTAGATCACTCCCTTGCACTTGTCTGGCATATCCCTGCTCCAATCAGACTTCTCACACTCCTGAAAGTCTTTGTAGATCACTCCCTTGCACTTGTCTGGCATATCCCTGCTCCAATCAGACTTCTCATACTTCTGCTTGTCTTCCTCTCTCACTTATTTCTCCCCTGTTAGTTCTACTCTCCTCTACAATACTGCTCAGATACTTGAAACGTTTTACTATCTTCAATTGCTCCCATCTCACTCTTCCTCACATTAAACCTCATTCCATACCACCCCAGCACTTCTTCCCAAACCTCCAGATGCTCCTATACGGTACATCTTTCTCCTCATTACTCCATCAGGTCATCTGCATAATCCTTTTAATTGATTTAAATATGACATACACTTTTTTTAAACATAATCTTAAGTACATTAGAAAGGTCTCGTATTGTCTAACAGATGGCAGCACCATCTCAATTTGAGTTAAAATTGGACTTTACCCCCTTTTCTCCCGTACCCTTCAATTCTAAATGTTATCATTAATATTTGAATAATTTGGTCGATATTCTAATGCTGTTTTTCTTTCTTTCAGAATGTTCCAATATCATCTTTACACATAATGGAGGTCAAACAGAACAAAGCAGACGGATACATAACAAGAAATAATTCCTTTGTTTGTATGAAACATTAATTTTTTTGGTGTATCTCAAGAGTAACAACATATAGTGCTGTAAGTAGATAAGACTTTCAAAAAGGAAATAAATATAAATTTCTTCAAATTTTCTACAGATCAAGTGCATTTCCAAAAAAAGTTCTCTGTAATGTGATTATTTTTTGTTTTGATTAACAAAATAAGCTGTTTTCAATGTGTGTGTGAATAAGTATTTTATGTGATTATCTACGCGGAAATATTTTAAAAAAAAGTTGTTTTAAGGTAAGTATGTTTTTGGAAATGAAAAATTACTTAAATTTTGTTTATATAATTTAAATAAATATATTTATAATAAATAATATGTAGAATTGTACTGTACAAATCCGCTAACGTAATATAATGTTTAAAAACAAGATTTTAAACTAAGATTTGCGAAGAATCTTTGTGCTTTGAAATCAAAACTGATTTTCTAAGTCTTTGGACACATACGAACTACCCGTTTATAGTTGAACAAAGTAATTAAATGGATTAATGATGTGTAAATGTGGAGTGAGAAATATTAACCCGATAAAAGGCACGAAAATTCGTCACAATTTAAACTGTCAAAATGGAGATTAAAATATTTCTTGGAGCTGTGTCTTGAATGTCACACAGCACGTATTTTAAACAATGCCAATCCAAGATGCATAAAGCACAAGAAATAAAGAGTTTGAAACTCCTTCACATTAGACCCCTTTTAACTCAATTAATTATATATTAATTATATCATCATCAGAGATAACTCATGTGAATCTAGAAACATAAATATTTACTAAACCTGCATTAATATTTTGAAAATAATTAATGTCAGTTTTATGGTACATTACATCAGAAGAACATGACAAACTATGGTGTAAGAAATTTTAATACAAATAAAAGTAAAAGCGAGTTTATTTTTCTTGGCTGTTTTTTATACATGTTGACAGGATTAAAATAATGAGTTAAATAAGTAACATTTTAATTCTTATTTGGGGTGTTACGATTTTCAGTGTATACAAACAACATTATACCAACTTAACACTAGTAAAGTTTATTTTTATAATATATAATTAAAATTAATTAAAACCGCTTACATCATGGTTTGTACTTATAAAAAATATAACCTATAATTGCTGTTGAACAGTGATTTTACCAATATTCCTGAGGCATGATCATGCAACATAGGTATATTAAATATTTTTCTTAATTTACAATTTGATTCTCAAGTGGCATGATGTATTTTCTAAAAAAAAAACTTTGTAAAACGAATAATAAGTCATTACCGTCACCTCATTTTATCACTGAGCCTTGATGGCCAAAAAAAAAAAATGTACAAATGTTCAACCAATGTTCTCTAAAGTTCCTAATAAAGTCCTATGAAATCCCTTTTAAAAACTTCCGAATTAAAATTCTGAATCTATTTGTCATAATTTTTTCATTCTCGATTTATGTCAGTAATTTTATTCCCAAAGAAAATTCAGACAAATATCTTAAGAAAGTGTTAGATTTGATCTTGTTGGTAATGCAAATTAATACTTTTTTTTAGAACAACTTTTCACTCATCTATTTTGGTGGTAATTTATTATTATTATTTTAAATAAAATAAACAGACAAATATATGTTTTTTTCAAAAGCATAGATGGATTTGTTTTGCAGATGTTCGAAAATATATGAATTTGAACTTCGTTAAATATGAAATGTCCTACCAACAAAATCAAGTTGAAATTACCTAACGCTGTTTTCTTGTTCTTCTTAACGTTTTAAGTGTCATATAAGTGTCGATAAACATAATGCATAGTGAAAGTAAAACAAAGCAAATTAAAAGTGAAACAAAACAAATTTGGTACTGGTTGGACTAATTACTATTTATTTGAAGTTTTAAAATCATAGAACTGTTTTGTTTACAAGTAATCTGGAAAAATTAAAAGCACCCTCTTATTTTCTTCTTACCTGCATATCAGAACTAACATAAATAGATCTCGTAGATATAAGTATTCTTTTAACCTAACATTTAAACTGAGAACTATGGTTGAGAAAATGTTTTTAAAAAAAATGGTAAGACACATGAAATGGAATGTAAAAATACATTGTAACTACTATGTTTCCAAAGAAAAACACAATAATATTGAGATAATTTAAAAAAAAAACCAAAGCATAATGTAAAGAATAATGTAGTAACAAATTATATAAGAAATAAAAATGTTTTAAAATGTGTCTATTTTCTATGTATCTGTTGGAAAATTCATAATATTTTAAGCAATGCTCATGTTATTTGTCGACCTCTGATATCTTGGGGTAAAGTGCTTGCTTCAGGACCCGATATTCGTGTGTTCAAACCCAGCTGAGCTCAACGGATTTTTCTTTAGCTCATCTTCCTTCGAAGTGGAAAAAAAGTCATCGATCCCATGTCGATTGGGGCATGAAAAAGATCCCTGGAAGGTATATGGAAATACCTTTCCCGGCAAAATTGTTAGGCCCTTTCGCTCTAGTTCATAGAAATTATCATGTGCTGATATATTCAGTAAGTTCATAAAGTGCACGTTAAATACCTCAAATAAATTAAAAAGACAGCTCAAGACTTTTTTTAGACACCTCAGCAACTCTTGTTTATGACATCAATAAATTTGTCGAAATAGCGTTCGTAAAAACATTCACTAACTAAAATTAAAAGCTAAGACTTAGATAAATTGCTCTAGAAATATATATAAAAATTAAATTTCTAGATTAAACAGTTGCTAAATATGTAGATGTATTAAGTGAAATTACAAGTCAAAATGTATGATTTAAATATACTTCTGCTGAAAAAACATACTGTTAGATATGAACATTTATATACAAATATAATGCATCTTCAACTAAGTCTTAGTCTTAACTTTTAATTATTAACCACTCCTTACTTTCAACCTTTTTTTAGAATGTTTTCTAAAATGTTATTCACTAACTAGCTTAAACTATAGATTGCGGTATTTAAAATTAAAAAAAAACTTTGACCTAATAATTCCTGAAGATTTTTTTTTTAAATATCGGATTGGTATAACTTGAAATATTACAGTCGAAAGAAATTGTCGTTTTCTGAAATTGCGGCTTCGCTTTCGAATATTTTTGAAATTTGAAAATTTTCGGCATATTTATCATTTAAAATAAAAATTATTAAATAGCTTGGGTGAAACTACGGAAATTACTGTCGAAAAAATATTCTTCCACGTTTTAAACATTTAAATTATAACATATATATATTTTTTACCAACTTCGGTGGTCGTTTGGTCTACGGCACCACTCTCGCAATATACTGGACTGCCGATGATGGGGATATCGAGGTTCGAATCTCGGTAGGGTGTACTGAGACTGTTTTTCCAAAATGGTTTACCATTATCCTTCCACGCAAATGTGGTTACACTTCCTCAAAATGCAGCCTTCCTCATCTCTAACACACTATCGTAATTAGTACATGTGCGTATAACCTGAACATGTTTTAAGACGCGGTGCTAAAAAAAACCGTAAAGAAGGTTTCCCTGCACGATATAAAGGGGAAAGGGGGGAGTTCCAATAGGAACAAAGTAACATCCCTCAGGAGGAAATGGACGATTTCCCGTCGCACAGCGGGGATATTGGATGGAGGAAGCCCTTGTTCTCTTTTCCACACCCATTCACCCCCAGCCTCCTGTCGGCTAACTAACCCTTCTTTCATGCCACCCCCTTCCCCGCACACACATACACACACACAAAACACACGCACACGTTCGTCTTTACGAGAGTTCGACCACCTTATCTTAGTCGGTAACATTTCTGTCTATTAGGCTAAGGGTCCCGGACTAAATTCCCGGCATGGTTGAAAAGTTTATCATTGGTTAAATGTGGATTTACCTTTTCACAGAGACAAATCAACGGCCGGTGGAAGGGTGTTGTGTCTGTTCTAGGTTTGCTGAATGGTTTTTGTCGTCTGTCCACTTGGGTTTATTAGCTAGCCATTCCTGGTTTTCTACTGGCATTGGCGGATATTGTAACCTTCTTCTGAGTTTGGGGCACCCTGTAGGTGTGGTTACTTCGTCCCGATGAGGTAATGTGATGATAATAATATGGCACCAGTAGAAGTTTTAAACCTAGCATAAGCCTAGTTATTTAAACCAAGGGATAATAGAAACAATTTCCTTTCGGGAAAATAACCCTATGGTACCACTGGTAATCGAACCCGGTATCTATAGATTAGTAGCCAGTGGTGCTGGCCACTAGACCTAGAGGCCAGTCATACGGTTCCTAAGAGTGTAAAAGTAATATTTTATCCCTCCTTTTGGTCTCCATTTGACCAATCTTACATTGACTTGCACAGAAACTGTATTTATATGTATTTCCCGTTGATACCTGGATAATGATTGCTCTACCGAGTGACGAGAACATTTCACAGGTAAAGTTTGGACTGACTCTTGGATTACCCTGGCTACACTCCACGTCACGCCACTGAGGGAACCACAAGTTGGAGACTCGAGGGTTGTTATCAAGGCGAGCAAGGTCTTACAGGTTTGCAGCTCACATGACTTTACGTATGAATATATGAAAATATATCTATTAGAATAGACTGCCGATGACGAGGATATTGAGTTTAAAATCTTAGTCGGGTGTACTGAAGGTGGTTTTCCCTAGATGGTTTTCTACTCTTCCTCCACGCAAATACGGGTACACTTCCTCCAAATTCAACCTTCCTCATCTCTAACCTATTAGAGTAATTAGTTCATAAGCGTATGACCCGAACGGGTAGAAAGACGTGGCGCTAAAAAAAAAGTAGAGTTAGTAATTTTGTTCTTTCATATACAGCCCATATCCATCTCTGGTGAGATAATCTGGTGTTTACAAACCACTACATCTTCTGGTCTGGGATAGAGCAATTTGTTACTTTCATTGATCCGTCTCAGTCTCACTTTTAGCTCCGAAAGATATGAACGTGAGAAAGATATGAACGTGAGAAAGGTTTGAACGATACAAGTAATAACATTAAATATACAGCAATTTCCTGTGATGAAAGAAGTGAAGGTGTCAGTTGGTGAGCTCGGCGGACTGATGTGCAATAGTACCTTCTGGCTCAGTGAGGAAAGCAACGGGAAACTACTTCACTCCTTATTTCCCTAGTACGCCTCTTCAGTGCTGTCCACGCTTTACGGCTGACGGTGAAACTGTTGAGGATCCAACCGACCTTCGGATTGAGTACCATTCTTACAAATTGACTATGTACATTCTAAAGAAAATTGGGATATAGTACATTCCCGTCAATCCTAGCTTTTCCTGGCAACAACCCACGATCTTCCTCTCTAAACCACTGAATAATCCGTAATTCCCCCGGTTAGGTTTCAACCCAGCCCTTTAAGGTAAAAATTCACCACTATACCCGTGCATCTGTCAGGTAAGCGTTTGTCTACGGGGAATATAATAGTCCAGCGGTTTTACACCCAATATCACCTCTGAGGCATTGTGGAGAAAAGCACTATCTTCGCTCTCTCTCATTATTATTATTATTATTAGCACTGCGTCTTACTACCCGTTCGGGTTGTACGCACTTACGCTAATGTATAATGGTAGGGTGGCTGTGTGATGAAATGGAGGACCTACAGTTTAACGTGGGATCCGAACCACGGTGGAGGCCTGGTATTCCACACATTCACAAGTTGTGATTAATACACGTCTTGTCAGAGGTGAAGGAAGGGTTTGGCAATCAGATAAAAACTGTGCCGGTACCGAGGATTGAACCCGGACCCCCAGTACAGAAGTCTGACACCTTACCCCTAGACCACCAGGTCACCCTCTCTCTCAGTTAACAATTGTCAAATCTCCTCGTATTCAATTGTGTCTGAAGGTAATGTGCTGGGGTAAGAAGAAGCAACTGGCAACATCAATGAACCAGCGTTTCAAATTAATATTTCCTACATAATATAAGGGAAGATTGGCCACATGAAAACAAGAGAACGATAGCGTGGTTTCCCTAATATCCATTGCAGCATCTGACACCCACTGATTCATGTAAACGTTTTATTTCACTTAACGGGCGTACTAGAGATGCGAACTGGGGCTTTGATTGACAGCCATTGGGTAGACTACTTCTGCGCGACTATCGGTGACAAATCAGTTCATTATATTACGTGGTACCTCAAGGAATACGCGAAGGATTTCAGGGGATACTTGACTTACCTATGAGTTTTATTAATCATGAAACCCGTCTCGGTGGCGTAATTAGCTAACGCGCTAGTCGTGTCGAGCTCGAGTGCCAAGGACGGGAAGATCGAGGTTCGAATCTCGGTCGGGTGAACTGGGGGAGGGGGGGTTTCCTAAATGGTTTTCCAATCTCCTTCCACGCAAATGCGGGTTCACCTCCCCTATATTCAACCTTCCTAATTCCCAACCCATTAGCGTAATTAGTACTTAAGCGTATAACCCGAACGGGTAGTAAGACGCGATGCTAAATAATAATAAATAATATTAATCATGAAATATTGTTTAGTGTTAGTGAGTCTTAAAAAAAGAAATAAAACCGTTTTGTATGTGTTGATTTATAGACTTTTAAGAGCCATTCTTTTCCTATAAGGCTTGATTACAATTATATGAGATGACAGTTTATATTTTATAACATAGAAGTTTGTTTAGCACCTGTACAAGCTACAAGCAAATGTACTAGTTATGCCAATAAGTTAGGGGTGGGGAAGATTGAATTTGGATTAAGTGTAGTTGCATTTGCTTGGAGAAAGAGTGGTAAACTACCCTCAGTATGTCCGACCGGGATTCGAACCCCAATATCCCTGTCATCGACAGTATATTCTAACGTGAGAGTAACGCCTTATTCCATGTGTCCACCTAAGCAGGTGATATAAAAGAGTTAAGTCATGTTTCGAAATAATAAATTGGTATAGAAAGTGTACGTTAAATTTATCTGATCAAAATATAAAATAAATCCTTATTGGGGATATTATTCAATATTCATTTTCTCACATGCTTTTAACTCAAAAAGAGGTAGCTATCTTGTTATTTGTAGAGAACTCCGAATTCATTGTACATAACAAATTCTTTCATCACTCCAAGAATAAATATTTAAAATTACATTAGAATTCAAACTATATTGCTCCAAAATTTTTAAAAACAAAGCGTATTAACTATCATGACAACTGCTGAGTATTTTAAAATGTATATAAATATGTATTTAAACGTGAAGTTTCCACAAATGTGGCATTCATTTTAAAGTACACGTATGGTCTATCAAATTAAGAAACATTATTTATTGATTCAAAAGTAGGTTTTAAAAAATAACCATCATTATTCTATAGTTATACAAAGGTATACATAACTATACAAAGGTATATATTTTGAACGATATCGACTTTTAATTTCAATATAATGATTATATTACACTTGTCTGCAGGGATTTATATATTTGTGAATTAATAGTTTGTTTTTTTGAAAAACCTGTGTTTATTTATACTAATTTCCAAAAATGTTCCTATCACGTATAGTTTTTTTTTCACAAATTACTTAAGTTCACTTCGTTGGCTGCGATGTCAAGATCCGTATTATTCAATATATTAAGTTCAGATTAAATGTTGGGTATTTGTAAACTATTCACATGTTGGCAACACTTCCTTCAGTCATTTGTTTATTGACCTTGAGAGTACTACTACAGTTGTAACATTGTGAGGTTATCACGTCAAATATGTGCTAAAATGTGAGTAAAACTAATTTTTATTGGGGTTTTCAATATTTATTCAATTATAAAAGTGTGAAAATCCTAATTTTCTTTGGTAATTTCTGAAAAAAATCTGACGCGTAGAAAATAAAAGAAAGTGATTTTTGAAATCTGCATTTATAAAGTATTCATAAGCATACCTATCTAATAAAAGATTCGGTGAACCATTTTCAAAATTCACGTTAGTGTTATTAAATTGAGGTTAGATTAAGTGTTGATTTTTTTAACACCGTGTCTTACTACCCGTTCGGGTTATAAGCTTATGTACTAATTACGCTAGTGGTTTATATATATATATATATATATATATATATATATATATATTATATATATATATATATATAAGTTTCTGTAACAGTGTATAGTGTTTTCCTTATACTTTTTGGTGGGATGTTATGCTCTTCTTTTCCATTATGTATCTGCAATAATTTATATTAATTCTTTTCACATATCTTAGGAGTTTTAAGTAAAAACTCTCAAATATTTTTTCTTTGTATAAGAGCTAGAAAGTCTGCGGTGTACCGTACCATTTATTTGTTTTTCCCTCTGGAGATATTTAAATAGCCTTTATATCTTGTGTAAATAACCTCTTAAGTGTTTGTCACCCGTGGAATATAAACCAAGTGTTTCCTTACTTTCCATCACAATCACGTGGAAGGGACAAACTCTTCTTTCAATTGATAGCCCCCAATCTATTCCCCTCCCTCCTTACTCCCGAGAGTAGGCTTACCATGAAAAAGAGGGGGGGAAGGGGGATCCCGGAGGTGGCGGTAAAGAGATGGTCCCCCCCTCCCCTCCAAATGCAAAGAAACGGACGTGATGTGACGGATGAGGTGAATTCTGGATAGAATAACAAATGAGAACTCGCGAGCCTATCTCTGCCGCAAAAGTGTGTGGCTTGGAATAGCCAATGAACTACCGAGGGAAGAAGAGACGGGGGTACGAAAGAAAACTTGAGAAATATAAATATATCTTAGCCCCTCTTTTTTTTTTTTATCATGAAAAGAAACTGATAAGATATGTCAATAAGAAAAACAGAAAGCTAGTATTATTTTCATCCCTATGTGTCAACTTTGATTAGGAAAAAAAAAATTGCGTTCAATTTATTTGATACTAATACAGTTTGTTACCCGCTTCGGTGGCCGCGTCGTCTAACGCGCTACTCTCGCAGTAGACTAGACTGCCGATGACGGGGAGATCGAGGTTCGAGACTAGGTCGGGTGAACTGAAAGGGGTTTTTCCAAAAAATGTTTTCACTCTCCCTCCAAGCAAATGCAGGTACACTTATAATCTTCCTCCTCTTTAAAAATCATTAGAGTAATTAGTACTTAAGCGTATACCATGAACGGGTAGTAAGACACGGTGCCAAAAGAACGTAGTTAGTTATTAGTAGATTCCGTATTTTGATGACATGTCCTTTTTTGTCTTTTTTTTTTTTTTGCATCACATACAATGCTCACTGTACAATAAATTATTTTCTCTATCCTTTGGTTGTGGAAATGTTTGTAATAGGCCATATTTGTGGGGTTTTTGATTTTTGGGTCAAATTTTCTTGGTGTGAGGCCAATTTTGGATCATTTTTGGGTATTTTTTTTGAGTCTTTTTAGGCATTGATGTTGAAAAAGTGTATTTTTAAATACTATTGATGTTTTATAAATGCATAGATTAAAAAAATTGTTTACTATGAAAGGTGCAAAAACAAACCTTTTTATATCGTCCCATTACATCCACCGCTATTGGAGCACTTAGAGCATTGCAGTCAATGATAAATTCACATTATTTGACAATAATTTGTTTGTTTACAAAAAAAAAAAAACTCACTAAAATGGAGGAAAAATAAATCAACAATCCGCTATCGGATTAAAAGCCTATCATTTCAAGTGTATAGTTCGAAAAAGTGTTTAAAAATATAGTATTAGCTAATTTTAAAAAAGTTTTAACGCAAAATTTCGATTTCCGATATTAAGATAAAAAAATTTTAACTCCTTCTCAAATAAATCAAATAAGATAAATAAGCTTACAACAGTACATTTTAAGGATAATTAAAAAAGTGTTGTGTTTGAGGATTCAAACTGCAAGTGTCAAAAGAAACCTATTAATCGATCGAGTTCGTGAAAATTAACTAAAGAAAGTAAACATAAATATATCTATTCATTTTTTTTTTTTAATTTTTGAAAGATAATTTACTCACATAAAAACGTTATTTTAATTCCTTTCCATCATTTAAAAAAAATCATTATTGTATAAATTTATTCAACTTAAAAGTTATTTTCGTTACAGTAAAAATAACTCAAAAGAATACGACGTAAATATTGTGTAGAGTTCAAATATATTTGTAACCTTTTCTGTAATGTTTGAATAAGATATTTATAATGGCATTGTGTAACTGCGTTTTCTGCACGTACAACGGACGGGGTGTATATATTATTAGAGTTTGCACAGTCATGCACAAACTTTTATGATTACTTCATGTGAAGTAGGTAGGTACTAATATTTATTATTTCATGCAAGAAATATAATCATCCAAATGACGCTGTTTTCAAGTAATGGCCCAAGAGTGGACAGAGGGAAATGTTGAAAAGTTTAATTTAAAACCAAAAGCCATTTATTTCTGTAAGTGCGAGGTAAAAGTATATCCTTGAATTCTTAATGTGTAACATTCTATTTTACGCTCAATGACTTTTAAAGAACAAATTTAAAAACTAAAATATATTTATATATTGTATTACATAAATAAGATTTAAAATAACAATAAGTTCACGTTTGAATAACTTTTTGGTTGGCTAGCTTCAACAAACTAAAGTTTTTAATATAAGAATTTTTTTTTGACAGCTGTAAAACCTAGTAGATCTACTTTCACGTATTCATAAGTCAAGTCATACGATTTACAGCTTTCACTTTTGATAAAGAATACCTTTAGTGACACAAATCTAAATTAATCAAATTAAGAGCCTATCTATCTGTCATAAACATTGCGCGATATTTAGCACATGCCAAATTTAAATTAGTTAACCTCTTCACAAACATGTGCGTTTTGAAGCTAGAATTATAAATTTTTGGCTTGATTTTTTTTAAATGTATTAAAAACTGGGTTCGAAGAAATTAAATGGATAGTTTTTTTTTTCCTGTCTGCAGAACGGTTACACCGGGTAGAATCAGCTACTTCTGCTAATTAATTAAATAAAATGTTCTTAATGTTGAACACAAAACAAATGTGTACAGTATTTAATAAAAGCTTCTTCTAACCGAGATATTACCATAACTGTTTCTATAGTGATAATTTTCGAAAGTAAAAAAGCAACTCTTTCATTCGAATGTCTCTGGTTCGAATATCAACTATGCGTGTGGAGGGAGAGTGGGGAACCATTTAGGATCAATCACACTCAGAATACCCGACAGGGATTCGAACCCCTACCTTTCCCGTCATCAGCAAACCCACCTAATCGAGCATGACTTCTAGCTCCCTTGTCCTGTTTCAATCCCCTCCACCCCCCACCCCGATGCTGGATTTAACTCATCATAAATGTATTACATTGATGTAATCATTGTGATTACATGAAAGCGGCCAAAGGGTCGCATATGAGAATCCATGAGATTGGCGGATATTGTGGATGTGACAAGGCGAACGCTAGAAGCGCCACACGAGACTACTACAGTCCAATTTTTGTAGGAAGGGACTTTAAAACACGAGTGAATATACTGTCAACAATGATAACTTTACATCCATTACGGTTTCCAACATTATGGTCTGGGACAGTTTCTTATTCAAGCCAGATATTTTCCACTACCGGCTTGCTAGGCCTGTCGTAGCTTCATATGACCTATAAGCTAACTTAAGACTAGGACAGGCACAACATCCAGTTCCCAGCCGTTAATTTATTAATGTGAAAGAGAAACCTATACTTTCATCAATGATAAATTTTCGACCATGCCGGGAATTGATACCTTTACCTTAGCTCAATAGGCAGACACGCTACCGACTGAGCTAAGGTGTCAATAGTTCAACAAAGATAATATAATAGTAATAATAATTTATTATATTATTCCACTACACATTAGCGTAAGTGGTATAGCTCAAACGGTAGTAAGACGCGGTGCTAATAATAATAATAATAATAATAATAAATAATAATAATAATAATAATAATAATAATAATATATTATTATTATTATTATTATTATTTTACATTATTATTATTTTATTATATATAAATTATAAATTATTATTATTCTATTATATTATTATTATAATTATAAATTATTATTATTATTATTATTAGCACCGCGTCTTACTACCCGTTTGAGCTATACGCACTTAAGCTAATGTGTAGTGGAAGGGTGATTGTGAGATGAAATGGAGGACCTACAGTTAACGTGGGATCCGAACCACGGTGGAGGTCTGGCATTCCACACAGTCATAAGTTGTGATTAATACACGTCTTGTCAGAGGCGAAGGAAGGGTTTGGGCAATCAGATAAATCTGTGCCGCTATTTACTATATTATTAGGGCTATTTCGAAAGTATCGACTCCACGTATGAATATGTAAAATAAGCTCTACATCTAATATTACCTCCGAGGCAACTGCAGGTCTTACGGAGAAAAGCTTCATCTTGCTTCCTCTCTCGGGTCAACTGTTGCCAAATCTCCTCGGTCTCAGTTATGTCTGAAGGGGGTGTGCTGGGGTAAGAAGGAGCTACTGGCAACATCGATGAACCATATTTGAGAAATTGTTCTCATATCTAACTGAAACACACGAAAATAAAAGAATGACGATGCTGTTTCCCCAATATTAACCACGCCATTTCCTCAGAGATTATATTCAGTGTAGTAAGTTTTTTCTAGCCGTCAGATAAAGTCCTTCCTATGAAATTTGGACTTTCTGGAGCTTTAAGGCAAGATTTCTATTCAAGCCATTTTAAACTCGTTAATTTTAATTTTTCACCTTCCTATGATCATTATACTTACTAGTGGTGTGCGAAGTGCACTTTTTCAATTCGAAGTGAGCTCAAAAATCGAAATATGAAATATTCTCGAAGCTGAATCTAAATTCGGATATTTTTTTTTAGTGTTTTTACACCTGAAAAATATATTATATTGTTATTTATTGAACTTAAGGTACTGAAATTCTTATAAAATGTTTTATTATACTTATTGTTATTAATATTTCATTTTAATCTAATAATTCAAGTTATATTACAATTTACAATTCAATCACTTAGGAGTTTTTCCAAATAAATATGGTTTTAAATTATATATATGGCAATAATTGACCATAAATCGAGTATTTTATCTGTCAATATTTTAACTGACGAAGCTTCAAAGCCGGAATTTTTTCGAAGTGAAGTTGAAGCTGAGATTTGTTTCAAAGTTTCGAAGCCGATTCGAAGCTTCACACACCCCTATTACTTACTCTATGGCATTAGGAACAAGTTCATTGCCGTACTCACTAAAGTACGCCACCTATCCCGATCTTGAGCTAGTTCTATCATCACCTCATTACAACCTATACCTATCTTGAGATAGTTCTATCTAGTCCACCTCATTACACCTATACCTATCTTGAGATAGTTCTATCTAGTCCACCTCATTACAACCTATACCTATTTTGAGATCGTTCTATCCAGTCCACCTTATTACACCCTATCCTATCTTGATATAGTTATATCCAGTCCACCTCATTACACCCTATACCTATTTTGAGATCGTTCTATCCAGTCCACCTCATTACACCCTATCCCTATCTTGATATAGTTATATCCAGTCCACCTCATTACACCCTATACCTATCTTGAGCTAGTTCTATCCAGTCTACCTATATACACCCTATACTATCTTGAGCTAGTTCTATCCATCCACTCATTACACCCTATACTATCTTGAGCTATTCCATCCAGTCACCTCATTACACCCTATACCTACTTGAGCTAGTTCCATCCAGTCCACCTCATTACACCCTATACCTATCTTGAGCTAGTTCTATCCAGTCCACCTCATTACACCCTATCTCTTTCAGGTCCATTCTAATGTTATCCTTGCATCTGCGTTTAGTTCTTCCCAATGATCTCTTCCCATTGGGTTTGCCAGTCACTACCCTAAACATGGTCCTAGAATATCCTTTCGCGCTCCATGTCCTGCCCACCGTAATCTACGAGACTTGATTATCCTAACAAAGTCTAGTGATGAGTAAAGGTTATGTAATTCATAATTACGTTATCCCCTCCACTCCCCTGTATCTTCAGCATTTTTGCACCAAATATCTTCCGAGAGGCACCTTGGTTTCGAACTTCCAAAATTTATTTTCGTCGTGTAAGGTAAGGGACTATATTTCACACTCATAGAGAACAACCGGTAAAATTATTGTTTTGTATATTCTGAGTTTTACATTCCTTGACGTCAGGCGAGATGTCAACAACTTACTGACCGAGTAATAGGATACATTTTTCCTATCATTATTATAACTTAAAAAGCGTGGATATATATCTACACCCTCAACAAGTATTGCAAACACGCCATGACCCTAGATATGGTCGCCTCTAGGTTTGTTGTAGTTTAAAGCGTGATAGAATATTAATAAACTGAAAAGCATTAATAACGCGGTAATCTCCCTTAATTAAATCTCAAAATATTCACTCGAGTGTCCTAAGAGGACAGAACAGAATAAATTTAAAACGTATTCGCTTAGTTTTCAGTGAAGTCTTAGCAGTGAATGTCTTTCAACATGGAGATTGAAATATAGTGGAGCTAGTCCTACTAAACAATAGCGCAATGCTATAATCCTACAACAATAAACTAAATAATCTATGGAGTGAAGGGAGGGGGGGGGGGCCTCGCTTTGTCGTGAAACTGCTCCATGTACCAAATATTATTAATATTCATAAAGGAGAGATGGAAATTAAGTGCTCTGTAGCTTTATAGCCATTATTAACTGTAAATAAATGGCGCCACTACATGTTTCGAGTGTATGGTAGTGATAGGTAAAATACATAAATTATTGATGGCTTTAAAAAACCGCAAAAAAAAAATCACTAGTTTGAAATAACGAGACTGGATAGTGTCTGGTGTTGAAAACTCTATAGATGGCTACGTAGAGCGTAGTCACGGTAGCTTTGGACAGTTTTTTTTTATCATTGTTGAAAAGAAGCTGGATTAAAAAGTCGTACCCACTTCGGTGGCCTCGTGGTCTAAGGTTCTACTCTCGCAATAGACTGGCTGCAAATGACTGGGAGATCAGGGTTCGATCCCGGTTGGGTTCACCGAGGGTGGTTTTTCTTGAAAAGGTTTTCCACTCTGCTTCCACGAAAATGCGGGTGCACTTGGTCTAAATATAACCTTATTAATCCCTAACACATTATTGAAATTAGTACATAGGTGTGTAAACCTAACGGGTAGTAAGACGCGTAGCTAAAAAAACACATATTTTTGATATTTATATAAGAAAAAGATATCAATTTTAAGCAAAATGTTAAAGCTATTTAAATAAAAATTCAAATTTTCAAGAATTAATTAACATTAAACTAACCTCGTATAATTTTTTTTTTAATAAAACGAAAACACCAATTTTTAATTATCATGTAAACACTCGCCAAATATAATTTTAAACACTTACAGATTCAACCTTGACCTATAAGTGAATAATGGCCTTGAGATCAGGACGAATCCTGAATAGATCAGTGGTAGACCGTTGGCCTGCGAAAATAAAGGTCCCGGGCTCGATTCTCATGTCAATATATCATTTTTCAACTAATTTAAATTAATTAAAATAGTTAAGATTTCAAAATTCAATTATTAGTAAACCACCCTTAATTTTAGGGCCAAAGTCCAACTATTTGTCCCCAAATATGACATCTAAATATCAAGTTTGTACAAAAATCCAAATATGTTTTGACCGTGGCCCCAGGGACGAACAGATGAAAGACAGACAGAGAAAATTGTAAGGACTACTTTTTTCTTGCTTTAAGGCACATAAAACGTCAAGACCCATCATAATATATGAGTCAAAAATCTCCACAATCACAATACTTTCTCTTAGTATGAGGAAGTAATAATAAAACAAAAGATTCCAAATTTATTTTGAAAAGTAAAGTTGGTTTCTATCACTTGTAAAGTGAGCCAAATATATTTTCGAAAATAATAAATACAGGAACTGTATTTTTTTAGGGTATAGTTCCAACTGTCTGAAAAAGCCAAATTTACCGTGAATGGACAGTACACACATTTGAACTTTTTTTCCGTCACGATATCGTATCATGTGGGCAAGAGGCTGGACTAGATAGTACCACAGCTTGTGGGAGTTTTTGTTTTATATAACCTCCCCCCTCCCCTCCCCACCGGTGGCCGAGGGTTTATGTCGTCAGGCTCGTAATAGACTGTTTTTCCTGTTACTGAGAAGACTGGTAACTGAGACTCGAATCACCTACAACAGCACGTAGGAGTATTTTGTTTTATATATCCTCATCTCACCGGTGACCATGAGGTCTAAGGCATAAGACTCGCAATATATGGGTTTGTCTATGATGGGGAGGCTTAGGTTATAATCTAGACTTGTTGATTCTAAGGTAGTTTTTACCCGTAAGTGATTTTTCCGTCACCTCTCCACACTAATGCGGGAGCACTTTCTCTTTATTCTTAACTCTTTAAATTGAAAAATGACACCTGGATTCAGGAATAGAGCCCGGGACCTTTGGCTTAGTATACCAATGTGTTTACCTCTGAGCTATCCAAGATTTTTCCCGCGCCCAAGAGTCATTCTTCACTTATATTTTAAGACAGAGTCCGTGATGGACGTGAGGAAATGGTCAGCTACACATGAGTGATCATTTAAGATCACGAACTATCAGATAACGCAGCCATCTTCGAGTCGGGAGGGCTTTATGCGGCCAATAGTATAGCACAGAACAACTCATGGACAGCTCAATAATAGAGAGTTGGCGTAGTTAGCCAAAAGTCCCGGAGTGTCCAAAGCTACGAAAATTTATTAGTTTCGACTTTGCTTCTAAAAAAATTCCAATTTAAAAAATTTTATATTTAGATGCGTCTATAACCGTACTTAGTCCGCCTTGGTGGCCGCGTGGTCTAGCGCGCTACTCTCATGTTGGACTAGACTGCCAAAGACTTGGAGATACAGGGTTCAATCCCGATCGGGTGCACTGAGGGTGGTTTTTCATTAAAAAAAATTCACTCTACCTCTAAGCAAATGCGGGAACATTTCCTCTAAATTAAGCCTCTATAACCAATTAGTGTAATTAGTATACAAGCGTACAACCCTAACGGGTAGCAAGACGTGGTTCTAAAAAAAACTGTAATAGCTTGGATATTTAATTAATTAATATTTTTAAGTTATTGCTTATTTGATTTGATTAAAGTATAGCTCGTCATGTAATTGACAAAGTCGATTTAAACTAGGCCGGTTTCATAAATCTATGTAGTTATTTTTATTAAATAAAATTCCCATTCTTAATTTGGAACCTTTTACTCTTCTCTCAGCACAGATTTAGGAGCGATTGTTAACCCCTCTTTCTAAATCAAGCCCAAAAGATGGCGTGCCAGTAGGTTGTGAATGAGAGGGGCCTTCTGTAGTGAACACCACAGTAACTTTACCTCTCTTGTTTTAGTGTGTCGTAGTAAGCCAAGGCACACATGTCCCATCCATTAAGCAGCGTCGCACAAAACCACCACTACCGCCGTGGATCTAATTTGTTCCCTCCTCCTCCTCCTCCTCCTCCTACCTCTTCTTCTCCTTTTCCCCCAACCCTCACCCCCTTCGAACCCTCGTACTCATACCTTTCTCGTATCCTGTACCTGAAGGTGTCAGAATATTAATCATAAAGGTTGGAAGCGCCCTCTCTTTCTATCTTTCACGCTCCCTTTAGGGATATAAAATACACAAACACTCCCATACACAGGTATAGCCATAAAATATGCAATGGCGCCATTTTAAAAAAAAACTTTGTGCACCCCCATTTACCTGCGTATTTATCAAAGTTAAATAATATGTACATATATATCATTATAGCTGGAATGTTTTAATTATTTTTTTTATTAGCACCGCGTTTACTAACCGTTCTGGTTGTACGCCTTTGTAATAATTACGCTAATGGTATAGGGATGAGGAATGTTGAATCTAGAGGAAGTGTACCCCGCATTTGCGTGGATAGAAAATTTAAAAACATTAAGCGAAAAAAAACTCAGTATATCCGACCTAGTTTGAACTCAGATCTCCCTATCATCGGCAGTCTAGTTTATTGCGAGAGTGACACCTTAGACTATGCGGCTACCGAAGTGGGGTTTGGAATTATTAAGAAAAAATAAAATTGCAGTAAGAGTATTATTGCAACTAACAAAAACAGATTTCCCCAATTTTGTGGTCAAATAGTTTAATTCAGGGATGTGGAAAATTTTTTGTTTTGGAAGGCCGGATGTCACTTAAGGGATTCTTCATTTTCCCAGAATAATCAAAAGGAACAGTGGAACCGCGTTTATCCAGTTCTCGTTGATCCGGATTTAAGGTCTATCCGGACTGGAATTTCATTTTTTTTTTCCTGTAACAAATTTTCTTAATTTTTTTAAGTTGTGAGTTTTAGTAATATATACTGTTTTAATGCATTTCTGCAATAATTTCCCAAATTTTCTTAATCCTGATAACATTCGTATTTAGCCTCGTAAGTCCGAACTAAGTGGGACTGAATCTTGTTTGAATTAGCGAAAATTCGGATTAACCACAAGACTAAGGATGGATAGGCGGGAAGATAGTTTATTTTCACAAATATTGAATTGCAGTTAAATGAATTTTATAAAATTTACATTCATTTACATAGAAACATTATTATTATTATTATTATTATTATTATTATTATTATATATTATTATAACATTTATTATGCACCGCGTCTTACTAGCCGTTCGGGCTATACGCACTTACGCTCATGTGTAGTGGTAGGGTGATTGTGAGATGAAATGGAGGACCTACACGTTAACGTGGGATCCGAACCACGGTGGAGGCCTGTCATTCCACACATTCACAAGTAGTGATTAATACACGTCTTGTCAGAGGCGAAGGAAGGGTTTGGCAATCAGATAAATCTGTGCCAGGACCGAGTATTGAGCCCCGGACCCCCATCACAGAAATCTGACCCCTAGACCGCCAGATCACCTTTAACATAGAAACACTTTGTGTTGATTACAACCTATAGAAATTTAGCATTTATTATCACTATTTTCTTACAATTCTCTTTTAACTTTTGAGTTTGCTATTGATTAATTTGACATAAATTTTTTATTCTCCTTGTTTTCCAAAAAATTATGTTCTGATTATTTGGAATTTCAGACTAACGAGGTTCGATCTAAAGGGGTGTTACTGTCTGAAAATATAAATAGAGGAAATAGGAGTGTCCAAAGCTACGAAAATTTATTAATTTCGACTTTGTTTCTAAGAAAATTAATTCGGCTTTATAAATCATCACATAGCTTCTCCAATAAAAGTATTGATGGTTAGTGTAACTTTCTATGCTCAGTTATTTCCATTCTGAGCTGTTATGTATAGTACATATATTCAAGACGGGTCTCCATGGTGTCGAGTGCAAGACTCACGACCGGATCAGTCGTGTACTTGACTTTGTGGGAACATAGTAGGCAAGTAGCCTCAGTCGTGCACGACTTGTAGGCCTACCAATGGTTCTCGAGTATCCTTCAGTCGTGTACAGTCATCACCCAGGGTGTACGTGCGTTGTGACAGTGTGCGTATGAAGAGTCATATGAAAATAATCCTAAGTAATTGTATTGCATGTTGTGACAGTAACGGGATTTATCAGCATAGAACAAAATATTTCAAGGTAATTTTGAAATAAAAGATTATATAAATTATATTTAGTGTCTAAAAATTACCCTAAAAAAAAAGGAACACACAAAAATGTTTGCAGGGTAAAAAATAACAACATTAAATATTGAAGCTTTGATTTAGTTTCAACTTAGAATTTACACAAAGTGGGCTAGACAAACCCCTGGTGGGAAATGAACTAAGTCCTTTCCTTTTTGAGTCAAAGCGCAAACAAATTACACCAACCAGGTTTGTATATTATTATTACTGCTAAGCTCAATAGGCTAGCAATAGTGGTTTTATTAAAATGATTAATTACATAAAACCAAAACCTTCTTACCGGCTTCAGTGGCCGAATGGTCTAATTCGTTACTTTTCATGTTAGATTGGCCTGCTAAAGACGAGGATAACGGAGGTCTAATCCCGGTCGGTTCTACTGAGGATTTTTTCCTAAATGGTTTCCCACTCTCCTCACATGCAAATGCTGGTATATTACCTATAAAATGCTCCCTTTCCCATCCCTACATCATTGGAGTAATTAAAACTACTCCACCACGCGATATACGCATAATACTTACGCTCTTGGGAAAGGGATGAGAAAGGTAGAATTTTTTCTGATGCACCCGCATTTGTTTGGAGAAAAGTGAAGAACCGTTTAGGGATATAGTGTAATAGATGGAATTGGATAGAGCCAGCTCAGGATAGTGATAAGTGCCGTACTTTTATAAGTGCATTAATGAAATTTTGAGTTCTGCCATAGATTGAGTAATGCCATTACATTTTTTAAATAATTATATTCATAATTATAATATAGTTTAAAATATAAACCGAATATCTATTCTTAATTTGTTTTAATATAACGTTTCCTCACATTATTAAACATTACCCCTCTTCCGCAACTTTGCCAAATTTGACCTAGACTTTACATAAAATATCCATTTAACATTCACTTAAAACAAGAGTCCTGTGTTAGTAATGAAAATACACTTTGTAATTGTTCACTATAGTGTTACTAAAGAATTAGTTCAAGCAAATTATATACATGAACTATTTTGTGTTTTTATTATTATTATTATTATTATTTTTTATCCAGAAAGCTGTTGTAAACCAGAGCCGGGAAATAATTGAAACCCACCAATTTAATAACCTACTTTATCCATTTGACAACAAAGGCTGTTTCATCGAGGCGTCCAAGCAATTCTCGGCTCTAACGATCAGTCGACTAGAGCTCGTTTTCAAATTTGATTAATCTCGAAATGCAAACGATGATTTCTTCCTCGCCTTTACCGTTGAAGTTTGGCGTTGTCCCCTTCTCACCCCCCCCCACCCCCTCGCCCTCATCCTGTTTGGAGAAGAACACAGCATGACCTGGTCCCGTGTCACTCACAGACAGAACAGACAGAGGATACGATGTTGCCCAAAAGTTTCCTTGTGACTGTCACGGTTTCAACCGCAGTAATTAGGCAGGCACCCCCCCCCCCCTCCCAACCACCCTAAGATTGACACTTCGAGAGGAAAAACCGACAAACACACAGATATGAAATATGTTGTGTTGGAAAAGATTTATTTATTTATTTTATTATTTTTTTAGCATTGCATTTTACTACCCGTTTGGGTTGTACGCTTATGTGATAACTACACTAGAGTTAGGGATGAGTAAGTTGAATTGTAGATGGAAGTGCGCCTGCATTTGCATGGCGGGAAAGTGGGGGAGAACCATTTAGGAAAAACACCTATCAGTGCATCCAACTGGGGTCTAACATCGATCTCCCCGTCTTCGGCAGTCTAGTCTAACATGAGAGTAGCGCGTTAGACCATGTGGCAGGTATCAAAGAGCTCAAAGTGATGCGTGTAAACCAAACATGGCTACTTTTTGTTCAAACATTTTCAAAAAAAAAGCCTAACAAAAAGTGAAAAATATAATTTATATGGATTTTAAAAAATACATTCGCAATAATTATTAATAATAATTAGTGCAGTTGTTACATTTTGGTTTTGAGAGCAAATAAACCACATCTGTGAGCCAATGAATGCCAACCGCCCCATCTCACGGTTCTAACAACTTCTTGACGTTGCAAATTGTCGTTTGAGTTGTATACATCTTTTTACACCCTCACCTCACTAAATAAGTTCATCCACCCAAACCTTTAGACGGTACAACATCATTACCATCAACTAAGCGTATACTCGCTCCGTTGGCCGCCTGGTTTTAACGCGCTACTCTCGTGTTAGAATAGACTGTCGAAGACGGGGAGATTGGAGTTATATCCCGGTCTGGTGCAATGAGAGTGAGCTTTGATTAATTAATTTATACTCTCCCCTCCACGCAAATACGGGTGCCTTTTCTATAAATTAAAACTTCATAATCCCTAATACATTAGTGTAATTACTACGTAGGTGTATAAATCGAACGGGTAGTAAGACCGGTGCTAAAAATAAAAGGCTCATCAGAGTAAGTGGGAAAATTCCAAAACTTTTTCTCTTTCCTCATTTGTGTACTCGCTCATTTTTTACCCACTCTCTTCAATTGGCCGAATGGTCTAACTAAAACGTCACTCTAGTGTTAGACTATCCTACTGATGACGGGGAGATCGAGGTTCTAATCTCGGTCGGGTCAACTGAAGGTGGTGTTCCCTAAATGGTCTACCACTCTCCTTCCATGCAAATGTAGGTAGTCCACCTCTAAAATACTTCCTTTCTCTTCCCTGGGCCCTATTACAGTGATATCATAAATGCGTTTAACCAATGGCGCAGCCAGGATTCGTTTATGGGTGGGGTTTAGTTTCATTGACCAACTAGGCGGGGTCCATTGGTTTTTTCCGTGAGAAAATTCGAAAATTTAAATACTGCAAAATGAAAATGCATAAAAAACACAATAATATCCTAAATAATTTAAAATCTATAAAAATGGTCATAATTCTGTAATTATTATGACTATTAAGTTTTTATGAACACATTTTTATTCATGCATACTGCTAGAATATACAAATATGCAAGTTTCAATAGATTGTATATTGGAAATTTGATTTATAAAATTATTTTATGAGCTAAAATCTGAAAATTCAAATAAGCAACGGACTAACTCTTAACTCACAAAATAACTTTTGACTAATTCCACTTTTAGTCTTATGTTAATTTTTCTTGACTTCATAGAAAGTTCATTGAGAACCTCATCCTCCCATGTGGAAAAATCATATCTGGCCAGAATTGGTCCATATCTGGGCCAGATATACCCAGATCTGGGCCAGGTATATGCCCATAACTGGTGCAGATCTGGCCAATTCCAGTTCTGGGCCAGATCTGGCATTTTTCCACATGGGTCCGTAAATGAGCATCTGGATGTATGTACATTAAGCCCATTAAGTTTGTCTTCCCTTGTAGAGTTCCTCATGTATGATTTCAACAGCTTTAGGGACGAAAAGAGGTATCGTGGTCTGGGGGGGGGGGGGGGCTCAACCCGGAACCCCCCCCCCCTTTTGGCTGCGCCAGTTCGTATAACCTAAACAGGTAAGGCTCTGCCTTAAACTATGAGTGAAGAATGACCCTGGGCACGGGACGAATCCTGGATAGCTCAGTGGTAGAGCATTGGCGTATTAAGCCAAAGGTCCCGGGTTCGGTTTCCGTGTCCAGATGTCATTTTTCAATTTTCAGAATATGATATTTAATTTGATTCTTAATATGCAATCCCGATCATAATCATGGGACGATTCCTGGATAGCTCAGTGGTTAGAGCATTGGCTCACTAATCCAAAGCTCCCGGGTTGATTCCCGTGTATAGGTGTCATTTTTTAATTTTCAGAAGATATGTAAGCGGTTAAAAAATTATTTTTGTAAATGTTAATTTACTATTAAAAGTTTCCTTTTTGTTATTCAACTCCGACAGTTGATTGATGATCATGTAACAGCCTAGTGTTTAGACGAATGACACTGCAAGCATAACTTACAAAATACCCACTGAGCTCAATCAATATATTTTGAGACCTCTTAGTCACATTTATATAATAATTGTGTAAGATAAGCGATTCATAATAATTAAATCAAGCATGCGGTCTTAACGACATGCTCGTTTGTTTTGTCTGTGAGGTCAGGATTAAATTTACGGCTGGTTGTACAAGGGGTGGTATTTCGTAAACAGTTCCCCCCTTCTATCTCCAAGCAAATAAAAGTGCACTTTCTCTAAAGTATACCTACCTCACAGGTGTAATTAACTGCGAATAGCCCAAACGGGTACTAAGATTCAGTGGAAATAATAATTATATTATTTGATATATGATATCTGAACTCTTGTAAGCTATCTCAGGGTCTCAAAAGACAAAAACTGGGGTTAAATCCTGCAAAATGTTGGAAAACACTGAACTAATTATATATAAACACACAAAACCAATTTTGTGACTTCTTATTTGCTAAAATAGATTAAATAAAATTCTAGTTTAAGTAGATTACTTTATTAATGTGAAGCTATATGATTATATAGTTTGTGTTTAAACTGTTAAAATAAAATCAATTTCTTTAAAAACTGTTTGGATAGAAGTCTATCGAAATATAAATTGACTAACGCCAAGGAAATCGGTAGACATATTTGAAAATTATATTCTTTCGGTGTCTTCCGTCAAACCTAAATGAAGTCTTGTCTTTTATACATTTTATATCACCTTCAGTTGAAACTAATAAGTTGGATAACTACGTTGTATAATAAAATTGTTTAGTTTTAACTCGCAGCACAAATTGCTCGTTCTCGTCTTAGACACAAAAATAAATAAATTGTGTACTCATCTTCATTACAGAAGCCGTAACACCATGCAAGTATAGTGAATATTAATGGCTCAATATTACCTCTGAGCTCACCGAACTACCGTATAAAGTGTTCGCATGGGGGCAATTTAAAAATTCATTAAGTCTTTATATTTTCATCGCCTAGTTAAGGAACTGGGTTAATGAATATTGCATGCTTCTGAGGTAGAAATAAGGATCACTGTCATGGTGGGTTTTTTTTTTTATTATGAAACGTCTTACTTTTTTATGTTTGTACTTATCAAGGAACATTCTACCTATACCATCTAATCAAGTTCCTTTATGTAGAAAAGTAGCGATTGTGAAGTTGGCAGTTAGGAAATTAGTTTTTTTTTAAAGCTTTCAAAAGCTTTTCTTTAAAACCATGTGATGCCGAGTTTTGTTGGCGCATTATCTCACCTTAACACGAAAATGATAAGAGATTTAAATAAAGAAAGATCACCTTAAGAGATAACCTTTTAGAGCATTTAAAAATAAACGAAGAGTGACCAACATTACAGCTGTCAAAATTGACACCATTATGATGGAAGGGAAAACTAGAACGAATTTTGGCAGTTTTTACGACAAAAACTTTATTTTTTTCAAAATAAATCAATTATTGAATGTGTAGATACATTAAGTTAAATTCTCTGCATATTGTATTCTCAACAGGTCATTAGGTGACCTGGTGGTCTAGGGGTAAGGTGTCAGACTTCAGTGCTGAGGGTCCGGGGTTCCATCCTCGGTCCCGGCACAGATTTATCTGACTGTCCAAACCCTTCCTTCACCTCTGACACGATGTGTATTAATCACAGCTTGTGAATGTGAGGAATGCCAGGCCTCCACCGTGGTTCGGATTCCACGTTAAACTGTAGGTCCTCCATTTCATCTCACAATCACCCTACCATTACACATTAGCGTAAGTGCGTATAAACCGAACGGGTAGTAAGACGTGGTGCTAATAATAATAATAATAACAGGTCATTATTATATTTCATGAACATTGTGGTATTTGACCACAAACCTTTTAAACGAAGAGCAAAAATCCTGGTCAAATTAAGCATTACTAACGACAAAGATTAAAGAACCGTTGAGGTTAGTGCGTACTATGTGTATGAAATTAAAATAAATGTATCGAATGAAACAATATTTATTTTCTACAAAAATATTAATTGTTGTTATAAAAAAAAAAGTGAAGTTTCGTTCTCATCGCATTTTCATTCCGGCCCACCTTAAGACCGACACATACATACATTTATACCTGTGAGGTATGCCTGTCCGGTATAAATGAACATGTGAATGACGTAACTGAACAGATTATTTCGAACTGCACAGGCGACCGTAACAAATAGTTAATTTAATTTGAAATACCTGCGTCGGAGTAAACTGCGCAGGTGGCTCTATTCAATTGTTGCTGTTGCCATCGACACATCGTTCACTGATTAGATAAGTTTCATTCTTTCTTTATAAACTTATTGTTGTACACAATGACGGCAGAATGTTGTGGTAGCCACCGAGAATGCACATAATAGTTTATAGAAATTTACTAGGGTGAACAATGTCTGTAGAAAATTAAATCAAAAAGACTACCACGAACGACCAAAAAAAGAAGCTGTATATTTTAAATTGGTGGAAAAACTAAAAGAGATCGATCCCATGACAACAAAGAAAGCCTTGTAAAGAAAATCAATAACAAATTGTGACCTGAAGAAGAATTACTGTATCGTGTGGATGCATTAGTACATCCGGTATAACTGTACAGATATACCTGCGAAGTTATAACTGCACAAGTATACCTATACGTGTATAGTGGCCTTAAAGATCTTTCTACAGTAAAAATTTTATTGCACAATTTTAACAAGTGTATAAATTACAAGCTATAAATTTAATGATTCAATGATTTCAAATAATTACAGTTCATGGATCAAACTTTCTATTTTATGTTTCTTATGTTTTTCGTGTACCTACCATTGTTAAGGTAAATTATACTAACGTATGAGGCTTAAATTTAGTATAACTACATTCAAATGAGGTGTACACATAAAATATTAAAAATATCAATAATAATATTCATATGAGGTGTACACTATAAAATATTTATAATATTAATAATAATATTCATACGAGGTGTACACAATAAAAAATATATAATATTAATATTTAATTTTGTACTCTCATATGAATAACTAGTTATACTAAATTTTAGCCCCATAAGTTAATGTACTTTACTTTAACAATGGTAGGTACACAAAAAACATAAGATATACAGTAAAAATATTAATAATATTAATATCATAATTAATATTATAAATATTTCATTGTTAACACCTCAAATAATTGTACAGCTATACTAAATATCAGCCCGTGAATTAATTATTTTAGACAATGGTACACAAAAAGAATAAAATAAAAAGTTTGATCCGTGAACTGTGACGATTTGAAACTAATGAATCACTACAGCTTGTAATTATACACTTGTTAAAATTGTGCAGTAAAATATATATTACGAATTGACCTTAATGATTTGACTACTTGGATTTATCTGCAATCAAACCCCTGTTCTTGGTAACAGTGGCCTCATTACAAAAAATTTAATGTATTTGTATTTGTATTTTTCAAAAATAATTTTATAGGGGTTTCAAAAATTTTAAAAACAACATTTTGTTCTAGTTTAAAATGTCGGAAGAATACATGAATCAGAGCTGGAATATTTCAATTATTTTTGTTACTGTAATAGTGATCTATGTGTGTGTCAATTTTGTTCAGAATCCGATATTTAGTTCAAAATATACAGCACACACACTCATCAATAAATCTTCTGGTTTTTTAGGGTGTTGTTTTTTATGTGTATCTTCCCTTACTACCCATCCGGAATGTTCACTTACTTACATTCAAAGGGGAAAGGACTATTAAGGTAAACTTCAGAGGAAATGCACCGGCATTTGCATTGAAGGAGAGTGGTACAATTTATAAAAACCAATCTGGCTAAAATTCAAGACATAACCTCCCGTCGACTGAAAACAAGACGAGACTGAAGCCTTTATCCACCATTAGGGAATGGAGGCTCGTAAGGGCGGGCATTTTATTGTATTTTTAGCACCACGTCTTACTACCCGTTCGGTTAAACGCTTATGTACTAATTATGCGAATTTTATAGGTATTATGAAGGTTATATTTAGAGGAAGTGTACTCAAATTTGGGTAGAGGGAGAGTGGAAAGCCATTTTGGAAAAAAAAAAAATCTCAGTATACCCAATCAAGATTCAAATCTCGATTTTATCGTCATCGGCAGTTTAGTCTGCTGCGAGACTAGCGCGTTAGACCACGTAGGCCACCTAGGCGGGTAATTTTATAGTTCACGAGGGTAAAAGCTATTAACAATATAAGGTTTACCCCTCCCCTCTACCAAAAGTTGGACTCTTGGGATTAAAATGTTCATTTTTTTGTTTTTGGTTTCCCTAAGTCTATCTTTCCTGATTTGATATCC
>JAVRXN010000012.1:47166737-47366737 GCA_033556935.1 Timema podura
TATATATACTATATATATATATTATATATATATATATATATAACTATATATAATATATAACATATACTAGTATATAACATATTATACTATATATATATATATACTATATACTATATAAATTATATTTATATGTAGACTTTAAAGTCGAGCGAATTCAGGCATCTCTGCAATGTTTCATAGGAGTGTCGATACACAATATATTGTTCGACAGTACAAGTTCATGAAGACTGTCTCACCAAAATAATAAAAATAAAAGATTTTTCACCCGCCAATGGCTGCCGAGTCAAGTATGTCTTTCATGAGGCGTGAACCCTTTCAGTGCTGCCAACTACTTGGGAGTAGCAATGAAAAGCTTTTAAAATTACTTTAGGTAGAACTCTGGTTACACTTTATTGTTACAGCTGGACATCAACTCTGGCCAGGATTTCATCTACGTGGCTCGTAGTTTGATCCCAAGTGGTACCTAACAGAATCTACTATTCTTGGTATAGTTTCATCATGTAATAAATAGGGTTCGATAACTTCCCCTACGGTACGTGTAAATAGGACTATAAAAGCCAAAATTGTTTTGCTGTGTACTGAAAACAAAAATCCACAAGGGCACCGCGCGTCTTCTTAAAGGGGAAATTCTTCACACTTGAATATTTCTTATTATAATTATTACATATGTAAGATATTAAGGACACAGGGAGAAAAAGAGGGGAAGTCACATAACAATCATTTTCCAGCAAAACAATTTTTTTGGACCCCAGAAAATACTTTTTTTAATGATTTAAATATAACATAGACCTCTTTTAACCATAATCTAAAGTGGATTAGAAGAGTTTAATGATTGTCTAACAGATGGAAGCACTAACTAAATACGAGCTTTTATTATTATTAATAATTTGAGGTATTTAACGTGCATTTTCTGAACCGACTAATTATATAACCAAGAAATTCTATGAATAATAGCGAAAGAACCTACCAATTTAGCCGGAAAAGCTATTTTCACACACTTTTCAGGTTTTTTTATTTTGTAATGCAACAATTGACATATCATGGACTAACGGTTCTACTTCACCTCAGAAGGAATTTTTGCTACGGATTTTTATCGCTCAAGAAAATTCTATCAACCCCAGCTGGGTTTGAACCCACGAAAGGGGGTACTAAGGTGAGCACTTTACCCCAAGACCACCGAGTTCGATCAATTTGAGTTAAAATGGGACTTTCCCCATTTTCCCTGTACCCTTCATTTTAAAATATCAAAAAGGATCTACTCTTAGAAATATTTCTATTTTAACCATAAACATAAACATAAATGGTTGCATTTGTTTAGGAAAGGTTATAATTTAGTCCCGTACGTCTTTTACCTTAGACATAGAACTGTGACAATTAGCGTGGAGCGTATTTGAAAAAAAAACACATGATTTTACATTTTCACGTCCATGTTTTAATCAACCAACTCAGAATGTAAATTTGTTTATGGTTTGGACTTTGTCTACCAGTATTTTGCTAAACTATTATTTTGTATCAGATATTTTTAAAATTTATTTGATGTATTTAACGTGCACTTTCTGAACCGTTTAGTTATATCAGAACAAGAATTATAAACTAACTTAAATCCAGTACAAAGAAAACACCCAGCTTCCGGCCGATAAATCATCACCGTGTAAAGGGGGACCACATTTCACCAATGATAATTTTACGGCCATACCGGAATCGAACCCGGGAGGGGTGGCCAGACTGAGCGAGCGAGCGAGCGACTGAGCGCGCAACGCTTGAAAGATAGAACTGGTTCTATGTTTCAAGCACGCGCGCTTGGCCCTGTAGTCTAGTTTACAGGCGCTAGGCAATATTATTGTATGTTGGTTCATTGAGTAGTAGGAAAATTTTCTCATTTTGACATTTTTATTAATATTGATAGGCTTAGCACACTTGCTACTAACGGCCTAATTTAATTGGTAAGATCATAAACCATACCTATATGTATATATATAATAATGAAATGAAAAAGTATATGTATATATACATATATATGTAAAACTGATATGTTAAAATACTTCAATATTATCAAAGTAGACCTTTACAAATAAGAATCACCATTAGCGTGGAGAGAGGATGAGAAAACCACAACAATAAATCACTTGTTAAAATCCCCCTCAGTTCAGTCAGCCAAGATTCGGAGCTTCCTCGTCAACAACTATAGAGAGCTATCTGATAATTACGCGCTCGCTCGCCAGTCTGGCCACCCAGTCGCTTGCGCGCTCGCACGCTTGTCAATCTGGCCGAACCCGGACATGTAGTTCAACAACGCTATCGACTGAGCTAAGGTGTCGGACATTAAATAATTAATTGAACTTCCATTTCCACTTACCCTTAACGTCCATTGATTTTGGATTAAACTACACATTTAATCAGTTGAACATAATTTATGTTTTTTGAAAAACCTTGCGTTGTGTGTGTGGGGTTTTTTTAGTTCTTTTTTTTGTCGGTTTCTTTTTAGTTTGTCATCCTTGCACATTTTTTATATTAATAAAACCTAGATCATAGGGTTATTAAGTAAAAAGAGCCGTGTTGGAATCTTTCGACTCTATTCTAAAGTGAATCATATTTTGAAATAACGCTTCGTAGAATTAAATATTGCGTTAGAGTTGAACGTTTGCGCGGCGATTTCTCGCTAACCTAGGCGGAGCTCTTTAACTGTCAGAACCGCCTCGATGGCGTAGTTAGCTAACGCGCTAGTTTCGTGTTGAGCTAGACTGCTGAAGACGGGGAGATCAAGGTTAGAATCTCAGTCGGGTGAACTGGGGTGGTTTCCCTAAACGGTTTTCCACTCTCCCTCCACGCTAATGTGGGTTCACTTCCTCTATATTCAACCTTCCCCATTCATAACCCATTAGGGTAATTAGTACTTAAGCGTATAACCCGAATGGGTAGTAAGACGCGGTGCTAGGTATTATTATTATTACTATTTAACTGTCATTTATTTCAGACACCATCTCTACCTGTCCAAAAAAATAATCCAATATTTTATTTTATTTAAAATATACATATAATATATATTAGGGAAATGTTTCTTCACGAAGTTGTGGCGTAGCCCCCTGGAGAGATGTTTTTCCCCCCAAAACGTAATCTATGTTTAACAGCTGACAAGCCTTGAGGTTGTTGGGAAGGAGTATTTCTAACCCCCAAATTTCATGGTCTCTCTGGTGAGAAGGATTTATAGACGCTCTCAAGAAACAGGGAGCCGTATCCAGCCTCCCGAAGGAGCAAACAACATCTTCATGGAGTAACCCCCCCCCCCCCCCACCTACCCTCTAATATGTAGAGGTTGTTCCAGAACATGCCAGAATCTGGTGCGGGGGGCCCCAGTAAGATTAGAAATATCAACTGAAGATGGATTGTGTGTGTTCAGCAAGTTGGGTAGTTACAGTTGAACGCTGGTTATAAAAACCCCAACTATATGGATCACCACTGAGTCACTCGCTGAGTCACTCGCTGAGTCACTAGCTGAGTCAGCTCACGTGGTCGTTATTCCTATCTATTACTATCCCATTTATAATTAAGTTTATTCAATTGAACATGTTTCAGTGGTTTTAAACGTGTTTTAAATTATTATTATGTTGTTGTTAAAGATATTATGACAATGTTGTTTCTTAGAGATTACGTCGAACAACACATCATTTTACAGTTTAATTATTTATGGACAGTTTTAACTAGTAATAACGATGATAGAGTGGAAATTGGGTAAAGAATACAGTCGGTAAATGCATGCTATTACTTGTCTTCTCACCTGCGGTCAAGGAATGTAAAACTTAGAATATACAAAGCAATAACTTTACCGGTTGTTCTCTATGGGTGTGAAACAAGGCATTCTATCTTACATGACGAAAAACAAATTTAGGGTCTTGAAAATCAAGGTGCTTAGGAAGATATTTTGTGCATAAAGAGTTTAGGCTCCTGGGGAGAAAGAGAATGTTACATAATGATGAGATTACATACCCTGTACTCATCACAAAGCATTGTTTAGTCAAATCTCGTAGATTACAGTGGGCAGGGCATTCAGAGTGAATGGGAGAATCTAGAATCAGTGTCCAGTTACTGACTGGTAAGCCCAATGGGAAGATATACGGTGTAATGAGATGGACTGGATGGAACTCGCTCAAGATAGGGATAGGGGACGTATTTTTGGAAGTAATGGAGTAATAAACTTATTTCATATAGGCCTACACACAAGTACGTCAGGTACGTCGAATAATATTTTCTATAGTTCTACTTTTGATATGTATTATCAAAACCGATAAAATAATACTTAATAATAGAGTAAAAAGGTTATCAATGGTGATCACAAAACAACAATGCCATATTTTCTAAAAGGGTATTCTACCGTGTGTTTTTTTATGTATAGTAGAAGAACAGTTTGGAAGGAAAAAAACTTTGGGTGGGGGGGGTCGACAATAATCACACTCTACCATATTGTTAGAGCTATTTTATAGGTATTGAAAAATCTATCAAAAGCGAAAGCAGCAGATCACATGATTTGACGTGTAATTACTTGAAAGTGTGTATAGTAACCTTTCTAGCTATCAGATAATGTTCTTCCAATGAAAGAGCAGCTGAAAATCAAAATTGTAAACCAATAGTTGGAAAGCAAAGAGCAGTTAAATTAACTGGGAAATCTGCTGACCATGGATGCCTACTGCACCAAGGAAATAAGGTTTAGGATCGCTATGGCCGAGGAAGCTTTAATCAAGAAGAGGTTATTGATATCAGCAAGTTGAGTTTGGAATTGAAGAAGAAACTGACTAAATGCAACATTTGGAGCATCGCAATGTATGGAGCAGAAACTTCGCCTTTTCAGTAAGATGGAAAAGAAATACCTGGAGAGCTTTGAAATGTGATAATGGAGAATACGCGACTTGAAATGGTCAGCTAGACAAGACAGGATGGAAATTAAGAAGCCTAGAAGAGTGGGTGAAAAGAGAACCATTTTGGATGTGATTCTTCGTACAAAGCAAACTAGATCAGACACATCCTTAGGAATAAACTGTTTTTACATGATTCATAAAAGGGAAAGAGGAGTTTAGAAAGAAGGAGAATTCAAATATTGGATGACTTGACGGAAATAAGAAAATTCTGAGAGCTGAAAAAAGCAGGAGCACTGGTGGCTTTAGCTTCACTGCTAAAAGGAATGGACCTGACGTGACAGATCATAAATAATAATAATAATAATAATAATAATAAAATAATAATAATATATAATATAATAATAATAATAATAATAATAATAATAATAATATAATAATATGTTACACCCTACAAGTTAAATTGGTCATTTCATAAATTGAACAACTTTCTGCCCATTCTTTGAACTGGCTTCTTAACTTGTCCAGTTTTACGGACCGGGCAAAAACTATCTGTTCATGAATTAGGTGGCGCCTGTACTGGTCAGTACGTGGAGTGGCTAATTCATGAAATGGTGAGTTTTTGCCAGGTCGTGTAATGGAAAATCGAAGAACAGATTTGGTTCCAAATCTTAATCGTTTTAGAATGGAAGGTTATGTTTAGTTAGGTTAGGTATAATATACAAAAATGGTATTTCAGTTAAGCAATAAGTAGATTGTAAAATAATTTCCATTTCATTAAATAGGCAAGAGTTTATTAAATATTTGCCCAGTTCATGAAATGGCCAGGAGAAGAGGCCAGTTCACGGAATTAACAGAAATTTGCTCAATTCATGTAATTTCAATTTATCAATCTCAATAATTGGATGTAATGTATATTTTTGTAAATGCGACACCTTTGTGGTCGATAACTAAATATTTAAAATCAAAATATTGTTTTAAGTCTCTCCCGTTTATTAACATTTACTTGATTTTCTCATCCTAAAGTGAATAGGGATGAAAATCAAACATTGCATCAAAATGAAATTTTCTTAAGGCTTAAACGAGGTTGTATTTCTAAGAAGCTAGATCATGTTATGCCGTAATTTTAACTATTCTAGCCACACGCCTAAACTGCCCTTTAATTTGCACTTGCTATTGAAAGAAATAGATGATACACTATTCCTTTTTATTGTGTTAGTAACATCATGTTATTAAATAGTGAGGCTCTATTATTTGTTTTAAATAGTTGTACTAACAAAAATTAAGCAAAAAATTAAACCAGAGTCAATTCCCCTCCTAATCATGTCTTAACGTAGATTGTTTCAAAATACAAACACAATATTAAATTATTTATTTTTTAGTATACTTAATACGGTTTTGCTCTACGAGTTTTAAGTATTAGTTAACAGCTCGACCACTCTGGCGCTCAAACTCGTAGTCTAACATTGCTATAAGAGGACACCTCCTAAAGCTCTTGTATCTAAGATTCAACTATATGCCGACTTGTAGACAAGTAACCTGAAATAACTTGAAAAACAATTGAGAACGTTCCTGTCATTCATGATTTAGCAGCGTGCGACCTTCAAACTTATTTTGAATGACTGTGAGACAAAGATAAAGAAGATACCACAGTGTTTAAGAAATAATTCCTTTCATTGTAGATGCTTAGTGGAGCCGGTTTTTCGTTCAGTTTAATGTGTTTACCTCGTTTCTTGTCTGCTCATATTATACTTGTTTATATTATATAACCAACAAATTATGGCTGACATTGTTGCATCAACTGGAAGCATGATAGTTGTGTCGAATCGTTTGCCGTTTGTTTGAAACGAGATCCTAACACAGGAGATTTAGAGAGAAAAGCGAGGTGAGTTTAGTTTTTATTAATTTGTATTTTAATTTGGCCCATTAAATACTAATCTCTCAAATTAGGATGCTGGAAATGTTTACACACTGAATAAAAAACGCCGCTTGCTAATAAAAATGTGTTTGTAATTTCCTTGGGGATAGTACGCTTCTTACGAATTTTAAGATTGTGTTAAGAACGTTTTTCTTCTTTTTTATTTAAAGAAAACTATGCCTATAGCCTGAACAGGTAATAAAATGCAACGCTAAGATAAATAGGCTCATAGTTTTTTACTCAAGACTTTTATTATTAATATTAAACACAAACAAGTCAGCCTTCCATGTACTGACATTATTTAGCCCACTTAATTAAGAATTTAGAAACTATTTGCTCGACTCACCTATTTCACAGGGCATTATTTCACATATTCTCCAGTGTGCTACAGGCTTTAAATCATATCCAAAACTTCCCCTAGCTCTTAAAGGCTAACTACTGTAGGGCTGCCACTCACATTTATATATATATATTTATATATATATATATATATATATATATATATATTTAGAGAGAGAGAGGAATATCGTGAAATGATGCCCTTTGAAATATATATATTCATTTATTTGAGGTATTTAATGTGCACTCTGAACCAACTAATAATATCACACACCACTTATAATCTAACTTAAATCTAGAACAGACACAACACCCAGCTCAGGGCAGTTAATTTATCACTATGAAAGGGTGAACCCACATTTCACCAATGGTAAATCTTTCGGTCATGCCAGGAATCAAACCAGGGACCCTCAGCTCAGTAGACAAACACGCTACCAACTGAGGCCAAGGGGTTGGATTCATAAAATATGTTTTGAAATAAGTTAAAGGTAATTTAAAATATTTTTATGATTCTCCTCGGGTTTATTTAAGTAAAATATTTATTTTACGTCGCATACCACTCAACTAGCCTCACAAACAATTTACTAAAATCATGTTGTAACTAACAAGCCCAACTTATTAGTCTTATTGCTATCGATAAAGTTTCTTAAATATTTGTAATTTTTGTTCTTGTAATGAACAACTTGAGTTTTTCTCCTTATTATCTTGGTATTTTGTTAATTTGTGTTGTGATATTATTACTTTGTGACATTAGGGCCTGCTACTAGGCCTCCTATGTCATTTTCTTGAACATTAACTTATATATAGTTATTATTTGTTATTTATTATCGTAACCTTAGTTTACTAATTAATTGATGTTGAAATGTAGCAATCATTTTGTTGTGTGCTGTGATTCATGTTCATTTTTGCTAAGTAGAATTTGTGTGTAAAATATTTTGGTTCATATAAGTAACTAACATTCATAACTCTTTCCATTTATTTTAAAATAAGATGGTAGTAGGCCTACAATGTTTATTCATATAAAAATTACTTAATGTTGCTAGTATTTTTTTAATACTGTAGGCTATTTGATCATTGTAATTAATTAAACGAAAAAATTGTCATACACCAAGAAAAGCTGTAAAGAGGTTAAGTCAAGAACAATTTAAAAATGGTATATTTGAGAAACTTGGTAAAGTATGTGACTTATAAAAAAAAATTTATTTAGCACCGCGTCTTACTACCCGTTCGGGTTATACACTTAAGTACTAATTACGCTGATGGGTTAGGAATTGGGAAGATTGAATATAGGGGAAGTGAACCCGCATTTGTGTGGAGGGAGAGTGGAAAACCATTTAGGAAAAACCACCCCCCAGTTCACCCGACCGAGATTTGAACCTCAATCTCCTCGACAGTCGAGCTCATCAACTAGCGCGTTAGCTAACTACGCCACCGAGGCGGGTATTTATAATAGTTTTAAGCTTTGTAGTCACCCTGCTGAAATTTTGAGTCAATATATGAATGGGATAGGACTAATACTAGGCCCATTTTTAATGCTTAAAACAATTTGTGGAAGCCAAAACCATCCAAATACCCTGCCATAAATATGCAGAGGTTGGTAGTGTACAGTTAAACTCCAGGTGACATTATCGGCATCATCAACCATTTTCAGCCTGTCGCTGGGTTAGCTTAGTAAAATGCCTCTATCTTCCTCTTTTGTTTTACCACTTTTCCACCCTTATTTGCTTTCATTCTTCTACTTTCACTTGCACAGTTTTCTGGATCCACTCCTCCCATCTCTTTCTTGGTCGCCCTTTTATTTAAATTTTAGAGAAATAAATATTTTAGGTCTATACATTTTGTCTGGATTTACAGGTAGGCTACCTTTAACAAACTCTTCAACATGGGAATTCTTAAGAACTAGCCCATAGCAAACCCATAGGCCTAAAATATAAAATAAAAAGTTTGAAACACTAGGGAAAATTGTACGAAATGAGTAAATTTGCCAATGATTATCACCTACTGGAACACTTAAATTGTTTTAAGGTCCAGGCCTTTATAGGTTATGGTTGTCTGTAGGCCTAGGTCAGTCTTCATTAGAAGACTGTAGAATTGAGATGAATTGAATAATTTTGCTGTATTAAAAAATATATAAATATATATAGGGCCTAGGCCGAACACAATTTAAATATTTAAGTATATATATGATTCATCTCAATTTCACTTCTTTCAAGGGAAGAATTTGAAAAACCACACTTCAATCTGTTATTTGACTCTAGTATAATTATGCTTGGTAGTACCAGTACTGATATTTAGTTTTCTGAATAAATATCTGGAGATAGGCTCTTAAGGCAACTTCTAAAAATACTGAATCTATAATCAAAATATAGCAGAATTACCCAGACAAAGCATTTCTTTGCTTCAATCAAATAGAAAAAAAAACCTCTTCACTCTATTTATTCTGACCCAGCTTTTAATACATTAAAAAAGTATAATCAAAAATTTGAAATTTCAGCACTGAGGCCTACATCCCCACTTTAAGGACCTGCTTCTGTGGTCAAATGGTCTAAAAGGCGTCACTCTTGCAATAGACTGAACTGCCGATGACAGGGAGGCTGGGGCTAGAACTCTGGTACTGTGTACTGAGGGTGTTTTTTTCCTAAATGGTTTTACACTCTTTCTTTCCATGCAAATGTGGGTACACTTCCTCTAAAGTAAACCCTCCTCATACTGGTACCTAACACATTGGTGTAATTAATACATATGTGTGTAATCAGATCAGATAAAAAGACAGTGAGCTATAGATTTTTTTTAAATGTGTATGCCTAGTGGTTTCACCAAACCAAATATTTAGACTCACATTCTGTCGATTGGAAATGTGATCATAAATCACACTGCTAATAGGCAGATGTCATCACACAAGGCTGTGCATGAGTGGGATTGCTTCATACCGTTACAAGGTTTCACTTTGCCTTTCAGGAGTGCACAGCCGTCATTATTATTACAGTGTAACTAGTTGTTGACAATTAAACCAGATTTCAATTTGAGTTCACAATGTAATCGGAACACTTGTGATTGGATATTACCCACGGCGCAAAGGGCTTAAAAGGTTGCCCGAGCATGTAGTTTGCTAAAAAGTTGTCCATTGTTTATCAATACTGGTACCGGAAACCACAAAGTGATTGTCATTCTAATTAACACTTCATATTCAAGGAGGTTTTAATTAACAGGTTACCCGCCTCGGTAGCCGCATGTTTTAAGGCAGCCAGGTCATACTTGCAGGCCGTGGACCTTATGATGAATCTGCATACAATGGACCTTGATTTTTTGTTTTTAAATCATAATTGTAGGGAATACAAAATTTGGGAATGTTATGCATTGTTACTTTTAATTACATTAGATTCAAAACCTTTCACAGATGATCAATTTTATAATGAATGTCTGATAAGGCACTGAAAAAAATTAATAGAGCAGTAACAGGTTTAATCTTAAATTATTTTATGTGTAATTAAAAAATATACTTTTTTTTAGTTAGTGATGTACACAAGGAAATATTTTTTATAATATTTAATTAAAACTATTAATATTGAATTATATATAAAACTAATACTATCAATATTTACAGAATTAATATTATTAATATAATTAATGTTTCATTCCATAGACCTATACATTACTTTAACTTGAGTACAAGCATAAAATAGCCAGTTTGACCCCATATATATATCTAATGATTTTAAATCATTGAATCATGTTTTTTTGCTTTCTAATTAAATGACACATTTGACCTGGAGGGACTTATAATGTCCGGGTTTGGTCGCCTAATATGTAGATTATTAGCCACTCTGGTGGCACAGGACGTTGCCCAGAGTACACCATAGGAGGTTGTCTACAAGTTCATACCCACAATTAGATGATAGTTAATATGAAGTTATGGAGCCGGTGTGTCTCTCTTAACTTAACTAACCAAACCCTGGTGACCGTTGGTATTATTCCCTTAAAGTGTAAAATACCAAAGGTATCAGCCGGGAATCAAACCTGGGAACCCTAGGCTCGTAGCCAAGTGCATTGACCACCACACGACTGGGCCTGTTAATCACCATTTATAGCCTATAATTTTACACTTGTTAAAGTTGTGCAGTAAAATTTTGACGGTTGAGGTTTATTTTTAAAAGAAAATAACCTAAGCTCAAAAGTTTAATAAAAAATAGTTTATTGGATATTTTCTATAGACAGATAAGTGTAGACAAACAATCCACTGGATTGATATTCATTACGGTACCAAATAATTCAGGTAGATCCAAGCAAAAATATCTTGGGAGATACTAGCTGAGGGCTAATCTCTTTTAGAGGTCTCAGCCCCAGAAAACTCTCTGTTGAGGATCTCAGCTCCAGAAAAATCTCTTTTGGGGCTCTTTAGTCCCAGGGAATTATTTTGTAGGGCTCCTCAATCCCAGGCAAATCTCTTTTGGGGCTCTTTGATCCCAAGCAAATCTCTTTTGAGGATCTCAGTCCCAGGAAAATCTCTTTTAGGGCTCTTTGGTCCCAGGAAAATCTCTTTTAGGGCTCTTTGATCCCAGGAAAATCTCTTTTAGGGTTCTTTGGTCCCAGGAAAATCTCTTTTACATCTCTTTGGTCCCAGGAAAATCTCTTTTAGTGCTCTTTGGTCCCAGGAAAATCTCTTTTAGGGCTCTTCGGTCTCAGGAAAATCTCTTTTAGGGCTCTTCCGGTCCCAGGAAAATCTCTTTTAAGGCTCTGTCCCAGGAAAATCTTTTTTAGGTCTCTTCGGTCCCAGGAAAATCTCTTTTAGGTCTCTTCGGTCCCAGGAAAATCTCTTTTAGGTCTCTTCGGTCCCAGAAAAATCTCTTTTAGTGCTCTTTGGTCCCAGGAAAATCTCTTCTAGGGCTAGTCCCAGCAAAATTCCTTCTGGAGCTGGTCCCAGCAAAATCTCTTCTGGAGCTGGTCCCAGCAAAATCTCTTCTAGGGCTCTGTCCCAGGAAAGTCTCTTTTGGGGTCCTTAGCTTCATGAATATTACTTTTGGCGATTATAACACCAGGAAAATTTCTTTTGGGGGTATCAATCCCAAGAAAATATATCTCTGGGACTCAGGTTTGAGGTTGAATATCTCAGGGGAGCCCAGCCACCTGGGGGAGGTGATAGAGATAGCTCTCTTATTTTTCAACACTGGAACTATAACCAACACTCGAGCAATTCATAGTGAAGGAGAAACTGAGAGTAAAATGTTTGAGGAAGAGTTCACAAGACATTGTGGGAAAATTGTGAAATGGATAGGTTTACATCACACAAACTATTTAAGAAATAAAACGTATCAAGCCTCAACTTCTCTTTAGTTGTTTCTTGTGTATTAGCTTTTGACAACAATTTCTTTATTTGCAAGTCTACTAACTTGTGATTTATACATACTTATTATACAGTTTTTTGAGTTTGTTTTTTCTCTCCACAACACCCTTTTTTTTTAACCCCATGTAAGATATCACTTATTTAGAATAGGTAAATTTGCTATGGGCTTGAAATTTATTTTTCCATCATTTTATCCAAGGGATTGCCTTTGTGGTCTAGTGGTCAGATTTCCTGGCTATAGACACAGAGGTACCGGGTTAGACCCTCATAGTTTCCAGATGTTTTGTAAACCATGGGTCTGAAATGGGGGCACCTCAGACTCTTGAGGTCAAATGAGGAGCTACTTGAATCCAAAAGGTAGCGAGCGATTCCTGTCTATAAAATTGATATTAACAGTCAAAGGGATTGTGCCGATCCCATGATACCCCCTCTATCCACAGAAGTTGGCACTACCTTTGCCAACAGATGGCGGCTGCTCGGTCTTTATGGCTTGATTGCGGATTTTTGTCCAAGGTCGTCTAAAACTGCAAGGGCAGTATAAGAATGAAATCTAGTGGTGCTTTCATTATGAGTTTTATGTGAAGCTGCTCTAATTGACAAAGCAATTTGAGCTACTGTGGTAACTGTTTTCTCGGAATGGGTATAGTGTGAATCAAAATTGTGTACACGCTTTTTAACAGCATTAATTGTTGTTGGAAATATTATCTTCCTGCTTTAGACTAGTCACATGTTTCTCAGGAAAAATTTCACACCAGTTTTTTCCTAAATTAATGATGAATTTGGCAATTATTTATCTAACTAATTTTAGGTTCATTCTCATTAATGCTACAAATTTAAAATAGGTCCTACGACGACATAACACGCTTTAGTCAGTGTAGATTAGACATGACCACCTTTGTGATCTAGTGCTCAGAGGTCCTGGCTACAGATTTAGAGGTCTCAGGTTTGATTCCTAGCACTTCTAAATGTTTTAAAATTCATTGGGTCTGGAACGGGCTCATCTCAGCCTCATCAGGACGTATAAGGAGCTACATAAATGAAAACATAGCTGTTCTGGTCTAGAAAACTGAGATTATCACTCGGAAGGCTAATTGTGCTGGCCACTCGGTCAGTTTGGCTCATTTTCGTGTTGACACTTTGGGGGGGGGGGGGGGTGAAGATGAGATATTATACTCTCTAAAATACTAAGTGCTTGATAATATTGTGTTATTTTTAGATCCGTTAAAAAAAAAGCTGAGCATATCCTGAATATACTAAAGTAAGAGTTGTCTGGTGTAAGTGTGTGACTTGATACACTAAAATAATTGGTTTGTTAGTAAAAAAAAGCTAATTCTTGTTTTAGAAAAAATACAGCTGTGCACATCCTCAGATATAAGTAGGAATGTTATCTAACCGATTCAAACCCAAACTCTCTCCCTAATCCCATCTAACACCATGTTAAGGTGTGAGTGTAGGAAACACGAGAAAAGATCAGTGGTTTTTTTCTTTACTTTTCATAGCAAAACTTTTTTTGGCTTAAATAAATCAAATATTGCTTCAACACAAACATAGAGTTTAATTTTCTTCACATGGTGACATCAACAGTTGTTGAATATATGTCAAGGGTGTCCTGAAATTTGACTACTTTTTCTCTTAATTTAAAAAGTGTCTCGTCTAATGCCGTTATGCACGTGGAAGATATCCTACATCCCCACCTTGAGCCGGTCTCATGGTTGACTTACCGAGATATTAACTAGGCCTCTATAGGCCTAACTAGTCTAGAACTAGAAATTGCATCGAAGTGCAGTTTTCTGTGTTCTTGACTTACAACGGCCAAGTTGGAATCTGTGCAATAGATTTTTTATTTCATATTGATGTTTTAAATTCTGTTGTATTTTTTTAAAATATAGTAGATGGCTTTACTGATCTCAATTCCACTATTTTTTTAATTACTACAGGAAACTGCACCGAGGGTGTCATGTTTGGTTTGAGCAACATCAAGATCATCTGAAAATAAAAATATATTGGGACAATTTTAACGAGTCTATTAAGCTATAAATAGTGATTCATTGATTGTGAAATACAGTTCACGAGTAATTATAAGTATTTATAGTATAAATATTTCATTGTGTGCACCTCATATGCATAATCGAGTTAAGTTATACCAAATTTGAGACCCATACATTAATTACTTTACCTTAACAATGCAAAAAGCATAATTTAACAAGTTTGACCCCTTAGAGCTCATGAATTTTAATGATTTAAGATGATTGAATCACTGTTTATAACTTATAATTTTACATTTGTTAAAAGTGTTCAATAAAATGATTATTGTCGAATGACCTATGCTGTACCCCTATTTTCTTAGGCTTGGACATATCTTATAGCTAGAAAATTTACTAGATCTATCGTCACATATTCATATGTCAAGTCATATGATATGCAACTGTCACTTTTGATAAATGATATCTATCCTTGTAAAATAACACTAATAATATGGTAAAATATTATCATATTGACCATAAAAAAGGTTTGTTTTGTCCCTAAAAGTTGCACTTAATGTCCATTTGTAAGAAAATCAAGGTGTACCTAAGCGACGTGTTTGTTCGTGTCGTGAGACGAGCTCTTATATTACAGTCTAATTTTTATAGAAAGGGCATTTTTGATAGCATTAAAAATTACTTTATCTGCTTTCAAATATTCAAAATATTAAGTCATTTTATCTGCAAATTTCACTTTTATCAACACCTATAAAAATATTTTTAGGGGAGTGTTTATTATTGTTGGCCACAAAAAAAATTTTTCTAAAAGTTCCTTCCTATAAAAATTGGACATTTTACATGTTTCCTTCATTATCTACACATATTTTTGCACGCATGTGGCTTTGTTTGCATGAAACAAGCTTGTCTAGTGTTTGCATTATGATCTTGAGCTGGTGCAATTTTTATTGCTGATGACAGATGGTGGTCACTTGACCTTGGAGCTGTTTTGCTTGATTTCATGAGCGCGAAAGATCACTTGCAAAGGTATGTGCTGCCAAACATTAACAAGATTTTGTCAACAAACTTGTGCATTTCAACTAAATGACTTGGTAAGTAAGTTGCGCTGTTTATACAAGTTAAGGATGTAAACTTAAGGGAGCCGCCTTGGTAAGCGAGAAATTTCTGCCCAGATGTTCAGCTCTTTAATGCAATATTTAATTCCACATTGACATGTTTTAAAATATGGTTCACTCTAAAATAAAATTGAAAGATTTTAAAGTGGCTATTTTTCTTTAACATCGCTATAATATCAGTTTTATTATTAGAAATAAATGTGTGAAAATGTGACATTAGTTCATTTTCAATTAGCTTCCAAGCAAGACTAGGCTGGATGACAAAGGACTTTATATTTAGCCTTCCTCTAACAAATACAATAATTTTTTTAAAGGCTCACAACAGAAAATTGTAATATATTTGAGAACTAACAGGGAGATTTCCTCTTCACCTTGATATAGACGCATCATAATTTTCTTTCACCTTTTTCTTATTGACACGGCAAAGGGTGTTTGTTTGGTAAAGGGAGTATAAACCTAGAGAGATTAAAGAAGTAGTTCCAGAAAATGACACAGACCATTGTATTTTAAGCCGCGTGGCCATACAGCGATCCATACTTTCACTCTGACCAAGGCGGCTACGTTAACTTTGATTTTCTTTCACTGCTTGTCTTAATGTTACAAGTCTTTTCAAGATTATTATTTAACTGGAGCTTCAAAGAGAAGATTTTAAATTTTGTTTTTAAGCTCCATCCATTTAAGAAAAAATGTTGATATATATATAATAGTAACTATGACTCAAATCATACCTTTGCTTACTCTATTTTAGTAATTTTATCTTCCTTATATAGATAGCTTTTATGCTCAAATTATTGATATGTTTAGTTTTATGTTCTAAGAATATTAAATATTTTCCCCACTCATCTTCCTCAAGTTTTCTCATCTTCTGTCCTTTAATTTCTGTAAGAACTAACTAAAAAATGTCCACACTTGTCAGAATATTTTCAAAGCCTATTGGTTTAAACTTTGTTCCTGAATAAAATGCTCCTTCCCCAGTTTTGAGCACATTTTACATGATGTACCATCTAATGAAACAAAAATAAAAATTGCTATTTGGTGCTTTTTAATATATTATTATTATTATTATTAGCACCGCGTCTTACTACCCGTTCGGGTTGTACGCTCTAAGGCTATTGTGTAATAATAGGGTGATAGTGAGATGAAATGGAGGACCTACAGTTTAACGTGGAATCCGAACCACGGTAGAGGCCTGGTATTCCTCACATTCACAAGTTGTGATTAATACAAGTCTTGTCAGAGATGAAGGAAGGGTTTGGCAATCAGATAAATATGTGCCGGGACCGAGGATTGAACCCCGGACCCCCAGCACAGAAGTCCGACACCTTACCCCTAGACCACCAGGTCACCTTTTTTTTAATATAGTTATAATTTTAGTTTAATCACGAACCCATCCTTTCTTTCTTTTCGGTGGTGCCTCAGTCGCATGTACAAACTAATGTTGCACGGTGGGAGTTTCAAATCCAAAACTGCTTACACGTTTTAATAAAGTCCTTCGCTAGCTATCACAAATATTCATGAGTGTTGACTTAATATGTGTAGAAAATTAAATTAAACATATCTGCTGGATTAATTTTTTATTCATTATATCCTCAAAAGAACATGTGTTATAAAAGTGTGAAAATATTTACCTTAAATCATGTTCCCTTCCATCCTACCTTAACTACACTTAATGTTATCAATTTAATGCCTAGCACTGCATAAGGAAATATCAAAAATACGTCACAAGTATTATTTAGTAACATAATTGTGTTAAATAGAATAAGAGCATTGCTTTACTAGAAAATACTGTTTTGTAAGTTATAACATTCGGGGTATGATTTTTCACTTACCCGCACTGTGTTGTCGGTAATAAACTACTCTATGAAAATAGGCGATTATAACAAACTGCGCTGATATTTTCCTAGTGCGGTAGAATAGATAGGTACAATGTGGAATAATCCATCAAACTAGCTCCATTTCTAGTTAAGCCAATCAGGATCTAACTTAGATGCGGTGACTGCTCAACAAACTCTGTTAATTTAAATTATTATTTATTTTAAATGAATTACTGTTTTACAATTAAAAAAACTATTAAAATCCTGGGTTAAACCGCTATTTCTTAATCCAATAAACTAACACATCACAAGCACCTGATTTCATCATTGTATTTTAGAATAAAATTAACCTTTATTCTGATTATCAAGTTCTTTCTTGGATTGTCAAATCTTACACCTTCACTTAGAATTTGCTCACAACTTTCTGTTTAAGGCCAATTTTATGGCTGTGTGGGGATTCGCCTCTGTGGTTTAGTGGTCAGAGTTCCTGGCTATAGACCCGAAGATCTTGGGTTCAATCCCCGAAGCTTCCAGATTTTCTTGTGAAGTGGTGGGTCTAGGGCAAGTTCAACTCAGCCTCATAACGACAAATGAGGAGCGGTTATGTTCTAGAAAACTAAGATTAATGGCCAGAGGGTTTGTTGTGCTGATCGTATGACACCCTCTACCCACAGAAGTTGGTACTATTTTCGTCAATAGAGATGTGACCGCTCGATTGTGGGCTGATGCCACGGAGTTGTTTTTTTAGTGTAAAACTTGACAGTTATTTGCTGTAACAGTTTGCTCAGCCTGACTAACAAACTATGGAAGCTTATGTTTGGAATTATCTGTTGATGTGACTAATTTGGGCTTTGTGGGCATTTTAATGCCAAGTATTTAAGCTTGTCATTGCATCCTTGATAGCTCAAGAAGTCTTAAATGAAAGTAACAAAATCGTTTTTATTCACAAAATAAAACAACTTCGTTGTTTGAACTTTTAGAATTTGAACAGGTTTGAAACAATTTATTGCTTAAATGGTTTGTCATAAAATATTTCCAGTGCTGGAGGCTTGGTCACAGCTGTCGCGCCGGTCGTCATCCAGAGCCATGGTCTGTGGGTTGGCTGGCCTGGGATCCACCTGGAAGACGAGAATGAGCCAATCCCGGAATCCCTCTCTAGCGATAACACCCCTACTGCTGGACTCAAATCTGAAAAGGTGAGATTTGTTTTAATTACGACATATGCTAGTTATTCCAAATCCAAGATACAGTGTGTAAAGCATAAACATACATTGATAGGCATGCAAGCTGCATCTACAGACTCCGTGTATCCGTGAGGTGCGTAATATTCTGTAAGAGATCGACTCCACACTAACAGATTGAACTGTCTACAAAGTCCTTATCAATCCGTATAAGTTGACTCAACTTTAACTTCCTAAGGACTAGTTGATACGGACTGCTAAGGACTACCAATCACAGCAAAGTAAGCTTGCGCACGCGTTAAAATGAAAGCACCAATGCCATTTTCATAGCAACTAGACAAACTAGCTCATGTTTTAAATACTGTATATTATTTGTGACTGCACTTAACCTAGCTTTCAAATGTAGCCTATCCTGAATGTTTTTTCAAAATTTGTTGTGCATTTACTTTTGTTAATAATCGTTCAGCTGGGATATCGTCTGCTTCACAGATGGGGTCGGCTTGCGCCTAACTCTCCTCTCGAATATTTTAATTGGACGTTTTTTCCTACTCTTTCATTGGTTGGCAGAGTCAAGTGACTATGGATATGGTCTGTGTAGATGCGATTTCAATTTCTAAAGACCGTTAATGACTATAAGGATACAGTGCTTATGGACTCTGTAGATGGGGCTTAAGGCGTCACCCTTGTCTGCTCTACCAGTGAGGGGAAGGTTAGGGCTCGAATACTGACCGAACTTTACATTATTACCAAAAAGGTCAGAAGAGACTTATTTGTGTGCACAGTGTCTTACTACTTGTTTGGTTTATCAGCATATTTACACTAACAAAGTAAGGGTGAGAAAGGTAGAACTTAGGGGAATGGACCTGAAATTGTATTCAGGAGAAACTACCCTCATTATACTTGACTAAAATTTGAGCTCGGATCTCCTCATCGTTGGTAATTGGTCTATTGCAGAGTAATGTTTCAAAACAGGCCTGTCCAACATTCCTTGGCTGAGGAACGCATTAACTATTTGGGAGTTAGCCAGACATGACATTCACGGGACCTAATGTAAGGGTGCCTAGCGGCCTGGAAAAAAAGATGGATGTCCGGGAAAGGCAGGAAATGTTATCAAATCTTTGGAATTTTTATCTTTCACTAAAAAAATTAAGGCAATTTTGGTATAGTAATTAAAATAACATTTAACTCAGTTGATCTCATTTTTTCAAAGTCAACATGTGGTTCTCATGTTTTCTTTCACTCCTCTAACGCATGTCTTTATCCAAAGTTGAGTCATAGTTAGGCACATGCACGAAAATTCAATTAAATTATAGGAAGAAAACTATAAAAGAATATGTCTCGCAACAATTTTAGACTGCACTGGTGTCAGGCGATCTTTTAATGTCTTAATATGATCTTGCTGAAATTTAACTTGGATTGCCAACTCTTCACTCTTTCACAGAGTGACACAATTTCAGAATGTGTGTCTAAAAATATTACTATAAAATACTTTTATATTAAGTTTCAATATTAATAAAATTATCTTAATAATATACTTGATATTTATACATATAGGGGCTGGAAAAACATTATTAGCTCTTTGGTGACCTGGTGGTCTAGGGTTAAAGGTGTCAGACTTCTGCGCTGGGTCCGGGGTTCAATCCTCGGTCCAGGCACAGATTTACTGATTGCCAAACCCTTCCTTCACCTCTGACAAAATGTGTATTAATCACAACTGTGATGTGAGGAATGCCAGGTCACCACCGTGGTTCGGATCCCACGTGTAAACTGAAGGTCGTCCATTTCATCTCACAATCACCCTACATTGCACATTAGCGTAAGTGCGTATAACCCGAACGGGTAGTAAACGCGTGCTAATAATAATAATATTAGCTCTGGGAAAACCTGGACAAGTCAGGGAATTTTAAAATAACTTTAGCTGGACATGTATGCCAGATATGAAGAAAAAAATTAAAAAATAAATACATAGGCTACACTATAAAAGTAGGCAAACAGATATTTTAAACGTTTTACTGTGTTTATTATATCCGCAATTTGAGCTGTTGGACTGCACAAAACAAACTCTGGGTGGCGCTGCTTGGACACACTTCCCTTAGACCCCGCGATTACCAAAACAGGTGCATGAGAGACTGAAGTCTTGAACCACTTGTCATTGATGGAGATTAAAGAATAAACTTTTACTCCTTTTTGTTCTTATACCACACCCACCTCAGTGGCATAGTTGGCTAATGCGCTAGTTATGTGTTGAGATAGATTGCCGATGATGGGAAGATCGAGGTTCGAATCTTGGTCAGGTGAACTGTAGGTAGTTTTTCCTAAATTGTTTTCCACTCTCCTTCCACGCAAATGTGAGCTCACTTCCTCTAAATCAAACCTTCCCAATTCCTAACCCATTAGTGTTATTAGTACTTAAGCGTATAACCTGAATGGGTAGTAAAACGTGGTGCTAAATAAATAAAATGTTCTTGTACTTTTGGCTTGATAGTGTGAGTAGTAGAAAAATGTAATCTTAAAAAAGAATGTTATTTTGTTATTTATTAAAGTTTGAACACATCTATTTCCTAATTGTAGTTACAGAATTATGTTTCTTAGTATCGGGTGTTGCACTGAGTTGTGTTGGTTGCACTTAAGGCGCCTTGTCCTTTGTTTCAGGTGGTTGCTGTCCATGTGGATGCGGATCTGTTTGACTCTTATTATAACGGCTGCTGCAATGGAACGCTCTGGCCGCTGTTTCACTCCATGCCAGACCGAGCAAACTTTTCATCTGAAACGTGGAGGGTAAGCAGTACTTTTATATTTGAGTTTCACATTTAATGACTCTTTAGTTTTAAAAAACTTTAATCAACAACTAGGCCTATATTGTAAATTTTGGTAATGACATTAGTTTATAGTTGTGATTCAAATTATATTTGTTGATTTTAAAATTAATTAGGTTTAGTATACAAAAGTTGTTATATTGCTGTTGACCACGGTGGTCTTTGGATAAAATGCTCTAATCAGGAGTTGTTCGCGGGTTCAAACCCATCCGGGATCAACAAATCTTTCTCGAGTGATAAAAATCTGTAGCACAACTTCCTTTGGAGGGGAATTAAAGCCATCAGTCCCATGTTGATTGTGGCATGTAAAAGAACCCTGCAACTTATGTGACCTTTCTTGGCAAAATTGAAAGGCCCTTTTGTGTGCTTATACGATCCCTCATTTCAGAAATTGCACATCAAAGACCTCAACTATTTAAAAAACATATTTTTTATAGTTTTCATGTTTTTATTATTTCTGATTCGTTAATAATAATAATTGAGGAGGAACTCCATCACAAAATTAATAGTTTTAAATTATTATTTTTTTATGTTTGTGCTAATGTGAAGAGGGCAAAGGTGTAACTTTATGTTTTTGTTTTGTTTGTTTTAGGCATACGTGAAAGTGAACCAGTCTTTTGCCAAAAAAACCTTGGAAGCCCTCATCAAGCTAAACAAAGACACCAAAGTAGAAGATAGTTCTAGTCAAACTTCAAACTCCACCCAGTGCCCTCTGGTTTGGATCCACGACTACCACCTCACCTTGGCTGCCAACTGGGTTCGACAGGTGGGTGATCAATCTTCATAGTCGTAGGTATATTCCATTTACTATGTTCCAATTTTATAAGTTGCACCTTAGTGTAATCTGTTAAATTAAATTGATACCTTTCGCTGTAAACGGAGTGTACTTTAATATTCTTCAATAAGCAAAATAAATATCTCTGCTATTTAGGCTTTTTTTCTTTCTTTCTACTTGTTCGGCTCATTGGTATATTCACACTATTGGCTAGAAATGAGAAATGTAGAATTAAATGGAACTGTGGTCAAATTTGCATGACTAAGAAAGCATTTAGGAAAATCACCCATAATGCACTTTACCTGGTCTAGAAGTTAGATATCCCTGTCATCAATAGTCCAGTTTATTGCATGATTGACACCTTCAATGGATCTCAACCTGGGGGGGGGTGGAGCAATTTGGAGAAAACCTTCAAAATCAGCTATGAATTGAAGACATTTTTCAAATGTTTACAAACCATAGCTTTGCCCCCCCCCCCCCCCCCCCCCCAATTCTCCTCTAGAACCTCCCCCACCATTCAAAATATATTCTAAAAAGAGGCAATTTTAAAATTATTGTCGATCTAAGACCACTTAAATAACTTCTAGAGGTATCTAATTTTTGAGAAAAATTTAGACGAGAAGCAATCTAAATAGCTTCTAGAAGCATCCAAATAAAAAAATCTGGGGGAAGCCCTATTCAAATAGTTAATTTAAAATTTTAAAAATAAATCAGGGCGGTGACTATTTAAAATAGCTTCTAGAGGCATCTAAATTTCAAAAATTTCCTAGGGATTACTCCAAATAACTTTTATTAGCATCAAAATTTCAAAACATTTCAGAGGAAGGACTAGCCCTACTCCAAATAGCTTTTAAAAGAGTCACCCCCCTCCCCTCTTGATAAATATTTCTCACCTTCTGGGTTCTTGAATATGAAGCTGCAAATAACTTTTAAAGGCATTGATTGAATTTTCATAAATCTGCCAGGTAGGGAGGGACTACTCTAAATAATTTCTAGAGGCATCCAGTTTTAAAAATTGGCGGAGTGAGGGCTGTTACAAATAGCTTCCAGATACATATTATTAAAAAAATCCAGGTGACAACAACTCCAATTCTCTTCTCAAAGTATCCTAGTATTTATATTATCAAGGTGATTATCACATTAAATAGCATCTAACTAAAGACATAACATATTTAAAAGATTTCTCGAGAAGGCTACTTTAAATAGCTTATAGAGGCATCTGAAAGTCAGAAAATATCAAGGTGAGGTCATTCTAAATAGCTTCGAGGGGCAGCCACATTTCAAAAATTTTTAGGGGAAGATCACTTTAAATGGTAGCTTCTAGAGGAGTCTATAATTTTTTTTTAAATTCAATTACTATTGATCATAGCTTCTACAGACATCAAATTTTCAAAAATTTGCTGAAGGACAACCATTCCAAATTTCTTCTGGAAGCATCAAAATTAAAAAATATTTAATTGGGGAAAACTACTCCAAATAGTTTATAATAAATAATAATCTAACTTTCAAAAATTTGCTGAAGGAGGACCACTCCAAATAGCTTTTATAGATATCTAATTTTTAAACCTTTATATCAGAGAGAGGAGAGTAGGGTGGGGATTGGTGGAAGCCTTATTAAAGTTATGCCGCCACTGGTTTGGTAGCGCTAGATAATATCTTCAATAGAAAATTAAAATTATTGGTTTTTTCCTTGTGAGGGCCTCGGGGCGACCACCCCCCTCTTTAAATTCGGCACTGGGTATATGCACTGTTAAGTTATAGTAAAACCTATATCCGCTTAGACAACCAGCCCGATCGACTTACGAACCTATCAAAGGTCCCGTCATCACCCATTGTTTCTATACTTTAATTCTGATTATTATTTTCGTCCAAGCCATTGCACTTTCGATAGATTGGACTGCCGATGACGGGAAGATCGGGGTTCAAATCCTGGTCGGCTGTATTGAGGCGGTTTTTCCTTAATTGGTTTCCACTCTACCTCCTATAACTGCAGGTACACTTTCTTTAAAATCAATATCCCTTTTCCTTAGCACATTTTCATAGTTACTAAAAAAGAGCATAGCCTAAACGGGTAGTAAGAAGCGATGCAAAAAAAAAAAAAAAGTTGAGTTCATTTTGAAAGGTGTTGTCAATTCATTTAACTTTAAACCTAATCAAACCGCCTTGCTGCATCTTAACCTAAAGGCGTGATAATAATCATGCCTAGACATGAGCATTATTATTATTTTTTGTTTGTTCTTTGCCAGGTATTTTTTAACTTAAAATTATAACATTATTTTCGCTAACTAACTGACTATAATAATTTACTTTTCTTTGTCTTCACACTTTATTATTATTAATTTCTTGGTGGTAACCAAAGTTAAATTCCCTTCTTAGCATTTTATTTTAAAATGAAGTTAACCCTTTATTTTCAGAACACTTCAATTTCAATTTTGCATGTGGTAAGATATTGACTTGCTTAAAATTTGGTTTGGGCTTTTTCCATTTAAAAGTTGTTAGTGGAATCCAGATAAGATAAGTAAGGAGGGGCAAATGTCAAGGTTGTATTCTTAACTGTTCAATGTTATAGATAACATTTTAATTTTACCTAAATAAGAATGTAAGGGATTTACATCCAAACATTCTTTTTAAATGTCATAGATCAAACCATATTTAAATTATTATTTTAATATATTAAACCATATTTATTTAGTAATTATTATTATTTATTACTAAAGTGCTGTTTTCATGTCAACAAAAATTGTTGGACAACATAAATAATATATTGCTTCAATTGATACATTCAGTTTAAATTTTTACACATACACTGGGAACATCAACAGTTTTTTAATTAATCCCTCCCATGGGCATTACATAATTTGGTCAAGAATTTTTATCTTAAAAAAGTTTCTCATCAAATTTAGTGCTGCTCATAACAAATATTCAAGAATTGTTTTTATTATTACATGTAGAAAATTAAACTAAACATATCTAGTGAAGCAATATTTTTTTAATCTTAGCCAAAAAAAAAAAGTTATTTCTTTTTTTTTCTAAGTAAAAATTTCATAAATACAGAAATCAACTTGCATTATACCTCATCCCACCTTAACCTCTCTAGCGTGGATGACGCCTTTAGTCATCCACTTGTAAAGTGCTCTGCAGCATGTGCAATGTAATCAATTGGTAATTTGATACGCATTTACAATCTTGAACTATTGCACTAGAGAAATTAAGTCACCCTCAGGAAGGGTTTCAGTAACTTATAAACTTCATGCTTGAGAGGTTAATACGTTTGTTTTTATGTGTGTATCCAAACATGACGTGTGCTCTTGTTTGTGTAGTCTGCGGAGGATGCGAACATCAAGTGTAAGCTTGGCTTCTTTCTCCACATCCCGTTCCCTCCCTGGGACATTTTCAGACTCATCCCTTGGTCCGATGACATCCTGCAAGGGATGTTGGGTAAGTGCTAAACGACCGCAAAGAGTTCATCTCTTTTTTTATTATTCAAATAAATTGAAAAATGACATTTGTAAATGGTAATCAAACCCAGGACCTCTGACTTTGCGTCACTGCTCTACCACTGGACTATCCAGGGACTCTCCCAACAGCCAAAGGCCCCAGGTTCAATTTTCTTGTTCATTTATCATTTTCCAATTTATTCTAATATGATTCAGTTAGGTTGATTTCCATGATTATAATCGTTCATCCCCCAAGCTTTGTCTTTATTAGATACTTAATTGAATCTGACACCTTAGCTCATTCGTTAGCATGTGTCTCCACTGAGCTAATAGTTCCAGGTTCAATTCCCGTCATGGCCGAAATATTTATCATTGGTGAAATGTGAGTTTACTCTTTCACAGTGATGAATTAATGGCTGGGGGCTGGACGTTGTGTATGTCCTAGTCTTAAGTTAGCTTATAAGGCATATGAAGCTACGACAGGCCTTGCAAGCCGGTAGTGGAGAATATATGGCTTGACTAAAAAAAACTGACCAAGGATGCAGGCTGGAAACAGTAATGGATGTAAAAATAAAAGGATACTTAATTGTATAGCATTGGTTTCGTCAATCTTCTTTAATAGTGTAAATGTTCTTGTGTTTGTTTTAAGTTGGGATGGAATTTAATTCTTGATTGGAATTTGTTTAAAGCTCTAATGCTGCTTATTTGTGGTTCAGCCACAACATAATCAAAGGGAAAACTTAACTCTCAGACCCCAGACCATTAATTTAACTACTAATAGAATATATGAATGTTATAATGAATGCATCTTAGCAAAAAATGCTAACATTAAAGATACTATTTCTATGTTATATTATTTTGTTATATTCCTATTTCCTCTTATGTTCATAACTTTTTACAAGATTTGAGATTGAGGATTAGAACATAAAATAAAGATTTGGATTTGTAAAATAGTGGAGTTAACCCACCTATAGTTTGAAATGAACATTAAATAGAGCTCTGCATAATTTCAGGGATTGAATCGTGGCCTGTAGCTATTAATCTTGTTTGAACACTGGATACTGTTTTCTCTAAATTAGAGGTAGATCATGTTCTACTTCAGTAAACTCAGTTCCCTTGTTGATCCCCTAGGTTGCGATGTGGTGGGATTCCACATTGATGACTATTGTGTAAATTTTGTCGACTGCTGCCAAAGGCGCTTGGGTTGCCGTGTCGACCGCAAGAATCTCTTGGTGGAGCACGGAGGTCGAACAGTCAGGGTTCGAGCGTTACCTATCGGGATACCGTTTAAACGCTTTGTGACTTTGGCGGAGAATGCTCCTAAAGTGAGTTAATTTAAAATTATACAATTCTTCTACTCTGATTCATCTTAAAATTATACAATTCTCCTATTCTGATTCATCTTGAATTGGGTGTACAGTTCAATTTTCATAGGAAGGGCCCTTATCTGACAGCTATAAAAGTTGCTAGATATACTTTCACATATCCATACATCAATGAATGTTATCCGCAGTCTGCCTCTTTTGATAGGGGTATACAAAGTCCACTTTTTCAATTCTAATCGGACTCATTTCGAATATGTGAAATATTCTCGAAGCCAAATTGAAGTTTGAATATTTTCTTTTAGTTGTTTTATGCTTGAAAAAATATTATATTGTGATTATTTATTTAACTTAACGGACTAGAATTACTTGGAAAATGTTCTATTGTTAGTAATTTTTCGTGTTACTCTGACAAATCAAGTTACTATCACAACTTACAATTCAATTACTTTTTTTTTTTTTTTTTGTAATATGAATATTAATCTGTAATGTATAAACAGCTCAGAATTGCTGTAATCGAAAATAAATGGAGTATTTTAGCTGTCAATATTTTTAATGGCGAAGCTTAGAAGCTGATGTTTGTTTCGAAACCAAGTCGAAGTTTCGAAGCTTTGCACACACCTAAATAATGCCAATACCTATTAAATACCAATAGTGAAATAGTATTTTTCTTATTATTATTTTTTTAGCACGGCATCTTACAACCCGTTAGGGTTATACGCATATGTACTAATTACACAAATGTGTTTGGGATGAGGAATGTTTAATTTTGAGGAAGTGTACCTGCATTTGTGCTGAGGTTGAGGGAAAAACCTCCCTCAGTAAAGAACATTCAAGGCCCGAGTTTACTTTGATGACAGCTCAAAAAGTTACTAGAAATAGTCCCTTATGTGTCCCTACGCCAACAGCTGACATCTTTCACTTTGGACAGCAGTAATTAAAACATATCTGTATTAATGTGATAGCTAACCACATTAATTTAGGCCAATATTATTTATATTCATTTGAGGTCAGGCACAAAGCTTATTTAACTTTTATTCCACTTAAAAAAAAATTATTCACACCACTTTCTCAAAAAGTCTAACAAATATAGCTTCAAAATGACGACCGACGAATCTAAACCGGATGTGATTGTTAATGATGCAAACAAGCTCTTTACAGTGATGCACCGAAGCAGTTGATACAAATATTTTATTCAGTTTAATATTTCAAAATACAATAAAATAATCATAAAATATATTTATTATATATAAAAAGATGACAAGTATTTTCTCTTTTGCAAGTAAATACGATGCCTGTAATAAAAATTATAAATTTATGCACTATATTAAAAGTTATCGATAACATTCCAAAACGAAGAATAAGTACTTTTAATTATGTTTAAAATATTATTTCAGATGGGATATAAAGGAATTATTAAAAGTAGTGAAATAGTGTGAGAAAACATAAATTTACTTTATTTTAAATGTAAAATACAACATGCAATTAAAAAAACTTATCATTTAAAACAAAAAAGGGATCTTATACAAGTGTTGGCAATCCAAAACTTAAAAAAAATATGACTTTTCAACTGTCATTCGGGTAAAAAGCTTTGGTGAACAGACTCTACACCCGACATAGATTGAACCCCGATATCCCCTTCTTCGGCATTCTAGTCTACTGTGAGAGTAGCCCTTAGCTCACACAGCCACTGAAGCAGGTAGTAAAAATGTTTATATTATTTAAAAGGTCATTCTAGAAAATTGGACTGTACCACTTATTAATCATGCTCGCAATCAAATTAAATGTGCTCATTTAGGTAGGCTCTAGTTTTTTTTCTAACTTAAATTGGAATCTCATATTTTAAGATGTGTTTCTTCTATCGATGCATTCACTGTTGGATGGAAGTAATAAATAAAAGCTAGATGGCATTCGCCTGGATGAATGATGGAAAACAACAACCTTAGCACAGCCAATCTATTGTGTTATAGCTAAGAAAATTATCCATGTGATAAAACACAGATGCCATCAGCTCTTTTTTTTTTTTACTATGGTTCAGTAGAAACAAAACCGCCTATGTGTCTTGTGGTCAGAGTTCCTGGCTACAGATCCAAGGTACCGGGTTTGACCCTCGGCATTTCCAGATTTTTCTCTGAAGTGGTGGGTCTAGATTGGTCATCTCAGCCTCCTGAGGACAAATTTTGACTTAAGCTATCTATGAAGAGCGTGCTACTACCTATCATAAATGACTCTAGCAGGGTCGATTGTAGCTGTGCCATGATGTCTACTAATATTCAGTAAGAAATAGGATGTCTTAAGCAGCCTGACCGATATTAGGTTTGCCATAGGTATTTTAGTGGAAATAATACGTTTAAGTGAGAAATAAGGACTGCTTCTAATCAGCTGACAGATATTATTTGTACTTTAAACTAAATGAAGAAAACTGGAATAAGGTATATAATCTTAATGTAAATTTATTAGTTTTATGGATGTTAAATATATTTTCACTTAAAAGTGTGTCATGTTTGGACAGTTTTTGTATTTACTTGTTGAGCTATTCTAAGATGTTCTAAGTAAAAGTTCATGAAATCTTGCCTCGTGAAATTTTGGTTATCTAGTTATTTAAACTAAATTAGCTCTGTACAAACTTATCAATAATAAAACTCTCGGTAGGCAATTACTTTGAAATATTATTTTCTGTGGCTTGTTGGTTAAATTTGATTTTGGCTAGGTTATTTAAAGTAAGAGAACTATTTTTTTTCTTTTAATACTTATCAATTTAGTTTTAAGTTCTAAGGGCTAATTTTATATCATTATGTGAATGTGTTATATATTTACCATTATATATGTATATATTTTTTATCCTAACTTTTTTATATTTATTATTTATAAAAATTATGCTTCAATCATTATGAAAAATGTTCAAATTGTTGTTTTATCAAATTTACTCTAATTTGACATGCATTTGTGTTGTGGTAGAGAGCTATAGTAAAAATTAATAATCCCAAAACAATATTCGAAAAAAATAAAACTAAAATTGAGTGGTTTAGGGCCCTCAGTTATACCAGTTTGATTTGATTAAAATATTTTAATTGGTTCCTCTTCTAAAGGAAATTTTTTCATAAAACTATTTTAGTTCGATAGGTCATGGGCAAAGACCTTGGGTCGAAATTCCACACCACTATCTGTGTGACTGGTTAAAGTTGGTATCTTGTCTAAAACAAGTCACTTATGAATTACTTATCTCATGTTGTATGTGTAAATATTTAAACACCTCTGGGCTGATTGATAACACTGTTGAATAGTTGCTGTTATCAGTGCATGCTAATATAGTATTTGAACTGCCAGTATTATCTTTCATATGATACACAATACCTAGTATTTACTGCTATCAATTTGTCTAGTCAGACATGTTTATTTACCATAAGTGTTTTTTTTATCAAAGTGTGGTCCTTGAACCACCAGTGTGTTGCTGTGGTAGCCTATCCATAGTCTGCAGGATCCCAGAAAGCTTAGAAATAAAAATGAGTTTATCATATATAATACAAAAATTAATGAATAAAAATATTAAATATGAAATATCATTACTATTTTAATTATTCTCGTATAAAAGTAAATAAAATTAGTTACCACCTAGTAACAATCCAACATTTTATAAACAAGAGTTTAATGTTAAATTATTATTATTATTATTATTATTGCACGCTCTTACTACCGTTCGGGTTATCGCATAATGTTAAGGTAGTATTGTGAGATGAAAGAGACCTACAGTTTAACGTGGAATCCTAACCAGTGAGGTCTGGATCCTCACATTCACAGTAGTTAATACACATCTTGTCAAGGTGAAGGAAGGGTTGCAATCAGATAATCTGTGCGGACAGGATTGACCCGGACCTAGCACAGAAGTTCACACCTTACCCTGACACAGGGCACTAATAATGTTAAAAATAATCAAAAAACTAATTACCTACTAATTTGTTTTATTATTATTATTATTTCAAAGAATAAATTAATTTTTGTCTTTTGTACTATTAAATATGATTGCCTATAAATGTTTTTCCTACATAATTTTCAACCTCCACACATCCAACCCCTTCTTCTCAGGGCCCCGATGGCCCCCCTTTCCCGAATTCTCCCCCAGTGCACATAGCTTCCATTTCATGATCCTCCATCACCAAAACTTTGAGAAACACTGGTCTAGGTTATACTTCATCATAATGTCACAGCTTAGTTTTTTTGCACTGTGTATTACTACCCGTTTGGATTATACACTTATTAATGTCTCTAAAATTATGGGATGATAAAGGTAAATATTGATTCATAAGGAAGAGATGAACATCATACCTACTACTAAATAAGGTACAATAAGGTACAATAAATTGAATTCTGTAATAAAAATATTTCTTGTACATAAGGTATTTTAGTGCTTTGTTTTTATTTATTTTCTTAGAATCAAAAACTTTTTTCCTGTAAGTGGTGCTGAAAAATTAAGGTGCATCTTACAATCGATGATGATTTAGAATGAAGAAATATGGTAATTTGTAATATACAACCGCTCAAAATGGCAATAATTGAACATAAATTGAGGGTTTTAGCTGTCAAATTGTTTATTGATGAAACTTCGTTGGTGTCAAAGCCGACACCTTTTTTTAAAGCAAAGTCTCGACATAAATTATTTTTTTTTAGCAAAATTGAAGCTTCATCCATCCATATTTATCTCTATTTCTCTACTTTCTTACATACTTAACAAAACATGTTTTCTTAGTGAGTATTTTTGTCCTTGTCCTAGGTGGTCACAACCAACCAGATGATCATCCTAGGTGTGGATCGACTCGACTACACCAAGGGTCTTGTCCACAGGCTCAAAGCCTTTGAGCTGTTGTTGGAGCGATATCCGGAACATCTCGAAAAGGTGAGACATCTATGCTCCTACAATCTGGACACCGTTTGATGTTGTAAACCACTGGTATTCTACTTTCTTTTTTTTTCTACTCCTACTGTCAGACATAATATATCTTCAACTTGTTACCCCCAAATCTGTTGCTGCATAATGAAAGTTATACATATTCTATAATATAAATCTAAAATAAATAACATCCAAAATTATGTTTTGAATAATATGTTTTAGATAAGAAAAAACAAATCCGACACTCTAGCTCAGTTGGTAGCATGTATGTCTACTGAGCTAAAGTATCCGAGGGTCGATTCCCGGCATGGCAGTAAAATTTATCATTGGGGAAATGTTGGTTTAACCTTTCACTATGATGAGTTAACGGTCATGGGACTGGATGTTGTGCCTGTCCTAGTCTTAAGTTTGATTATAAGACATCTGAAGTTACGGCAGGCCTAGCCACAAAACTTATTAATATAGATAGGTATGGAAGAGTTGCATTTTTTTATTGAAACAAATAGCAAAATTTTGAACAGATGTTGAATAATACAAATCGAATAATTAATGTTAATACATTATTTTTATTAGTTAGTTTTTTAAAATTGTGTTTTATATTTAACTACCTATTGGAAGAGTGCACAAAATAAAAATATAGATTTTACCTTTCTTAAATGTCCTCTCTTTTAACATCTCTTAAAGGCTATCTAGGTGTGAAACACCTTAAGTGTTCCCTAGGTTTGTTACCCTTTACATATTCTCTATGTTTGAAACACTTGAAACTTCTCTATGTTTAAAGTCCCTTTAATGTTCTCTATAATCGACTCCCCTTAAAGGTTCTTTGTTTACCACCCCTGTAATCTCTACTCTCTGTTTGATTGCTAACAACAGACAAACTGATGCTCAAGCAAGCTATTTCCTCCCCCCTCATTTCTATGCCCCAAAAGATGTTAGAGTATATTATATCTCTGTCCTTCTCTAAATCTTTCAATCTCTCTTTCTTGCTAATCCTAATAAATAACTGTTGCTAGACAGAGCACATTGACTCATGAGCTTCCCAACTTGTTTGTCTCACCACAGGCAGTAAAATACCCTCCTTCCCCTCTAAATTTGCTACAGAACAAAGAAGATGACTCTTCAATAGAAATTGAACCAATAGTATCTACTAGAGCAATAAGCGAGTAGGTTTTATTTCCCGCTCGACTCTCTTTAGAATGGATAAATTCCTGACATTTTCCTGAGGGTTCGGGATCCCGGCCACCCCTACCTATCATATAGCCAACCAGCCGCACAGATAAGTATCACATATAGGAGAGAGAGAGAAAAATAAAATCGCACTCCTAGATCACATGTCCTTAAATCTGAATGACTTAAGGCTAACCCAAAATTTTATGATTGTCCTTTTTCATAAGTTCATCGAAAAAGATGCTTAAGCAAACAGTGAAATATGTATTATAGTTAACACACATAATAAATTTGTGCAAGTACATTTTGAACTTTGATTATGTGACATCCTACATTTTGGGAGTCTGTGTCCTCCTTTGCGCCAAAGGCATCTGGTCACCTCGCTTGTAAACAGATAAAAAAGAAAGGTATTCTAAAGAACTGGTGAAGCTCATATTCAACTATTATGCTCGTGTCGGTCCATGTTGGCAGGTGACACTTCTTCAAATAGCCGTGCCTTCTAGGACTGACGTGAAGGAATACCAGGATCTTAAAGAGGAGATGGATCAAATGGTGGGGAAGATTAATGGCCGCTTCACCACCCCCAACTGGTCACCCATACGCTACATCTACGGCTGTGTGGGGCAGGACCAGCTGGCAGCGTTCTACAGAGATGCTGCTGTCTGTCTTGTCACACCACTCAGGGATGGTGCGTTTCGCAGGAGATTAAATCAATTTATTGTTTTGTTTTTAGCACCACATCTTACTACCTGTTCAGTTTATACGCCTATTCTTATACTAATTACACTGTATGCTTAGGGATGAGAAAGATTGAATTTAGTGGAAGTGTACTCATATATGTCTGGAGGGAGAGTGGAAAACCATTTAGAAAAATACTACCTTAAGTAGACCCGGCCAGGATTCGAACCCTGATCTCCCTGTCATTGGCAAGTCTAGTCTATTGCAAGAGTGATGTCTAAGACCAGCGGCCACCGAGAAGCAGGTTAGTTCCTTATTGTTTTTGCGCCCTATCCAAGCTAATACACTGATGATCTAGTAATGTGGAGGTACAATATAGATAAAATTTACCCAAATTTGTGTAGAGGAATAGTCTAAAATCATTTAAGAAAATACACACTCTCAATACACCCACCCAGAATTCGAACCCCAACCTCGTCGCTGACAAAACACACAAGATTGGGGGACTAGCCCATGTTCCCACCATTGCATGTATTTCTTGCTAGTAAAAATAATTGATTATTTTGTTTAGCTATTTTAAACTCGTCAGCCTCGGTGGTCTTGAGGTAAAGTGCTTGGCTCAGGATCGATGTTTGTGGAATCAAACCCAGGGTCGACAGACTTTTCTATAGCAATAAAAATCCACAGCACAACTTATTTTGGAAGGGAAGTAAGCCATCGATCCCATGTCAATTTTGGCTTGTATAAGAACCTTGTAAGATGTGTGAGAATATATATGGATGTCAAACTCAATTCCTTGATTCCTTTGATTCCTACTTGTAGCGAAAGAATTGATAATCGATCTTAATATTACAATTCTCGACTCTTCCGACACCTAGCTCTCATTGAAAGTACTGACACGTTCAGCGGTGGCTCGTCTATTGGTGTACATGAGCACGTGAACCTCCAAAAAAAAAAACCTAAGAGAAATTAAAATATAACAAGTTATATAAAGTAAAACACCAAACACATTTCTGGGCGAACCTTCCCCCCTCCCCCTTAATACGCCCCTGGCAATACGCGACTTTAATATAAAATTCAAAAGTTATAAGCACAGAGTGGCGGTCTTGACTCGATCGCATGTACGAGCGAAGAAACCGACTTTGAAAACAGTTGGTACAGGTGGAATAATCGGTAGGTTAGTGAGGGGTAAGCGCCACGCATAGCTTTCCAGTCGCACAACATTCACTGTGCGTAGCTAACAAGTCGGCAGTGTCTTTTTTCGTCCGGATTCTCCCTTGTTTTTGTTACACATGGTTAATTTAATATTATCTTATTAGTCCTTTTATTAGTTTTAATAGTTAGTTTTATTATTGTGTGTAAGAAATAGTGTAAACCGTTATGGCACTTAGTAAAAATCAGTGTTTCGGAGCTAATGCAATTACATTTTTCGATGGTGTCTCTAGAAAGAAAAAAATTGAAATTAAATTGCTCAGGCCAACACCTAGGTTTAACCTTATCCAAGTGACAAAAACTAAAATTAGATAGAGATTGCAAAAGGGAAAACGAATCAAGACTTCTTAAGAAGCACCATTAGTGAAGACACACTGAGCGCTCTAGCCATGATCACAATTGAAAAAAATATGATGTACATTACGTTGTACCTGTAAATTTTATTTTCACAATTTTTGTAGTGTGAACCCCTATTTGAATAACCCACAAGCCGCTACTGGACATGTGACAGCTAAGCAAAACGGAAACATCCAGAATGGGTAGTAATCGATTATTTCTATACTAGTTTATTTGCTGTTAATTGCTATATATTTTGGTCCAATTAACGACCCTATTATGTGAAAAGACTTGTGTTTTTAGTTTTTTTGCTATTCTTTGAAGTGGAATACATATGTTTATGTATGAGGTTGGAAAAATAATGAAATAGGAAATGTTCAAGAATGAAATCATGAATCGAAAAATCGAGGTTGAACTTAAGAATCAGAATCAAGGGGAAAAAAAACAGGTATCTTAAAAGCTATAGAAAATACCTTTCATGGAATAATTGGTTAACCCTTTCTCTCTTGCTCTTAGAAAATTATCGTTTGCGCGTTAAATACTTTGAATGAGTAAAAAATAAAATATTTTAAACTCTGGATTTTTAATAGCTGACTTGATTTTGTGTGTGTCCATAACTGGCCTTTTGTTTCAGATTTCAAAATATGTATACAAAGAGGCGAATGGACAATGTATCGACAGCTATTCCAGTTTGGAATTACAATATGATTCTTATATAATATGAAAAAAGTGCATTGAGCAAAAACATTTAGTGATAAATAAATGATAGAATATTTGGAAAATGGTAGAGCACAAATAAAAGTAACAACACTGACACATATTTACACACACTTCAATATTTCAAAGTACTTCCTGAGGAAGATGCTACAATAGCATCGAAATATTGAAGTGTGTGTAAATATGTGTCAGTGTTGTTACTTTTATTTGTGCTCTACCATTTTCCTAATATCTATCATTTTATTTATCACTAAATATGATTCTTAAAAATTCCTTTAGAAGTGAGAGTAGATTTACTTTACATCCATTACTGTTTCTAGCCTATGGTCTGGGTCAATTTTTATTAAACTCATATATTTTCCACTACCGGCTTGCTAGGCCTATCGTAGCTTCAAATGCCATATACACCTTATTATTTAATTTAAGACTAGGACAGACACAACATCCAGTCCCCGGCCATTAATTCATTACTGTGGAAGGTAAACCCACATTTCACCAATGATAAATTTTTCAGCCATGTCGGGAATCGAACCCAGGACCCTTCGCTCAGTAGAGATACAATGATCTAGCAGTCTAGGGGTAAGGTGTCAGACTTTTGTGTTGGGGGTCCGTGGTTCAATCCTCAGTCCTGGCACAGATTTATCTGATTTCCAAACCCTTCCTTCACCTTGACAAGACGTGTGTTAATCACCACTTGTGAATGTGAGGAATGCCAGGCCTCCACCGTGGTTCGGATCCCACGTTAAACTGTAGGTCCTCCATTTCATCTCACAATCACCCTACCATTGCACATTAGCGTAAGTACGTATAACCCGAATGGGTAGTAAGATGTGGTGCTAGTAGTAATAATAATAATAGTAGAGAGACACACTAACGACTGAGCTAAGGTGTAGGATTGAGTGTAGATTATTTTGTTAAAACAAAACTTAGCTAACTATGTTTATAAATTAGGTGTTACCTCTATTTCCATATCTTTAACATAATAGTGGACAAATTTAACTTCTTCTCCTTCCACTTGACCAGGATTGGAACTGGGAAATAACCAAGTGTGATGTGGTGCAAGATAATTATTGGCAAATAACTGACTTTACCAACTCTTTCGTGTGTGTCTATGAATAAACAAACTTGGATTAAAACATGATAATAAATAACAGTCATGATATACATACATAAAATACAACTGAGTGAACTAATTAAAGTTTTTCAATGAATGCCTTGTTTATAGCCCAGTATTTCAAATACCATCCAAATTACAAAGTACCATATTTGCTCCTTACAGCTTGGTTAAATGTGGGGTGATATGTCAAAGTTCAATAGAAGATGACCTCTTAAAGATATTGGTCCATCTAGTTGATTATGTCTTGGTGTGGCATTAAGCTTGTTGTTTGCAACTTATCTTTCTGACCTGACCTTTTTTGGTGACTCATAACCAATTTTAAATTAGACTTTTGATATAAACTAGGCAAACCACAAATAAACTTAAATCTTTAACACATGGATCTACATAAAATGTTCAAGTAAAAGTCTGTCTTGTTTGACGGCTAACACCTGTATTAGGTAATAATATAGCTCAAACCAGTTGTCGTACTAGGGTATGGCTTTCTATATAGTACTTTTAGGGGTATACGAAGTCCATTTTTTTCAATTCGAAACTAAGTCTAATCAAAAATCTTAAATATTCTCTAAGCCAAATCGAAATTTGAATATTTTCTGTTATTTTTATGATTGAAAAAATATATTGTGGTATTTATACAACTTAATGCACTAAAATTACTCATAAAATGTTTTATTGAACAATTGTTTGTAACATTTAGTTTTATTCTAATCTACATCCATTACTTTTGCCAGCCTGTGGTCTGGGTAAGTTTTTTATTCAAGCCATATATTTTACACTCCCGGCTTGCTAGGCCTGTCATAGCTTCATATGCCTTATATTCTATCTTCAGACCAGGACAGTCACAACATCCAGTGCCTACCGTTAATTTATCAATATTAAAGGGTAAACCCATATTTTCATCAATGATAAATTTTTCGACGATACCAGGAATCAAACCGGGACTCTTACTTCAGTAGGTAGTCATTACCGACTGAGCTAAGTGTCAGGTTAGATGGTCTCTTTATTTAAATTAATATACTAAGCAGTTGTAACTGTCTATGGATATTTCTAAACTTTCAATTTCGCTACTATAAAAAAAATATTATTATTTAGCATCACGTCTTACTACCCGTTAGGGTTATACGCTTAAGTACTAATTACGCTAATGGGTTAAGAATTGGAAGGTTGAATTTAGAAGAAGTGAACGCGCATTTGCGTGGATGGAGAGTGGAAAACCATTTGGGGAAAACCAGCCCCAGTTAACCCGTCAGAGATTCGAACCTCAATCTCCCCATGCTCGGCATTCTAGCTTAACACTAAACCAACATGTTAGCCAACTACGCCACCGAAGGCGGGTAATACTGTAAAACTGTTATTTCAGTTTATAAGGGAACAAACTACAATTTGAAAATACCTTCTTCAAACTCTCCAGTCCCGAGATACTGGAGTTGTTTTTACTGGCATGTAGGGGTTTGCATAGTCTACTTTTTCAATTCAAAACCAAATCAAATATAATCATTTAGAAAATGCTTTGTTACAGAATTGTTTATAATACTACATTCTTAACTTTGTTATTTATATGCATGTCTGGAAAGATTAGCCCCGACACGTATCATTGTCCAGGGGATGCCCGAATGAACTAATCAAACTTTCTTTCTGTGGAGGCTCATTTGATGTCCCGATGAGATGTGTTGATTGTGAAAGTGAATAAGAGGGTGTGAACCAGTAGAAATTCTTACCAAACCCTGGTGACCTTTGGGATAATTCTCCTTTCGAGAAAATTACTCATAGTACCAGCCAGGAATCGAACTCAGGACTCCTAGGTTCTCTGCGACCACTATACCACGGAGTCTCATATTCCTTAGCTGATAAATCAAGCTATTGTCACAACAAACACTTATTTTAGCTAAGATTTTTACAGATTAATATTATTCTGTAATGTACACTTTCTTTTTTCCTGAAAAGTATTAATCGGCATAATGAATCACATCTTAGTGAAGCTTATAATATATGATTATAGTGTAGTTGATTAAGCTGGGTAAGGAAGTCCAAGTGTAAGGATGTGCGAAGTCCACTTTTTCAATTCAAAGCAAACTCGAAATGAATATATGAAATATTCTCGAAACCGAATCGAAGTTCGAGAATTTTCTTTTAGTTGTCTTATGCTTGAAAAAAATTATAATGTAGTTATATATATAACTTAATGCACTAAAATTACTTGGCAAATGTTCTATCGCACCATTGTTTGTAAGAGTTTCGTGTTAATCTGACAAATTGAGCTTTTATCACACCTTAAAATTCAATTAATTCAGTTTTTTTCCATGTGAATGTTAATTTGTAATGTATTAAACAGCGCAGAATGGCTATAATTGAAAATAAATGGAGTATTCCAGATGTCATTATTTTTACTGGCGAAGCTCCTAAGCCGGAATTTGTTTTAAATTTAAGTCGAAGCTGATGTTTATTTCGAAGCCAAGTTGAAGTTTCGAACCTTTGCGCACCCCTAGCCAAGTGTACATAACAGTTATGAATGGCAATAATTAAATATAATTTAATATTTTTGTTGGCAAAGCCTTGTGAGTTGTAATTGTCGAAGCCAGATAACCTCCCTCCCCTTCCGAAGCATATTCATAACTGATACTTTTTTTCAATTCAAGTTGAAGCTTCACACACCCCTTTTCTGTAGCCACCTTGATATTTGTATTGCTAAACAAATATTCTCTGCCTACAGGCATGAATCTGGTGGCTAAAGAGTTTGTGGCCTGCCAGATCAACCAACCACCTGGTGTTCTTATCGTCTCGCCTTTTGCGGGTGCCGGTGAGATGATGCACGAGGCTCTCCTCTGCAACCCGTATGAGATCGAAGAGGCTTCTGAGGTTATTCACAGGTGGGTTTACTTGTGACATTTTAGAAAATGTGGAACATTAAGGATTTTAATAATATCTTCAGATCTTTAAGAATATTTGAGGATTAAAGACTCGACATGTTTAGATTTTGTTTTTAAAATCTGTGCTAAGTAGATACCCAAATTTGTAGTTACTAAAATGATTAAATTTTGTTAAGTATAAAACCGAATTTCATGATTAAAAGTGTGCTATATTTAAAAGAAGCTACAGGAAAGGTTGGTAGGATTATATAAAAAGGATCAAACTAGCATAATATGGCCTTTACAATAAAAAAAAAAGAACACAGTTCACACTGGACAAGAAGGTGATGCCTGCCTCTTGAAGAAAATCTATTGTTATCATCCAATCCCCTGACCCAAGTTTAATTTTATTGGAACTCATCAGGAGGAAATGTGAAGTTTGCAATATAACTTTCTAAAAAAAGTAAACCAAAAATCTCTTTTAGGAAGTTGTATTGCACATTTCACACTCACTCCTGATGAGTTTCGATAGAATGAAACATATATCAGGGATTGAGTGGTATTATTATTATTATTATTATTTATTATTATTATTATTATTATTATTATTATTATTATTTAGCACCGCGTCTTACTACCCGTTTGGGTTATACGCTTAAGTACTAATTACGCTAATTGATTAGGAATTGGGAAGGTTGAATTTAGAGGAAGTGAACCCGCATTTGCGTGGAGGGGGAGTGGAAAACCATTGAGGAAAAACCACCCCCAGTTCACCCGACCAAGATTCGAACCTCGATCTCCCCGTCCTCGGCAGTCAAGCTCAACACGACTAACGCGTTAGCCAACTACGCCACCGAGGCGGGTCTTGAGTGGTAACAATCACTTTTCTTCTAGAGGTAAGGAGGCACCTCTTTGTCCAACGGCAGGATTGTAAAGTGTGAACTGTGTTCTCCTTTTCATTGTAGATGTCATATTGTCTTTGTTCCTTTTATATGTTTCTCTCCACCTTTCCTGCACAGTCTTACAAATATAACAAAATTACCTCATAAAGTAATGATTTATTTATATAGAGAATAGAAGTAGTAATCTAATTTGATTTTAAGATTTTTGTTAGAATGCATTCATTATGGTGTTAATACATTAGTTTAAGTGTTAAATCAATTTTATGGGGTCCGGTTGTTAAGTTTGTCCTATTATTATGTTAGTTATGAACCACCAACATGCAGTATTAGAGCTGTAAAACAAATTCCAATTCAAACTTTAAAAGAATTAAAAAAAAATGTAATCTCGAATCTGATAATTTCTCTAATCTTAAAGTTCATAAAAGATTAAAGGGTCCTAGGCCTAATTATAACCAATCATAAGCTCTGCGTGTTTGTAGGGCTCTGAAAATGCCAGAAGATGAGCGTACGTTGCGTATGAACTACTTGAGGCGACGCGAGAAACAAAACGATGTGGATCAATGGCTACGTCGCTTCCTCAAGGCGATGGGCTCCACTGTGGAGGGATTGGAGGATACCATGCCGACTGTCATGCAACCTGTCACCCTGGACGACTTCAATGATTATTTGGAAAAGTGAGCTAGTTTCAGTATCATCATCATCATCATTGTGAATTGTTTCCAGCCTGAGGTTGGGTCACTTTATTAAAAATGCCCCCATCTCACTCACAAACTTGCTGTTATCCTCTCTTCTTATCTTTTCCTTGTTCTCTCTTGCTGTCTTTTTCCTCCAAACTTCAACTCAGTTATTCTCCTCAGGGTCCTCTCATTTTCCATCTCATTACATGACCATACCATCTCAGGCTTGCTTCCTCTACAATCTCATGTTTTCCCCATACTCCCATCAACTGCTCTACAATCTCATGTTTTCCCAATACTTCCATCAACTGCCCCGTATAGAAACGACAAGGGGATATTTTATTTCCTACATGAGAACAACTTGAATAGTTTATTCTTTTATTTAGTTTACCTATCAACCAAAATCTCTTTAACGATTTGTGTGCAAAGCTTCGCCTTCACATAAAATATTTGTTGACTTCTATTTGAAACAAAAAACTACAAATTTAATAATTACATAGCTTCACTAATAAAGACATTTAAAGTCAAATGACACATTATTGCTAAATGTTTGTCATTTGGTGGCTGTTATGTTCATCACATTACACAAATTTTAAATAATTAAGGGTGACCTGGCAGTCTAGGGGTAAGGTGTCAGACTTCTGTGCTGGGGGTCCGGGGTTCAATCCCCGGTCCCGGCACAGATTTATCTGATTGCCAAACCCTTCCTTCAGCTCTGACAAGACGTGTATTAATCACAACTTGTGAATGTGAGGAATGCCAGGCCTCCACCGTGGTTCGGATTCCACGTTAAACTGTAGGTTCTCCATTTCATCTCACAATCACCCTACCATTACACATTAGCGTAAGTGCGTATAACCCGAACGGGTAGTAAGACGTGGTGTTAATAATAATAATAATAATTAAATAATTAAATTACAAGTTGTGATAAATAATAACTTAATTGATCATCTTATGACTAAATATGTTAATGTTTATTTGCAATATAACATTTTGTAAATGATCCCTTATGTCTTATAGTGTTATGCAACATATATATATTTTTTCCAACATTAAACTTTTTTTTTTGTAATATTGAAATTTAATTTTACTTTGGGAATATCTTATCGGCCCGAAGAGACCTCTCACATAATACGACCCTAATATTTTGAAGGTTATCCACATGAAAAATAAAAGGTCTCAAATATACCACATGGTGAAAACTTAATAAATTTGACACAACTTTATTATGCCTTCCAAATGCTTGTCTGGATGCGTAAATTTTCATTTTTTTCCTCCAAAGTAAAATATTAGCCTCGGAAATACCAAACTAGTTAGCATGCCTGCACTCGATTTGTTTGTTGCACCTCACATATTGCTATTAATTTAAAATTCATCCTGTAGCTCCTTCCCAAGTCCTTCGTTTCAACATGATCCCACACTTGTGGATCTGCAATGGTGTGGGTTTTTTAAATATCAGGAACAAAGTACAGATTCTGCCACCAACTAACACTGACCTACTCAATTACCATTACAGTGTCACTAAAGAATGGAAATCCTCCCTCTTGCTTTCTCTGTTTTAACCACGAACTTATTATTAGATGTGAGCGTGCACACTGATTCCTGCCAGCCGGCCAATACAGTTACACTATGCTACAGTAGAACTCTGTATGAATCTGATTGGGGGAGTGGGGGGAGGAGGGGTTCAGTGAAAAATGTTAGTATACTTACAAGAACAGTTTTCGGAAGGGCATTTTTAGGAGAAAAAAAAATCACTGTATTTGGGCCAATAAGGTATTTCATATTATTCAATTTGACTTCACTTCGAATTGAAAAAGTGTACTTCGGACACCCTCACTCAATGTATTTATTATTTTATTTTTCAAATTTTTTTTACTGTCTTATCTATTTTAATTATTTACTATTTACAAGTATCTCTATTCAAAACAATATGACTATCTTGTTTACCAGGTATGTTGGTAATAAGCACAAGCTGGCCCTACTGCTAGACTATGATGGGACCTTGGCACCTTTAGCGCACCACCCAGACTTGGCTGTCATCCCACCCGAGACTAAGAATGTACTTGAGCGACTCGCCAACTTCCCGGATGTTTACATTGCCATTATATCTGGCCGCAACGTTAACAACGTCAAGGAAATGGTGAGAAGAAATGCTCAAACATCAACCTTGTTTTTTTATAAATTATTGTTTAAGTCATAACTTTATAGTTTCAATTAGTAACACCTTAGCTAAGTCATTAGGCTGCCTGCCTACTGAGCCAAAGGGTGCTGGGTTTGATTCTCGGCATGGCTGAAACACTTATCATTAGTGAAATTGGGACTTCCACTTTCATGATAGTGGATTAATAGCCAGAGTATTGAGTTTTGTGTCTGTTCTAGATTTAAGTTGGATGAGTGCTTAAATAATCAGTCAGTTCAGAAAGTGCATGTTAAATAGACTAATTCAATTATAAATATTAGGAATGGATAAAAATGACAAAGATTATTAATGTTTCAATGTGACCTTGACAAATTTTAACTTTTATAGCCACACAATGATTAATAAAAGAAGCAGACAGTCGATTTTAAAGTAACTCTAACTTTTGACTCACTTTCTATTAACTGTTAAAGACATCAAATCCTTTATATGTACTTAATTTGGTAGTTTAAATTCGAGTAATAAAGTAGTGATCAATTTTGTGTGGGCAGGGATTAGAATTGTAAAATTCTATTTTGAAATAAGATTTAGGATTTTAGGTTAATTGTTATGATTTTGAGGACTCTCTTATAATTGGGGTGTGTGGTTAGTATATTAATGTTTTTGATACTTTTATGTAGTATTTGATTAGTTCTATTTTATCTTTATTAAATGTGTTTTTTTAGGTTGGTATTGAGGGTATTACATACGCTGGAAACCATGGTCTTGAAATTCTGCATCCAGATGGCAGTAAATTTGTCCATCCTATGCCTGTGGAGTACGAGAATAAAGTGAAAACATTGCTAAAAGATCTACAAGATAAGGTGCATTGTAATTTTATTTTTAAAACTTTATAAAACATTTTTAAAATTGAAAAATGACACCTGGACATGGCAATCAAACCTGGGACCTTTGGTTTAGTATGCCAATGTTTTAGCCACTGAGCTATTCAGGAGTCGTCCCGTGCCCAGCGTCATTCTATTTTAAGGCATTTTAAGATATTTATATATGGTTATAGTCGTAATTAACCAACCTAATAGCTTAGCTATTTAATCTTAACTCCTCATAAAATGATTAAATTGTTTTTTACAAGAAAAATTTATGAAATGAAATGCATTAAGAATGTTATTATACCTAGAGTTAGGTCACTTATGCTATTTTTATATAATCCTTTTAATTTTACTTATAAATCCTGAATCTTGGAAAAAATTATCAACATAAGAGAAAATAGAAAATAATATAAATAGTAACATAATGTTGACAGTGGTAAAGAAAGTATCAGTCTCGCCTCTCAGAGCTATCCTCAATCGCTGTACACGACGACTCATAACTGACAGTATGCCATGCAGTTAATAGCCGTGTATTTATTATGTTTGTGACAGGTGTGCAAGCAAGGTGCATGGGTCGAGAACAAGGGTTCACTCTTAACATTCCACTACCGTGAGACTCCAATGAACATTCGCCCTCTCATGGTGGCTGAGGCAAAGAAGGTGAAGGAATAATTTGTATTGTATAAATTAGGGGTATGCACGCATCCATTTTTTCAATATGAAGAGAATCTGAATTGAATACAGGCACTATATAATCATCATCATCAATAACTGTTTCCAGCCTGTGGCCAGGTCAGTTTAGTAAAATGCCTCCATCTTCCTCTGCCCTTCCATCAAGATTCCTCCTTTGTTGGTTTTTTTTTATTTTCCTGACACTTGCACACTTTAGGCTATCTGCTTCTTCCATCACTTGGTCTTCCTTGCGGTCTTTTTCCTGCATATTTCATCTCCATAATTCTTAAACAAAAGTAAGTATGTTAGATGGTGTCGCACCATTTTTCTTACAGACATTTTTGGGTCTAATATACAATTTTTTTTTCTCCCACTTGTAGATGATCAAGGATGCAGGATTCATCGCAGGACAGGCACATTGCGCTATAGAGGCCAAGCCGCCGGTGGAGTGGAACAAGGGACGTGCGTCACTCTACATCCTACGTACTCAATTCGGCGTGGACTGGAGTGAGCGGATTCGAATTATATATGTTGGAGATGACACGACGGATGAAGATGCCATGCAGGTTATTATTTATACCACAAGAAGATATTTATCTTCGTTGGAAGTGTTTGAAGCTTTAAAAACTTTGACTTTACTTTGAATATTTGTCATCTTCAAACAAAATTCTGAATTCGACAATTACAAAACTTTGCCAGTAAAAATGAAATTTTGAAAGGAGGATAGAAGGGCAAGGCCTAAACACTAACCCGAAAATTGTAGGCCTCAAAGTTCACAAAACACATAATTATGTAATTTTCAGGGTACATCAGTCCCCTTCTTCAGCAGAAGAGAGTAAAACATAACATAAGAGCAAATATAAATATAATATTACATAAATGTTAACATTATTTCTTATAATCCATTCATACATTCAGTAAAGTGTTAAATTACTGGTTTGGTGTCTGGTTTTTAAGTTCATCCTATAATTATAACTTGTTCTGCCATATTAAAGGTCTAAAACAAATTTCACTTAAAAAAGTTTTGTACTGTTATGTAAATCGCCATTTAATGTTCATGTGACAACAATTCAAAACGATTAAAATTAGAGATGAGTCAAGTGTTATATTTCTCAAATCCAAATCTTAAATATTCTTTTGAATCTCAAATCCAAATTTGTATCCTCGAATCTTTAAAAATATAAAATTTAAGTCAAAGGGAAACTATTTAAAATATAATTATCTCTACACGCTTTGCATCAAAGCACTGGCCAAAGAGCCATTGGCTGTCCCTATATCGCCACTCCCTCTAAGCAGGCTTTACCCAGACCAACTGTGCATCCTCCTCCAAAACATGCGATAGAACATAAACACAACAACCTTTCTGATCAATCACTTACTCCAACTGAAATAGATGTTCTATCCAGAGGCCAGGAACTTTAGGCTCAAATGGCAGATAAAAATCACTCCACCCTCCAAATGGAATCTCCTTTCCCCTTTCCATTACTTTCAGACCACCCTCTTGAACAACTTATTGCTTGTGTCTGGGCCAATGTGATAGAGCCATCATTTCCTAAATCCCTACCTGCATACCATAACCTCAATACTGATGATAGAGAGGCTTTATCAAGGCTTCTAAATAACTGAGAAATAGTATTCCTTCCTGCTGACAAAGAATACACCACGATGATGCTTAACAAACCCACCTACATCACAGAAGAACGACAACTCGTAGATGAAACTTTTTACAAGTACATTGACCACATCAGAGCTCCTCATGCCCACTAATCCATCCACACCCACTTTCTATCTCCTGTCTAAAATTCACAAAAAATAAATACCTCCACTAGGCCCTATAGTTGCTTACTGTGGGCTCCTACCGAACATATTTTACCGCTGGTCGACTCTGATCTTCAACCCCTAGTCCAACAACTTCCCTTACACATAAAGGACACAACACTTTCTCATCCTCTTACAAGACATTAAAAACAAAAATTCCCACTGATGCATACTTGGTCACCATAGATGTTAATTCGCTTTACACTAATATACCCCACACCTAAGAACTTTCTGTTATATAACATTTTCTGGACAAACAACCACCCAGTTCCAAGCCTTTATAGTAGAATCTGCTATCCTCCTACTTGAAAGAACAATTTCCGCTTTCTGGACAGACACAGACATGTGGCCCCAACCTATGCCAACTTTTTCATGGTGAAACTAAAGACAAACTTTTCGCAGTCCGAATCCTTGCCACCGGCTCTGCTGGATGAGATTCATTGACGACATCTTTATGATTTGGACAGGTTCTGAAACTAATTTATTACAGTTCCTGAACAGGTTTAAATAACCATAGAACCCTCAGATTCGCCTGGAACAGTTCACAACACCCTGCCATATTCTTGGCTCTGGAACTGAACCATTCATGAGGGAAACATAAACACCTCAGTCCTCATCAAAGACACCAACCATCTATTTCCATAGCAACCATCCTCTTCATGTAAAAGGCTCTTTACCCTATAGCCTAGCTACCAGAGCCAAACGTATATGTTCTGGGAAAGAAGACCTAAACAGGCAATGCCAAGCAACAACTTTTCAAGGCTTTCACAGACCGAGGATACACTAAACATAACATATAACAGTCAAATAAACAAGTCATATCCAATCAAGAGCCTATCAAAAAACACCCTTCCAGTGACATAGCGTTCACCCACCCAGTATTATGAAGGACTAGACAAACTTAGATTTATCCTGAACACAGGCTAAATATCCTAACCTATCATCTCTTGCACAAAATCTTCTCCAGGTTCCTAGCCTTGCAACAAACCGAGATGCAGTACCTGCCAAATTCACCAACATCAAAAGCAGAATCGTATAAATGTAATACCCCATGAAAGACCACTATGACTGCTCCACATAAAATCTTATATACCAGCTACAGTGCAACTACTGCATTTCTGAAAACATCGGCCTCACCACAGGAACACTCTGGAATACAAATGAGGGTCACCATTTTGACACCAACCACAGCCGATACAGTAACACCTCATGCCCAAGTACTAGAGTTATATGAGCCCTAACCAATAGCTGCATTGCTTCATATGGGGAACTTGCTCACCAATATATAACCAAATTCAGGCACCCCTCCGGTAATCATTTCTCCTTTTCTTCCAAGCAGGCCTACTCACACCAATTTGTAATTTCTATACAAACAACAACAATAAAATTGGATTTAATAATTATAAAATTAAATATAATATTAATACAACATTCTAGCCATCTACCAAGAATAAAGACACAAGTTTGAACAGGTAACTAATCGCAGAATCCAAGCCTAAACTTTTTTGAATCAAGAAACAGGCAACAACAGGATCTAAGTGACCATAATCTATCTATAGCCATGTTGCCATAGTCCATTCTGTGTTTTACTCTCTTCTACTTAAATACCCTGAAAATTACTCATTATTTGTTTTGTTGTGTTTTAATTGTGACTTTTGAGGCCTACAATTTTTTTTTTGTGTAGATCCTTACTTTCCCTTGAATAACATAATTTTAAAAAGTTGCTTAAAGCTTGGTGCCACTGACAAATTATATTTTGTTGGTCATGTCTATTACATCATAAACAATAAAAGAAAATCATTTTTAGTAAATAATATTGATACAATTTTATCCTGTATTGTGATTTTGCTATTATCCCAAGTACATTAGTCTATATAAAGTCAAGGTCTTCATAATTATATTCGAAATACTTTTTTGAGCTTTTTATGAATCTCAAATCTCTCGACAACTATGATATTATGATCAATAATAATATTTCCATACTTAGCAAAAAAAAATTATTTGTTTTTGCAGGCATTGAAAGGCATGGCCGCCACATTTCGTGTGGCCGCATCACACATTGTTCGCACAGTAGCAGAGCGACGTCTACCAAACACAGACGCTGTTCTCACTTTGCTCAAGTGGGTTGAACGCCACTTGCACCGAAAGGATCTCAAGCGAGATTCCAGCTCGACCTTGTCGTTCAAAAACCGCTCACGCCATGGTAGCCTCATGGTCGAGATGTCATACGACCCTGACAGCGGCAGTAATACGCCCACAAGTCCTGATACCAGCTTGCAGGACGCTAAGACTCAGACAAGCACATCAGCCAACCCGCCACATCCTGAGATACACCACGTAAAAACACAAACCAAGAGCGGGTTAAATGATGACACCAATTGAAAGCACTCTTGGGTTGTTCTTAAGGTGGGTATGTAGGGAATGCAAGTTAAGGGCAGTATTTTCGCAGTTTTTCTATCAAAACATTCTTTTTGTCGAAATACAATAAAAAATATTGCTCCAGTAGAAACATAGATCTTAATTTATTCACATGTGATATCAATAGCTGTTGGATATTTGTCATGAGCATAGCGTCATTAGATGACAACACTTTTTAAATGAAGATAAAAAATTGTCATTAAATTCCAGGACACCCTTGACATACATGCAAGAACTGTTGAGGTCACTATGTGAAGATATTTAATTTATTATGACCAAAAAATTGTTTTAATATAAAAACTGCTAGAACATTTGACCTTTTCTCGCGTTACCTACATCTCCACCTTAACACTTAGCATGAGCATTTAGTCTGTGTTAGAAATATGTGCTACTTGAATCAAATTCACTTGCCTTGCTTGTGCAGGGATACAGTTTTTGTGGTATTCAAATATGAAGCAATCATCTACACAAAAAATCACCATTTTATAGATACCAATTTCTTTTTTTTTTTTTAAGGGAGAAAATGAAAAAGTAAACGACTGAGAGAGAACCAGATTGTCACTAGGACCTACAATGCTATTAATCACACAATAGAGAAAGGGCTGTAAAATTATGACTTTCAGATTTATTGATGTGAAGTAGGCCCTAAATTTAGTAAAAGAATCATTTATTTTTTTATTTTTCTATTTTAGGACTTGTTTTTCAAACACATTCCAGATGTAATGTCTATTAAAATATAAATCGTATTGTCAATATTTTTATATTTCATAGTAAGAAAACCTTTCAAACACACACCCTTATTTTCATAATAATTTTGGTCATATGTAAGTCATATCAAAATAAATTGATAGTGGTTTAGTGTCACAACTAAGAACAGCAGCATCTAAGATAGGACCTTTAATGGAGAATAATATGGTAATTAATACAAATCTTGATGAAAACTAGAGGTGCACAAAATTTTAACTTCAGCTTCAACTCTGATTAGAAAGCAATATTACAGATTTGATAATTGTGAAGCTTCACCACTAAAAGCATTTAGGGCTAAATTAGATATTTTCAATTTTTTTTATAAGAAGGGAAATTGATAAAAATAAAAAAAAAAGGAAAAATAAAACTACTAAGTGTAAATTTAATGAAGAAAGCCCACCAAAGAAAATGTGGAAGAATCCAATGCACAAAGGTGACATCTTCTTCCTTTTCTGTCTTCTATAGTAGAAATAGTCAAACACACATCTTAACACAAAGTGAGTAATATTTCGGCTTTCTTGCATTTATCAAACAAAAACAGAAGGAATAGACTTAATAGTTCTCAACTCGACAGTGGGAACTGGCCCACCAATGGATTATCAAATTGAAATTACCACCAGGCCTTGATAGAAGATAGTTTTTTCTTCCCAAGAGATTAATACATATTTTATTTCTTACCTTTTTTTCAAATTAAGTATTAAATATATATACTTATATTGAATAACTACAGCCAAAGTTTTGAGAAATTTATTTTTACTCCCCAACAGTTGGCACAGTGTTTTTCTAACTTTTCTTTGTTTGATAAAGGCGACAATGCCTAATATTAATCAATTTGTGTTTAAATACATGTTTGACTATTTCTACTAAAGACAATATAAGAAAGAAGTAACCTTTGTAAATTGGATTCTTCCCACAGTTTTCATCTTTACCTAGGTGGGCTTTCTTCGTTAAATTTACACTTAGTAGTAGTTTTTTTTTCCTTTTTCTTTATTTTTATCAATAAATATATTATTTTGATTTCATACTTTTTTTATTTTTAGAGCCAATATTTGTAATTTGTATTGACAGTTAATGTATTCAAATATAAATTTACATTGCCAAAGAAGAGAGAGTCCGACAGCAGAAAAGTAGAGGAGTCGGAGTCGAAAGCTTGGCGAACTGACCCCACAGACCTGATAGTAATTTTAATTACACTATTACATAATCATATTAATGTAGATTGCTCTGGAGGTGATATTACTCTTTTAATTGTAAAATCCAAAGTGTGTGTGTTCCTTTACCTTTCAAATTTTGTGTGTATCCCAAATATGATGGTGGGGGTATTTTCTCCCTCCAATTTTTTTTTCACGTGTTGCGCGACCTTGGCTCATTGCACATCTTCATGGCAATACACCATATTCCTTTACACAAAGTACTGCTAGTCATACAAGGTGATACTCCATTATTTTATTATAAACGCAGGGTTTAAAGTTTATAGGTAAATGTTCATGTGTCAATGTTAAAATCACCATTACAAACACAATTTGTTTTTGGTTTCAAAAACATTAACTTAAATAGTGTTGCTAATCGATGTTTTTGTGGCCCACACTTTAGAGAAAATGTTTTGTCACTAATATAACTATTAATCTCACATCAATATTATTTTCTCGGTAAAATAGCCTAACAATATAATGGCATTTTAACAAAATCTTGGTCAACTTTTGAATAATGGACTTGCTCTTCAAATATACAAAAAGTTATATAATTAAGAGCTTCAGAAAAGAAATACCAAAATAAAAAAATTTATTACGTTTGAATTAGAATTTTTTAGGAAATAAAGTTCGCAAGGTTCTATTTTTTGTTTTCTTGGGCTCGATTTAAGAAATTCAAAACAAAGCACAATTGTGTTGTTTTCAATGGTAAAAATTATGTAAACATGTGTTTACACGATTTTGATTAACCCTCAATTTGCGTAGTAAGTTGTTGCCGCTGATTGTGCTTGTCCAGTAATTGTGCAAAACAAATTTGTTGCTTTAAATTATTACAACAAAATATTGAATTACTTGCATATGTTTGAAATAAATAACAAAAACTATACTTTTTCAGTTTATCAACTAGTTTTTTTATTAGTATGTGTAGCATGATAGTATGTGTATTATAGCATTTTATACATTATATCAATTTGTACTACAGGTTGACTATAAATTATTCACCTCGTTATATTTAGGTTATTTGGAATATAAACTAGGCTAAATCAGGGTTTAAATTAGGAGGGATAGCCAGCACACCTACCTTGGTGATAATGGAGTAGAAATTGATTTTAACCAAGAGCATCAGTCTACTCTCTTGACCTGATGAAGCTCTCTGTGAATGTGAAAGCTTGTCCTTAAAGATGTATTTGTGTGGTTTTTAGTGTTTTATCTAAATAATTTCTACTCCATTAACACCAAGGTAAGTTTGCTGGTTATCCCTCCTAATTTAAACCCTCACCTCATTATATATAAGGCTTAATACATTCCATTTTAGGAGATATCTTAAAATATGTTGTGACTTTTAATAACACAACTCAAGACAATTTTTTTAACTCATAATTTTCTGTAAATTGTTTAAAAATAGATCATAAATAAAGTTATGGGTTTATTAAGATTTACCTATAATGAGTTGAATTAATGTGCATATTTAAATGTAATTTTGTATCTTTTCATACGCTATTTTTATTTTGGCTTGTCACTCGAAAGATTCAAAGGGGAAATTACATTTTGACATAAATCAACTAAGACAACTTTCTGTAACCTGATTTATTTGTTTGTTTTTTCTTCATATTATTCTCAAGATTATTTTTGACAGGGTAAGTGAATTGTACAAATTACATGTACCTTATTTCCATTTGTTTTGTCCTAAAGAAAATATAATATTTAAATAGTTTTTAAGGTTATGTGCCATCCACTAACTTAATTGAACTAATATGTTAATATGTGCCATCCACTAACTTAATTGAACTAATATGTTAACCAAAATCAACACTGCACTATTTAATTAACAAATCCACAATTTTCTAGGGGTAAACTAACTATATATAAAATAGATTGACAACTTTTTTATAATTAGGTGTAGAGGAAATTTTGGGGCTCTTTTTGATAAGGGGCTGAACACTGTTTTTTCGATTAAAAATGTAAACATTAAAATAATTATATATATAAATATAAATCAGCGTTTCCCAAACTATGGTGCTTACAATTATTCCTGGTGGAAGCCAAACAAAAAAGCAAATTCAAGTCTGAAAAAGAAATGGATTGATAACATCTTATAAATATACAACCAAGTCTAACCAAAAGTAAAACAAATATAAACAGTGGTTGTAAGGGGTGGCAACACTGATTCAAATTTAGACAGCCAGTTCAGGTTGCATTTAGTGTTATATCCCTGGGTATAGATTAAGAATGTACGGAAATACTAAATATGCACCATTATCTTGGTTGTACTACAAATTATGAAAATTGATGGTGTAGAACGCCATTCAAAATGTTTGGGAACTGCTGTTTTAGACTAATAAAATTGTACTTATTATTATGTCGTCATTTAGTGCTTTTTAATGGGTTTTTTTTCTCTCTTTCATTGTAAAAAAAAGTACCTAAAACTCACCTACATTTGGGATCTGAGAATTATGGGGTGTGCGGTTCACTTTTCAACTCAAAATGAAGTTTGAATGAATATGAAATATTCCCTAAGCTGAATCAGAGTTTGAATGCTAAAAGAAATGTTTAATGTAGGAAAAAAATCATACTTTGCATAACTATGTAAATTTAGGTATTAAATATAATTAACAAAATTTATATTTCAAAGATAATTCAATTATTTCAGATTTTCTTATGTGAATACTAATTTGTAATGAAAATAACAGCAGAAAATGAAAAAAATAAACATAGATGTGTTTTAAATGAATTTTTTTTTACTAAGCTTCATAATTTTTGAATCTGAAATTGAAGTCAAAGTTTATCAAGCTTTTCTGCGCACAACCCTAGAAAATAAGGTGTTTTTTTTGGGGGGGGGGGGAGAAAACACAACCCTACACTTGTTTTGTTAAGAGATTATTGTAACAAATATCATGCTTTCAAGTTGACTAGATTCTCATGGATGTTATCTGTCTTTTTGGATCCTTTCTATTCTTAGAAAAATTATGATTCATTTGTTTTATAGCACCTACTTTACATCCATTACTGTTTCCAGCCTGTGGCCTGGGTCAGATTTTTTATTCAAGCCAAATGTTTTCCACTACCGGCTGGCTAGGCCTGTCGTAGCTTCATATGCCCTAAAATCTATCTTAAGACTAGGACAGGCACAACATCCAGTCCCCGGCCGTTAAGTTATCAATGTGAAAGGGTAAACCATTATTTCATCAATGATCAATTTTCGGCCATGCCGGGAATCAAACCCGAGATCCTTAGGTCAGTGGGCAGACATTCTGCCGACTGAGCTAAGGTGTCGGATCTTTATAGTACCTAATATTGTAATGAAATATACTTTGGTTTTAATTCGAGGGTGATACATGGAATAGATATTAACTTTCTTTAACTTTCTTGTAACAGTTTTTAAATTTATTTCTAATAAAGGTGTGCAAATCTTTGAAAGGAATAAAGGTTGACACCTATTTTCTTGGAATGCCCATAAACGTTAAAAAGACATGAAAATCCTAACAAAATAAAAAAAAGGATTTTCAAACTTTTAATACATGTTTTTATTAATACAATTTCTAGCTCTGAATTTGACTTCTTTAAAAAATGATGGGTTCCTTTGACTATTTACACACAATAATTTTGTACCAGATTAAACAAGTTTTAAAATATTTTACTCTTGTTTGGAAAAAAAAAAAAGGCGAGTGCTATGTTAGATCCTATCAATTTAGCCAGTTTTGATTTTCATTTAGACTCTTTAAACATTGTATAATCCAAACAAAAGTTTAAATTAAAACTAGAACTGTGCAATGTCCACTTTATCAATTTGAAAAGAAAAACCTCTTTATTACATATATAATATACCTCCAAGCCCTGAATCAAAGTTCAAATATGTTTTGTTATATGCTTGAAATAATATTGTATTATGCTTATTTATTTAACTTTAATGCACTAAAATCACTCGGGGAAAATGTTTTATTGCAGAATTGTTTGTCATATTTAATTTTAGTCTGATATATAAAGTTGCTATCAAAACTTGAAATTCAATTATTTCAGATTTTTTCATATGAATGTTGATTGAAAATCTACATAACAGCTCAGAATGGCGATAGGTAAAAATAAATTGAGTATTTGAGCTGCCAATATTTTTTTGGCATAGCTTTATAATTGTGGAAGCAACTTTTTTTTCGGGGCTCGAAGCTAATATTTTTTTTCCAAAACAAGTATTTGTTAGATAAAACTAGTTTTTTATTTCACTTTTGACTTTTCTTTGAATTTTTCAAGTTTCACTTCACAATTCACATGAAAAAAGTGAACACACACTCCTCATTGTTGCTTTAATTTATCTATTTAATTGACAAGTCGAAACGACAGCTTTTAAAAAGCTACTATTGGTTCAGAGTATTTCTCCTGTTGTATACACGATATTACTTTCATTGTAACTGGTAAAAAGTGTGTAAAGAATGTTATGTTCCATAATTTTAAATAGGTCTGATATAGCTCTTGTGTATAGCAATGTTTTAGTAACAATACATATATATTTTTGTAATTAGTAAAGACTGTCTAATATATTGACTGTTTAGAATGAAAAAATGTTAAGGATATATTATAATCAAATAAGTCATAAACATAAGGTGAGTTTTCACAATTGATTTGGTTGCATCTTGATATTGGGTGCTATCGACAGAGTAGTTCTGACCAAGGTGGAGTAGATATAACAGCTGGTAGGTTAATTTATGTAAAGCAAAATATACTGCAAATTGACATAGAATGCCCTATTTAATGTAATTATTAGTTAGATTGGTGTTTATTTTGAGGGGGCCTAATATTTACACAACATACCAAGCTAAACTTATCATCCCAAAAATAACCTTTAGAAAACATGTAGTATGTATGTAAGAGTAAATAGGCCTAAGCCATATACTTTATTTATATTATCAATAACTAAACAGTTTTTAAGTTAAGTACTTTTTACAAATAAAAAATAAATAGATACACAATGTTAGTTTTAAAAAAATCTGAAAATAATATGGAGAATATAAGGGGTATAAGTAGTGTTAAATGTTACAAAAATGACGATCTTATTTTTTCTTTGTACCTATAAGTAATAGACGCTACTTACTATCATATATTTTTAGCTAGTAATTGATTCTATTTTATTTTTCATCTGTTAAAATCCATTGAAAACAAAGTTACACTCGTTTTAATCTAATATAAGGAATCATGCTGTTTTGAAATTGGTGCACAATTCTCTGTTCATTGGTTGATACCATGCTATTTGGTTTGATCAAGGAAAGCGTTACTAAACCGAGGTCTCGTATTATCTCGGTCATAAACATTCGTAACCAGCTGCGATACTAGAAGCTCGAAAACACTCCAGTCGTATAAACATCAATACCAAGTCAATAGTGAAAACACACCTATTGATAATAATTATAGTTTTTCATATATTTCTTATAGAACACATTTTTACAAATTGTCAACAAAAAAAAAAGTTAGTTTTGTACAGCATGTAGTAATGTAAAATTTTTAATCCTTTCAGTAAAGTAATTCTTTGGATGCTAATTTATATAATGCAGTTCACATCAATGATGGTTGTCACGATTGAAGATCGTGGAGTTGTGACTTTGAACAGCTAAAATGCAACCAACCTTTGTCATTAATAAGACATTGTTAGGAGGGATCATAGCATTGCTTTGCCTCTCCATATTTATCTAGTTTGCTGCCCAAACCTTTGAATAACACTAGGATGGGAAGATTTTCAGTCCACCTGCAAAAAAACAGGCTTTTTGAGGGATTTTAAAATCTTCAGATGAATTTCTTGACACTTTTATTAAGTGCTTTAAAAAATGCATTTGACTTAAACCTTCCTACTGTATAATCCCACTACCATCATCATAATCAACTGTTTCCACACCTTGGCCGAGGCAGTTTAGTTAAATGGCTCCATCTTCCTCTTCCCTTACTTTTGTCAAGTTTTTTCTTCTCACTCTTGCTGGGGTTTTTTTCCTACATACTTCCAAACTCCATCATTCTTCTTGGGATTCTCCTTTTCCATCCTCATCACGAGTCCATACCATTTCACCTTTGCTTCCTCCACTATCTCATGTACCCCATATAGCTCAACTCCACCACCACCTAGTATCAGTGTATTCAAAAAGTATCAAATTCAAAATTATGTAAAAAGATATTTTAAAGAGCTTTTGTGATGTATTTGGGCAGCTTATCCCAAAATAATTCTTAGACAAGCTTGGCAATCAAACATTGGAGCATTAATTTGTAATTAAATATGAATTGATTCGCTAAACTTAGGATTTGCTTGCGGGAAGAATATACTAATAATTATGTTACTGTAATGCAGAAAAGTTAACTTTATGGAGCTTATTTACTCTCTTTGTTAAGAAAAGTAAATTCAATATAAAATCACAAATATTAGGTTGTTAAATTAAAATGTATGTGGGCCACCAGTTTTAAAACACTTAATATAAGTTAATCCTGTTTAAAAAGTATATATTTCTAAACCATATAATTCAATAGAGCCTTGAATACATGTAATGTACTATCCAAATTATCATATATATTTTTGTTAGGCAAACATCTTCGAGCAAGGATTACTTTTATTGGCTTTCATTGGTACAACATTTTAACTTTTTTTCACAGCTACCTTCAGTTTTATGTTTTTAAGTGTTTATAATGCAAGTGGATTTGTTAGTGCTTTTGTCAGCACCTAATCTCTACAGCCTACTACAAGATAAATATAAATGATTTTGGTTTTAGACTTGAACACAAATAAGATCATTATTTTTGTGACATCAAAATTTGTTATCTGTATAAGTAAGACCAATGCTAAGATATTACTAGATATATTGGTGTTACGTAATAATGGCTTTGCGAATAGTTGCGAGTTAAATACTTGCGCCAAGTTGCATGAACACAAAAGCCAAAGTGCTGTTCTTAATGTGCCATTAAAGGAATGATCATAATCTCAAGGTCATTCATATCCTAACAGTGATTATAATATAACCAAGACATTCTTATAAATGTAAATCAATTATAATTAGAAAAAAAAAAGTTTTCTTTAAGCAATTTTTTTTAATATAGAATGTTTTAATAGAATTAATAAAGTTATGTGTGTAATTATGTTGATTGTTTATTAATATATTCTTGATAAAGAAGGTTTTAATAGAATTATTCAAGTTATGTAATTATGTTGACTAATTATTAAAGTGTTGCACTAAAAATATCTCTTGTTCTTTTGCTTTTGATATAAATTGAGATTAATCCTAATTTATTTATGTACAGTACTAAACTATGTTCTAGGGTTACCTAAAAGTTTTTTTTTAAATAGACGAGTCCGTAAACAAACTTATTTTTACATCATCACAAAATTATTAATCAAAGTTGCCTTTTCGTATGCCTAATACAATCATGTTACAAATAGCAGCTGATTTACTCTGAGTGGTCATAGCTCCTGGCTACAGATCCAGAGGTCCCAGGTTTAATCCCTGGCACTTCCAGAAACTCAGCCCATAAGGACAAATGAGTAGCTACTTGAACAAATAAAAACAGCTTAGTCTAGAAAACTGATATTAATGACCAGAGGCTTCGTTGTGCTGACCACATGACACCCTCTATCGGTATGGGCTGGCACCATCATCATTAACACCAAGTTATTTGGTGTCATGCATCAATTTCAAAGTCAAGTGTTTAATGAAAAAATACTTTATTTCATAGCAATTATGTATTACCTATGTGGTTTGATGGAAAACTGTTTCAGTGAGTGTGACAGTACTATTGAGTTAAATACAATATAATGTTTCTATTTAAACAACACAAAACTAGGTATTAATTTTTTACCACTTAAACAATATAAGCCTATGGTTCTGTAGTAGATCGCAAAAGATATTCCTTCTCTCGAGTAGATCCCTGTAGCCTATCTGGCCACTCCTATTATAAGGCATATGAAGCTATCATAGGCTGTAAACAGTAATGGATGTAAAGTTGAGTTTTATAGGAATGGGTTTGATGTTAAGAGCAAAAGGAAACAGTCAAGCATTAGTCATTAATAAAATAAAGTATGTAGGTACCTAATTATTAAATTACATCCAATACAAATAAAATTAGGTAGATCACACGAAAATGTATGATAAGTTGTTATTCTTAGAACAAGTCAAGTACATTAGTGCATGTATTTTTTAATTTCATTACAAAAAATATAGGTGGTGCCTAGGCAATATGTTCATTTTCGGATTCTTCTTTATTCTCACTTGTAACACCAATTTCTGGCATGCTGGTTATAAGGCCTTGTATGCGTCCTAGCACCACTTCGTTACTGCTGACACAGTTCTCCACTTTGTAAGGGGGGTGAATTTCTAAAACGTCTTGAAGTTTCAGAATATTTCCATCCTCTTCAATAGGGATTCTATTCGCTTTGAGCCAATCTTTTAACTTGCGGAGCTGGATTTGAGCCGTTTCCTCATTCCAGGCAGTAGTGGACGGTGCAAACAATTGCTGCAACTGTGCTGGAGAATTCTTAGTGCAGATGTCAAGCGAATGAATGTTATGCTCTGGGAAGAGCAAGAGTCTCATTTTATTGCTATCTCGTTGAACTAAAATAACACTGGAAATAATAAAAGACACAAGTTAATTTAATCGCGGACTACTTATGGCTGTCTAGTCACAGGAGTCGACCAATCTTCCAGTATACATATGACAAGCAGCCATATGGACTGAATTTATAGTGATCTTGGCAGTAAACAAACCTCCCTGTATACAAATAAGTTCAGGTCAAATGGGGGATTGTCTAAAGTCTAAATATTGTCTTCATATTACCCAGCCACAAGATTATAGACTACTAACACCAGTGATCACACAAGTTGTGTAAAACACACAATAGACAAAATTGAAGGAAACAGTTGAGGTTAGAATCTCGACTTGGTGCACCAGATGTGATTTTTTATCCTACTTTCCCGCAAATGCGGCTACATCTTATCTCATTTACTCTCGAAACATGACTTTTATAAAGTCGTTAATAACGTCATAATATGTTGAACACAATATTAGGCCATAATCCTTATGTGTTGGTATTACAACTCATTCAACTTATTATTTACATATTAATATTTAAAAAATATATTCAAAACATTGTTAACTTACCTTGTGGAAACGGGATCAATAGTGTAAACCGTACCAAAATGTTTACTTCCATCTTCTGTGACTAATTTAACATACTTTTGAACAAAGTTTTTCAGGTTTAAGGCAGTTGGTTTGGCTAGTGGATATTCACGCTCACACTTAATTACCATTATTAAAAGATGTTATCAATCAGTTTATTGTTGTTATCATAATAAAACATCAGATCATGATGTTTATTTACACCACTAGAAAAGGGATAAGTACAGAAACGCCACTCTAATGTTGGCAATTAGAACCACATTACTAGCGCTCGCGTCGTTGGTGCAAGAACTAAAATATCCGAAGCTGGTCGTTACAGTTTAAACGGAACGCATTTTATATTTTGGAATGTTAATTAACCAATTATTATATCAAATTCAATCAAATGTAACTAGATCCTATTTTATAAATAAGACAAGTAATAAAATGTGAAATATAGCTAAAAACCATCTTTGAAAAAAAAGACAAATTGCTAAAAAAAAAAAGTATAAGTGAATTTTTCATAGACTTTTCACATCCTTTTCTAGCACTTACTGTCCACGCATGAAAATATCTGTGTGGCATCATTCCAAGCTGCCCCAAGAGGTCGTGACCAAAACCAGATCAATTGATCCTATACGAGTATTCGTTCCATGTTAATTAACCCAATTTACCTTTACATTTTAGGGAGAGACATTGAATATCGATATCGAAGGGCGATGCTTTTCAACCATCTATAATGACGGTTCAATGTTTGCTGATTATATATATATATATATTCTTTCATCTTAATCAAATATCTGTTTCTGAAGTATATATATATTAAATTATCATCTTAATAAAATAACTGTTTCTTAAGTAAGTATATATATACTTCAGAAACAGTTATATGATTAAGATGAAAGAATTATATTAAATATCCCTGTTGAGTGGAAGAAATGAAGATGTATTTCTCTCGATATTCATATTTGATTTGATCCCAAGGTACTATTTTATTGATTGATTAAAAAAACTCTATCGATTAGAAAGAATTTAAATTGTGTACAATGTGTTTCGATTAGCCTCTGTTGATGTACATTCATACTACTAAAACAAATCGTGCCCTTCGGTGCCTCTAAGATCACAACAATTTACCTCTCACAGACGAATAATGTCGTAACGTGTTGAAGTATTTTTTTTTTCCGACGAATTCGTTGTTGGCTAATTGAATCAAAGTCAATCATGTGTCAATAGAGTATAAAGCAAACTCCTCTGGTATTGTAATATTTCTTCAAATGTGATTGAAATTTCAAACGATGCCTTATATAGGGAAAATAAACCGGAATTGACCACCCATGTTTACACCGCGTCTTTCAAAACACTTTGTATGAATAATTACGGCTGGAAATATAAATTATAAGATTTCAACACCCCACGAATCGTCAAGAGCCCAAACTCTGATAAATACGATCGACTGAAAACGTTAAAGTCCAGTGTATAGACAGTATTCAAATATACGTTATAACTCTCTTACATTTATCAAACTCAAATAGCTCAGAGCAAGAGTGTCGGAGAAGCGAATAATATACCTGTGTTCTAACCTCGCTCGATACTTTTTTTTTTAAAAATTATGTTTGTATTAATTTTTAATCTAATTCTGTGAATTCATTTTGGTGGACGAATATTTATGAATTCGTCGATTTATTTGAATTCGGAATTATAAAAATCGGTGCTATCGTTTTTACCCAAAATAGGAAAAACCAAATACGTTGATAGTATTCTATTTATACACTGGAAAAATATATCCATCAGCGAGTGATAAAATTGTTCTGTTGATTTACATTTAGACTACAAAACAAATCGTTGCCCTTTGATGGCTTAAAATCCCCCATAATTTACCTCTAACAGACGAATACTGTCGTAACGTGTTGAAGTATTATTTTTTTCAATAAACTCCATTGTTTGGCTAATTCGATTCAATGCTAATCATGTGTCGATGGCCCTAGCGGCGCACTATGATTTACTCTGAACCGACCTAGGTGGCTTCTCTAACGGGGTATTCTAATAGCTTTTTTCTTTTTTGTTTCGTACACATCTGGTTCCTCATCCATTTATGTTTTCTTTTCCCTACCTTTAAATCTGTACTGTTTTATGTTATTAAGGTCCCCATCGACCCCATATGGGCAAAAGGGTGGGGATTTTTAAAAGTTATTTTCCCTCCCATGAATCTATTTTTAACCTATTATCAGATCGTCAGGGTCTTACACGTTTTCTCGTTTATTGTTATAAGGTTCAATGTCGGTCAACGATCGAGAGCACCTCGTTTATTTTATATTCTTCACGTTTATTGTGTTACATGTTTATATCTGTTTTGTATCACAAATAAATAAATACCGTACAAACAATCAATCTGTTAATAGAGTAAAGCAAACTTCTATGGTATTGTCGTATTTCTTCAAATGTGATTGGAACTTCAAACGATGCCTTATATAGTAGAATAAACCGGAATTGACCAAACATGTTTACACCACGCCTTTTAAAAAAAATGTGTACGAATAATTACGCCTGGAAATATAAATTATACGATTTCAACACCCCGAAAACTGATAAATACGATCGACTGAAAACGGCAAGAACCATTGCATGGACAGTATTCAAATATACGTTATAACACACCTAGATTGTATCAAACCCGAATGGCTCATGGCAAGAGTATCAGACAAGCGATAAAATTTTCTGTGCTCTAATCTAGCTCGACCCACATTTTAAATTATGTTTGTATTAATTTGAAATCTAATTTGTGATTTTTTTTAATGCATGGATATTATATGAAATCGTCGAATTATTTGCATTCACAATATTAATAATCAGGTTCTATCGTTTTCACCTAAATAGAAAATACCGAACCTTGATAGTATGACATTTATACGTTGGAAAAATATATCCGTAGCGGAAAATAATATTGTGCTCCATTTGTTTCGATTGCCCTCTGTTGATGTACATTCATACTACTAAAACAAATCGTCGCCCTTCGGTGCCTCTAAGATCACAACAATTTACCTCTCACAGACGAATAATGTCGTAACGTGTTGAAGTATATTTTTTTTCCGACGAATTCGTTGTTGGCTAATTGAATCAAAGTCAATCATGTGTCAATAGAGTAAAAGCAAACTCCTCTGGTATTGTAATATTTCTTCAAATGTGATTGAAATTTCAAACGATGCCTCTTATATAGGGAAAATAAACCGGAATTGACACACATGTTTACACCGCGTCTTTCAAAACACTTTGTATGAATAATTACGTCTGGAAATATAAATTATAAGATTTCAACAACCCACGAATCGTCAAGAGCCCAAACTCTGATAAATACGATCGACTGAAAACGTTAAAGTCCAGTGTATAGACAGTATTCAAATATACGTTATAACTCTCTTACATGTATCAAACTCAAATAGCTCAGAGCAAGAGTGTCGGAGAAACGAATAATATAATCTGTGTTCTAACTCGCTCGATACTTTTTTTTTTTTAAATTATGTTTGTATTAATTTTAATCTAATTCTGTGAATTCATTTTGGTGGACGAATATTTATGAATTCGTCGATTTATTTGAATTCGGAATTATAAAAATCGGTGCTATCGTTTTTACCAAAATAGAAAAAACCAGATACGTTGATAGTATTCTATTTATACACTGGAAATATATATCCATCAGCGAGTGATAAAATTGTTCTGTTGATTTACATTTAGACTACAAAACAAATCGTTGCCCTTTGATGGCTTAAAATCCCCCATAATTTACCTCTAACAGACGAATACTGTCGTAACGTGTTGAAGTATTATTTTTTTCAATAAACTCCATTGTTTAGCTAATTCGATTCAATGCTAATCATGTGTCGATGGCCCTAGCGGCGCACTATGATTTACTCTGAACCGACCGTGGTGGCTATCTCTAACGGGGTATTCTAATAGCTTTTTTCTTTTTTGTTTCGTACACATCTGGTTCCTCATCCATTTATGTTTTCTTTTCCCTACCTTTAAATCTGTACTGTTTTATGTTATTAAGGTCCCCATCGACCCCATATGGGCAAAAGGGTGGGGATTTTTAAAAGTTATTTTCCCTCCCATGAATCTATTTTTAACCTATTATCAGATCGTCAGGGTCTTACACGTTTTCTCGTTTATTGTTATAAGGTTCAATGTCGGTCAACGATCGAGAGCACCTCGGCGGTTACGTATTTATATTCTTCACGTTTATTGTGTTACATGTTTATATCTGTTTTGTATCACAAATAAATAAATACCGTACAAACAATCAATCTGTTAATAGAGTAAAGCAAACTTCTATGGTATTGTCGTATTTCTTCAAATGTGATTGGAACTTCAAACGATGCCTTATATAGTAGAATAAACCGGAATTGACCAAACATGTTTACACCACGCCTTTTAAAAAAAAAATGTGTACGAATAATTACGCCTGGAAATATAAATTATACGATTTCAACACCCGCGACACTGATAAATACGATCGACTGAAAACGGCAAGAACCATTGCATGGACAGTATTCAAATATACGTTTATAACACACCTAGATTGTATCAAACCCGAATGGCTCATGGCAAGAGTATCAGACAAGCGATAAAATTTTCTGTGCTCTGATCTAGCTCGACCCACTTTTTAAATTATGTTTGTATTAATTTGAAATCTAATTTTGTGATTTTTTTTTAATGGTGGATATTATTGAAATCGTCGAATTATTTGCATTCACAATATTAATAATGGTTCTATCGTTTTCACCTAAATAGAAAAAACCAACCTTAGATAGTATGACATTTATACGTTGGAAAAATATATCCGTAGCGGAAAATAATATTGTGCTCCATTTGTTTCGATTGCCCTCTGTTGATGTACATTCATACTACTAAAACAAATCGTCGCCCTTCGGTGCCTCTAAGATCACAACAATTTACCTCTCACAGACGAATAATGTCGTAACGTGTTGAAGTATATTTTTTTTCCGACGAATTCGTTGTTGGCTAATTGAATCAAAGTCAATCATGTGTCAATAGAGTATAAAGCAAACTCCTCTGGTATTGTAATATTTCTTCAAATGTGATTGAAATTTCAGACGATGCCTTATATAGGGAAAATAAACCGGAATTGACCACCCATGTTTACACCGCGTCTTTCAAAACACTTTGTATGAATAATTACGGCTGGAAATATAAATTATAAGATTTCAACAACCCACGAATCGTCAAGAGCCCAAACTCTGATAAATACGATCGACTGAAAACGTTAAAGTCCAGTGTATAGACAGTATTCAAATATACGTTATAACTCTATTACATTGTATCAAACTCAAATAGCTCAGAGCAAGAGTGTCGGAGAAGCGAATAATATAATCTGTGTTCTAACCTCGCTCGATACTTTTTTTTATAAATATATGTTTGTATTAATTTTAATCTAATTCTGTGAATTCATTTTGGTGGACGAATATTTATGAATTCGTCGATTTATTTGAATTCGGAATTATAAAAATCGGTGCTATCGTTTTTACCAAAAATAGAAAAAACCAAATACGTTGATAGTATTCTATTTATACACTGGAAATATATATCCATCAGCGAGTGATAAAATTGTTCTGTTGATTTACATTTAGACTACAAAAACAATCGTTGCCCTTTGATGGCTTAAAATCCCCCATAATTTACCTCTAACAGACGAATACTGTCGTAACGTGTTGAAGTATTATTTTTTTCAATAAACTCCATTTTTAGCTAATTCGATTCAATGCTAATCATGTGTCGATGGCCCTAGCGGCGCACTATGATTTACTCTGACCGACCGTAGGTGGCTATCTCTAACGGGGTATTCTAATAGATTTTTTCTTTTTTGTTTCGTACACATCTGGTTCCTCATCCATTTATGTTTTCTTTTCCCTACCTTTAAATCTGTACTGTTTTATGTTATTAAGGTCCCCATCGACCCCATATGGGCAAAAGGGTGGGGATTTTTAAAAGTTATTTTCCCTCCCATGAATCTATTTTTAACCTATTATCAGATCGTCAGGGTCTTACACGTTTTCTCGTTTATTGTTATAAGGTTCAATGTCGGTCAACGATCGAGAGCACCTCGGCGGCTGGTGTACGTTATTTATATTCTTCACGTTTATTGTGTTACATGTTTATATCTGTTTTGTATCACAAATAAATAAATACCGTACAAACAATCAATCTGTTAATAGAGTAAAGCAAACTTCTATGGTATTGTCGTATTTCTTCAAATGTGATTGGAACTTCAAACGATGCCTTATATAGTAGAATAAACCGGAATTGACCAAACATGTTTACACCACGCCTTTTAAAAAAAAATGTGTACGAATAATTACGCCTGGAAATATAAATTATACGATTTCAACACCCCGAACACTGATAAATACGATCGACTGAAAACGGCAAGAACCAGTGCATGGACAGTATTCAAATATACGTTATAACACACCTAGATTGTATCAAGCCCGAATGGCTCATGGCAAGAGTATCAGACAAGCGATAAAATTTTCTGTGCTCTGATCTAGCTCGACCCACATTTTAAATTATGTTTGTATTAATTTGAAATCTAATGTTGTGATTTTTTTTTAATGCATGGATATTTTGAAATCGTCGAATTATTTGCATTCACAATATTAATAATCGGTTCTATCGTTTTCACCTAAATAGAAAAAACCCAACCTTGATAGTATGACATTTATACGTTGGAAAAATATATCCGTAGCGGAAAATAATATTGTGCTCCATTTGTTTCGATTGCCCTCTGTTGATGTACATTCATACTACTAAAACAAATCGTCGCCCTTCGGTGCCTCTAAGATCACAACAATTTACCTCTCACAGACGAATAATGTCGTAACGTGTTGAAGTATATTTTTTTTCCGACGAATTCGTTGTTGGCTAATTGAATCAAAGTCAATCATGTGTCAATAGAGTATAAAGCAAACTCCTCTGGTATTGTAATATTTCTTCAAATGTGATTGAAATTTCAGACGATGCCTTATATAGGGAAAAAACCGGAATTGACCACCCATGTTTACACCGCGTCTTTCAAAACACTTTGTATGAATAATTACGGCTGGAAATATAAATTATAAGATTTCAACAACCCACGAATCGTCAAGAGCCCAAACTCTGATAAATACGATCGACTGAAAACGTTAAAGTCCAGTGTATAGACAGTATTCAAATATACGTTATAACTCTATTACATGGTATCAAACTCAAATAGCTCAGAGCAAGAGTGTCGGAGAAGCGAATAATATAATCTGTGTTCTAACCTCGCTCGATACTTTTTTTTTTTAAATTATGTTTGTATTAATTTTTAATCTAATTCTGTGAATTCATTTTGGTGGACGAATATTTATGAATTCGTCGATTTATTTGAATTCGGAATTATAAAAATCGGTGCTATCGTTTTTACCAAAATAGAAAAAACCAAATACGTTGATAGTATTCTATTTATACACTGGAAAATATATCCATCAGCGAGTGATAAAATTGTTCTGTTGATTTACATTTAGACTACAAAATCAAATCGTTGCCCTTTGATGGCTTAAAATCCCCCATAATTTACCTCTAACAGACGAATACTGTCGTAACGTGTTGAAGTATTATTTTTTTCAATAAACTCCATTTTTAGCTAATTCGATTCAATGCTAATCATGTGTCGATGGCCCTAGCGGCGCACTATGATTTACTCTGAGCCGACCGTGGTGGCTATCTCTAACGGGGTATTCTAATAGATTTTTTCTTTTTTGTTTCGTACACATCTGGTTCCTCATCCATTTATGTTTTCTTTTCCCTACCTTTAAATCTGTACTGTTTTATGTTATTAAGGTCCCCATCGACCCCATATGGGCAAAAGGGTGGGGATTTTTAAAAGTTATTTTCCCTCCCATGAATCTATTTTTAACCTATTATCAGATCGTCAGGGTCTTACACGTTTTCTCGTTTATTGTTATAAGGTTCAATGTCGGTCAACGATCGAGAGCACCTCGGCGGCTGGTGTACGTTATTTATATTCTTCACGTTTATTGTGTTACATGTTTATATCTGTTTTGTATCACAAATAAATAAATACCGTACAAACAATCAATCTGTTAATAGAGTAAAGCAAACTTCTATGGTATTGTCGTATTTCTTCAAATGTGATTGGAACTTCAAACGATGCCTTATATAGTAGAATAAACCGGAATTGACCAAACATGTTTACACCACGCCTTTTAAAAAAAATGTGTACGAATAATTACGCCTGGAAATATAAATTATACGATTTCAACACCCCGAACACTGATAAATACGATCGACTGAAAACGGCAAGAACCAGTGCATGGACAGTATTCAAATATACGTTATAACACACCTAGATTGTATCAAGCCCGAATGGCTCATGGCAAGAGTATCAGACAAGCGATAAAATTTTCTGTGCTCTGATCTAGCTCGACCCACATTTTAAATTATGTTTGTATTAATTTGAAATCTAATGTTGTGATTTTTTTTTAATGCATGGATATTTATGAAATCGTCGAATTATTTGCATTCACAATATTAATAATCGGTTCTATCGTTTTCACCTAAATAGAAAAAACCCAACCTTTGATAGTATGACATTTATACGTTGGAAAAATATATCCGTAGCGGAAAATAATATTGTGCTCCATTTGTTTCGATTGCCCTCTGTTGATGTACATTCATACTACTAAAACAAATCGTCGCCCTTCGGTGCCTCTAAGATCACAACAATTTACCTCTCACAGACGAATAATGTCGTAACGTGTTGAAGTATATTTTTTTTCCGACGAATTCGTTGTTGGCTAATTGAATCAAAGTCAATCATGTGTCAATAGAGTATAAAGCAAACTCCTCTGGTATTGTAATATTTCTTCAAATGTGATTGAAATTTCAGACGATGCCTTATATAGGGAAAATAAACCGGAATTGACCACCCATGTTTACACCGCGTCTTTCAAAACACTTTGTATGAATAATTACGGCTGGAAATATAAATTATAAGATTTCAACAACCCACGAATCGTCAAGAGCCCAAACTCTGATAAATACGATCGACTGAAAACGTTAAAGTCCAGTGTATAGACAGTATTCAAATATACGTTATAACTCTATTACATGGTATCAAACTCAAATAGCTCAGAGCAAGAGTGTCGGAGAAGCGAATAATATAATCTGTGTTCTAACCTCGCTCGATACTTTTTTTTTTTAAATTATGTTTGTATTAATTTTTAATCTAATTCTGTGAATTCATTTTGGTGGACGAATATTTATGAATTCGTCGATTTATTTGAATTCGGAATTATAAAAATCGGTGCTATCGTTTTTACCCAAAATAGAAAAAACCAAATACGTTGATAGTATTCTATTTATACACTGGAAATATATATCCATCAGCGAGTGATAAAATTGTTCTGTTGATTTACATTTAGACTACAAAATCAAATCGTTGCCCTTTGATGGCTTAAAATCCCCCATAATTTACCTCTAACAGACGAATACTGTCGTAACGTGTTGAAGTATTATTTTTTTCAATAAACTCCATTTTTAGCTAATTCGATTCAATGCTAATCATGTGTCGATGGCCCTAGCGGCGCACTATGATTTACTCTGAGCCGACCGTGGTGGCTATCTCTAACGGGGTATTCTAATAGATTTTTTCTTTTTTGTTTCGTACACATCTGGTTCCTCATCCATTTATGTTTTCTTTTCCCTACCTTTAAATCTGTACTGTTTTATGTTATTAAGGTCCCCATCGACCCCATATGGGCAAAAGGGTGGGGATTTTTAAAAGTTATTTTCCCTCCCATGAATCTATTTTTAACCTATTATCAGATCGTCAGGGTCTTACACGTTTTCTCGTTTATTGTTATAAGGTTCAATGTCGGTCAACGATCGAGAGCACCTCGGCTGTGACGTTATTTATATTCTTCACGTTTATTGTGTTACATGTTTATATCTGTTTTGTATCACAAATAAATAAATACCGTACAAACAATCAATCTGTTAATAGAGTAAAGCAAACTTCTATGGTATTGTCGTATTTCTTCAAATGTGATTGGAACTTCAAACGATGCCTTATATAGTAGAATAAACCGGAATTGACCAAACATGTTTACACCACGCCTTTTAAAAAAAATGTGTACGAATAATTACGCCTGGAAATATAAATTATACGATTTCAACACCCCGAACACTGATAAATACGATCGACTGAAAACGGCAAGAACCAGTGCATGGACAGTATTCAAATATACGTTATAACACACCTAGATTGTATCAAAGCCCGAATGGCTCATGGCAAGAGTATCAGACAAGCGATAAAATTTTCTGTGCTCTGATCTAGCTCGACCCACATTTTAAATTATGTTTGTATTAATTTGAAATCTAATTTGTGATTTTTTTTAATGGTGATATTTATGAAATCGTCGAATTATTTGCATTCACAATATTAATAATCGGTTCTATCGTTTTCACCTAAATAGAAAAAACCGAACCTTTGATAGTATGACATTTATACGTTGGAAAAATATATCCGTAGCGGAAAATAATATTGTGCTCCATTTGTTTCGATTGCCCTCTGTTGATGTACATTCATACTACTAAAACAAATCGTCGCCCTTCGGTGCCTCTAAGATCACAACAATTTACCTCTCACAGACGAATAATGTCGTAACGTGTTGAAGTATATTTTTTTTCCGACGAATTCGTTGTTGGCTAATTGAATCAAAGTCAATCATGTGTCAATAGAGTAAAGCAAACTCCTCTGGTATTGTAATATTTCTTCAAATGTGATTGAAATTTCAAACGATGCCTTATATAGGGAAAATAAACCGGAATTGACCACCCATGTTTACACCGCGTCTTTCAAAACACTTTGTATGAATAATTACGGCTGGAAATATAAATTATAAGATTTCAACAACCCACGAATCGTCAAGAGCCCAAACTCTGATAAATACGATCGACTGAAAACGTTAAAGTCCAGTGTATAGACAGTATTCAAATATACGTTATAACTCTATTACATGTATCAAACTCAAATAGCTCAGAGCAAGAGTGTCGGAGAAGCGAATAATATATCTGTGTTCTAACCTCGCTCGATACTTTTTTTTTTTTAAATTATGTTTGTATTAATTTTTAATCTAATTCTGTGAATTCATTTTGGTGGACGAATATTTATGAATTCGTCGATTTATTTGAATTCGGAATTATAAAAATCGGTGCTATCGTTTTTACCCAAATAGGAAAAAACCAAATACGTTGATAGTATTCTATTTATACACTGGAAAATATATCCATCAGCGAGTGATAAAATTGTTTGTTGATTTACATTTAGACTACAAAAACAAATCGTTGCCCTTTGATGGCTTAAAATCCCCCATAATTTACCTCTAACAGACGAATACTGTCGTAACGTGTTGAAGTATTATTTTTTTCAATAAACTCCATTTTAGCTAATTCGATTCAATGCTAATCATGTGTCGATGGCCCTAGCGGCGCACTATGATTTACTCTGAGCCGACCGGGTGGCTATCTCTAACGGGGTATTCTAATAGACTTTTTTCTTTTTTGTTTCGTACACATCTGGTTCCTCATCCATTTATGTTTTCTTTTCCCTACCTTTAAATCTGTACTGTTTTATGTTATTAAGGTCCCCATCGACCCCATATGGGCAAAAGGGTGGGGATTTTTAAAAGTTATTTTCCCTCCCATGAATCTATTTTTAACCTATTATCAGATCGTCAGGGTCTTACACGTTTTCTCGTTTATTGTTATAAGGTTCAATGTCGGTCAACGATCGAGAGCACCTGCGCGGTTACGTTATTATATTCTTCACGTTTATTGTGTTACATGTTTATATCTGTTTTGTATCACAAATAAATAAATACCGTACAAACAATCAATCTGTTAATAGAGTAAAGCAAACTTCTATGGTATTGTCGTATTTCTTCAAATGTGATTGGAACTTCAAACGATGCCTTATATAGTAGAATAAACCGGAATTGACCAAACATGTTTACACCACGCCTTTTAAAAAAAATGTGTACGAATAATTACGCCTGGAAATATAAATTATACGATTTCAACACCCCGAACACTGATAAATACGATCGACTGAAAACGGCAAGAACCATGTGCATGGACAGTATTCAAATATAGTTATAACACACCTAGATTGTATCAAAACCCGAATGGCTCATGGCAAGAGTATCAGACAAGCGATAAAATTTTCTGTGCTCTGAATCTAGCTCGACCCACTTTTAAATTATGTTTGTATTAATTTGAAATCTAATTTGTGATTTTTTTTTAATGATGGATATTTATGAAATCGTCGAATTATTTGCATTCACAATATTAATAATCGGTTCTATCGTTTTCACCTAAATAGAAAAAACCAACCTTGATAGTATGACATTTATACGTTGGAAAAATATATCCGTAGCGGAAAATAATATTGTGCTCCATTTGTTTCGATTGCCCTCTGTTGATGTACATTCATACTACTAAAACAAATCGTCGCCCTTCGGTGCCTCTAAGATCACAACAATTTACCTCTCACAGACGAATAATGTCGTAACGTGTTGAAGTATATTTTTTTTCCGACGAATTCGTTGTTGGCTAATTGAATCAAAGTCAATCATGTGTCAATAGAGTATAAAGCAAACTCCTCTGGTATTGTAATATTTCTTCAAATGTGATTGAAATTTCAAACGATGCCTTATATAGGGAAAATAAACCGGAATTGACCACCCATGTTTACACCGCGTCTTTCAAAACACTTTGTATGAATAATTACGGCTGGAAATATAAATTATAAGATTTCAACACCCCACGAATCGTCAAGAGCCCAAACTCTGATAAATACGATCGACTGAAAACGTTAAAGTCCAGTGTATAGACAGTATTCAAATATACGTTATAACTCTCTTACATTGTATCAAACTCAAATAGCTCAGAGCAAGAGTGTCGGAGAAACGAATAATATATCTGTGTTCTAATCTCGCTCGATACTTTTTTTTTTAAAAAATTATGTTTGTATTAATTTTTAATCTAATTCTGTGAATTCATTTTGGTGGACGAATATTTATGAATTCGTCGATTTATTTGAATTCGGAATTATAAAAATCGGTGCTATCGTTTTTACCCAAAATAGGAAAAAACCAGAATACGTTGATAGTATTCTATTTATACACTGGAAAAATATATCCATCAGCGAGTGATAAAATTGTTCTGTTGATTTACATTTAGACTACAAAAACAAATCGTTGCCCTTTGATGGCTTAAAATCCCCCATAATTTACCTCTAACAGACGAATACTGTCGTAACGTGTTGAAGTATTATTTTTTTTCAATAAACTCCATTGTTGCTAATTCGATTCAATGCTAATCATGTGTCGATGGCCCTAGCGGCGCACTATGATTTACTCTGAGCCGACCCGTGGTGGCTTGCTCTAACGGGGTATTCTAATAGCTTTTTTTCTTTTTGTTTCGTACACATCTGGTTCCTCATCCATTTATGTTTTCTTTTCCCTACCTTTAAATCTGTACTGTTTTATGTTATTAAGGTCCCCATCGACCCCATATGGGCAAAAGGGTGGGGATTTTTAAAAGTTATTTTCCCTCCCATGAATCTATTTTTAACCTATTATCAGATCGTCAGGGTCTTACACGTTTACTCGTTTATTGTTATAAGGTTCAATGTCGGTCAACGATCGAGAGCACCTATCGTTATTTATATTCTTCACGTTTATTGTGTTACATGTTTTATATCTGTTTTGTATCACAAATAATTAAATACCGTACAAACAATCAATCTGTTAATAGAGTAAAGCAAACTTCTATGGTATTGTCGTATTTCTTCAAATGTGATTGGAACTTCAAACGATGCCTTATATAGTAGAATAAACCGGAATTGACCAAACATGTTTACACCACGCCTTTTAAAAAAAATGTGTACGAATAATTACGCCTGGAAATATAAATTATACGATTTCAACACCCGCGAACACTGATAAATACGATCGACTGAAAACGGCAAGAACCATTGCATGGACAGTATTCAAATATACGTTATAACACACCTAGATTGTATCAAACCCGAATGGCTCATGGCAAGAGTATCAGACAAGCGATAAAATTTTCTGTGCTCTAATCTAGCTCGACCCACTTTTTAAATTATGTTTGTATTAATTTGAAATCTAATTTTGTGATTTTTTTAATGCATGGATATTTATGAAATCGTCGAATTATTTGCATTCACAATATTAATAATCGGTTCTATCGTTTTCACCTAAATAGAAAAAACCCAACCTTTGATAGTATGACATTTATACGTTGGAAAAATATATCCGTAGCGGAAAATAATATTGTGCTCCATTTGTTTCGATTGCCCTCTGTTGATGTACATTCATACTACTAAAAACAAATCGTCGCCCTTCGGTGCCTCTAAGATCACAACAATTTACCTCTCACAGACGAATAATGTCGTAACGTGTTGAAGTATATTTTTTTTCCGACGAATTCGTTGTTGGCTAATTGAATCAAAGTCAATCATGTGTCAATAGAGTATAAAGCAAACTCCTCTGGTATTGTAATATTTCTTCAAATGTGATTGAAATTTCAAACGATGCCTTATATAGGGAAAATAAACCGGAATTGACCACCCATGTTTACACCGCGTCTTTCAAAACACTTTGTATGAATAATTACGGCTGGAAATATAAATTATAAGATTTCAACACCCCACGAATCGTCAAGAGCCCAAACTCTGATAAATACGATCGACTGAAAACGTTAAAGTCCAGTGTATAGACAGTATTCAAATATACGTTATAACTCTCTTACATTGTATCAAACTCAAATAGCTCAGAGCAAGAGTGTCGGAGAAAGCGAATAATATAATCTGTGTTCTAACCTCGCTCGATACTTTTTTTTTTTAAATTATGTTTGTATTAATTTTTAATCTAATTCTGTGAATTCATTTTGGTGGACGAATATTTATGAATTCGTCGATTTATTTGAATTCGGAATTATAAAAATCGGTGCTATCGTTTTTACCAAAAATAGAAAAAACCAAATACGTTGATAGTATTCTATTTATACACTGGAAATATATATCCATCAGCGAGTGATAAAATTGTTCTGTTGATTTACATTTAGACTACAAAATCAAATCGTTGCCCTTTGATGGCTTAAAATCCCCCATAATTTACCTCTAACAGACGAATACTGTCGTAACGTGTTGAAGTATTATTTTTTTCAATAAACTCCATTTTTGGCTAATTCGATTCAATGCTAACATGTGTCGATGGCCCTAGCGGCGCACTATGATTTACTCTGAGCCGACCGGTGGCTATCTCTAACGGGGTATTCTAATAGATTTTTTCTTTTTTGTTTCGTACACATCTGGTTCCTCATCCATTTATGTTTTCTTTTCCCTACCTTTAAATCTGTACTGTTTTATGTTATTAAGGTCCCCATCGACCCCATATGGGCAAAAGGGTGGGGATTTTTAAAAGTTATTTTCCCTCCCATGAATCTATTTTTAACCTATTATCAGATCGTCAGGGTCTTACACGTTTTACTCGTTTATTGTTATAAGGTTCAATGTCGGTCAACGATCGAGAGCACCTCGGCGGCTGGTGTACGTTATTTATATTCTTCACGTTTATTGTGTTACATGTTTATATCTGTTTTGTATCACAAATAAATAAATACCGTACAAACAATCAATCTGTTAATAGAGTAAAGCAAACTTCTATGGTATTGTCGTATTTCTTCAAATGTGATTGGAACTTCAAACGATGCCTTATATAGTAGAATAAACCGGAATTGACCAAACATGTTTACACCACGCCTTTTAAAAAAAAATGTGTACGAATAATTACGCCTGGAAATATAAATTATACGATTTCAACACCCCGAACACTGATAAATACGATCGACTGAAAACGGCAAGAACCAGTGCATGGACAGTATTCAAATATACGTTATAACACACCTAGATTGTATCAAGCCCGAATGGCTCATGGCAAGAGTATCAGACAAGCGATAAAATTTTCTGTGCTCTGATCTAGCTCGACCCACATTTTAAATTATGTTTGTATTAATTTGAAATCTAATGTTGTGATTTTTTTTTAATGCATGGATATTTATGAAATCGTCGAATTATTTGCATTCACAATATTAATAATCGGTTCTATCGTTTTCACCTAAATAGAAAAAACCCAACCTTTGATAGTATGACATTTATACGTTGGAAAAATATATCCGTAGCGGAAAATAATATTGTGCTCCATTTGTTTCGATTGCCCTCTGTTGATGTACATTCATACTACTAAAACAAATCGTCGCCCTTCGGTGCCTCTAAGATCACAACAATTTACCTCTCACAGACGAATAATGTCGTAACGTGTTGAAGTATATTTTTTTTCCGACGAATTCGTTGTTGGCTAATTGAATCAAAGTCAATCATGTGTCAATAGAGTATAAGCAAACTCCTCTGGTATTGTAATATTTCTTCAAATGTGATTGAAATTTCAAACGATGCCTTATATAGGGAAAATAAACCGGAATTGACCACCCATGTTTACACCGCGTCTTTCAAAACACTTTGTATGAATAATTACGGCTGGAAATATAAATTATAAGATTTCAACACCCCACGAATCGTCAAAGGCCCAAACTCTGATAAATACGATCGACTGAAAACGTTAAAGTCCAGTGTATAGACAGTATTCAAATATACGTTATAACTCTCTTACATTGTATCAAACTCAAATAGCTCAGAGCAAGAGTGTCGGAGAAGCGAATAATATAATCTGTGTTCTAACCTCGCTCGATACTTTTTTTTTTTAAATTATGTTTGTATTAATTTTTAATCTAATTCTGTGAATTCATTTTGGTGGACGAATATTTATGAATTCGTCGATTTATTTGAATTCGGAATTATAAAAATCGGTGCTATCGTTTTTACCCAAATAGAAAAACCAATACGTTGATAGTATTCTATTTATACACTGGAAATATATATCCATCAGCGAGTGATAAAATTGTTCTGTTGATTTACATTTAGACTACAAAACAAATCGTTGCCCTTTGATGGCTTAAAATCCCCCATAATTTACCTCTAACAGACGAATACTGTCGTAACGTGTTGAAGTATTATTTTTTTCAATAAACTCCATTTTTAGCTAATTCGATTCAATGCTAATCATGTGTCGATGGCCCTAGCGGCGCACTATGATTTACTCTGAGACCGACACGGTGGCTATCTCTAACGGGGTATTCTAATAGATTTTTTCTTTTTTGTTTCGTACACATCTGGTTCCTCATCCATTTATGTTTTCTTTTCCCTACCTTTAAATCTGTACTGTTTTATGTTATTAAGGTCCCCATCGACCCCATATGGGCAAAAGGGTGGGGATTTTTAAAAGTTATTTTCCCTCCCATGAATCTATTTTTAACCTATTATCAGATCGTCAGGGTCTTACACGTTTACTCGTTTATTGTTATAAGGTTCAATGTCGGTCAACGATCGAGAGCACCTCGGAGGCTGGTGTACGTTATTTATATTCTTCACGTTTATTGTGTTACATGTTTATATCTGTTTTGTATCACAAATAAATAAATACCGTACAAACAATCAATCTGTTAATAGAGTAAAGCAAACTTCTATGGTATTGTCGTATTTCTTCAAATGTGATTGGAACTTCAAACGATGCCTTATATAGTAGAATAAGCCGGAATTGACCAAACATGTTTACACCACGCCTTTTAAAAAAAATGTGTACGAATAATTACGCCTGGAAATATAAATTATACGATTTCAACACCCCATGAATCGTTAAGAGCCCAAACTCTTATAAATATGATGGACAGAAATTGTTAAATTCAAATATATAATCAAATATTTCAAATATATAAGTATTCACAGTTCCAATATCCCTTGATTCCCTTTTTAAATTATCTTTGTATTAATTTTTAATTTAATTTTGTAATTTCTTCTTTATTTGATGAATATTTACTAATTCGTCGAATAATTGGCAATCGGAATAATAATAATCGGTGTTATCGTTTTTACTTAAATAGAACGAAAATTTATCTTAGATCGTATTCCATTTTTACAATCGAAACTATATCCATCAGCGGAAATTAAAATGTTGTTCAATTTTTTTTTATTGTCTTCTCTGAATGTACATTCGCACTACTCGAACTCAAATTCAATCACGGTAGTAACTATTATATCTAATATTATTCCCTCTTAGGAAATATGGCATATAGAAAAACATGCATTTATACATGCCTAATTACTACGTTCTCTTACGGGTTAGGTAAGAAACTGTGAATGCATTTCAAAAAACTAAAATAGGAAAGCTAAATTTATCAAAAATGTTTAGTAAAGATATTTATTATATCGATTGAAAGCTGTCTAAACATTCACAGATTTGAGATCTTACTCGAGAATGCAGATGTTTGGCTCGAGTTGTTACGTTAAGTTACGTGAATTGTGATTTCTCATCTTTTCCTTATGTTAAATGAACCTTAATATGACGTTACATTAAGTTAAAGTTAAGTTGATCGTGATCCCTGCATAAGAACAAAGAAGCATAATATATATATTTTTGAAGGTCTTAAGTTTTTTGGAAACATTTGCTGTATTCCAAATGATTGACTGCTTCACATATAAGTTTTAAAAAGTATCATCAATATTTTATATTTACATTTTAGGAATAATAAGTATATTTAGACATTTTAATAATATTTATTAAATTTAAATATATGAACAGTACAGTGGTTTATAAAATATTATACTAACATACTTATTTATTTATTTATAAATATTTCACTATATTGCAATTACTCTTCACACCTCTGTGGATTAATTAGTTATTTTATATTACTAAGATCTAGAGAAGCATCGGCACAAATGAAACCATTTGCGCCATTTATTTGGATCAAGATAAAGACTTTTTTAGCTTTTAAATGAAAACTAAATACATAAATTAAAGAGCTTATTTTTAAAGTGTATGAACACGATATTTTGTATTTATGGATATATCTACAACTTGGATCTAATATAAAAGTAAATATGTTATTAATTAGAATATGTTGTCATATACAAAATAGATTATACACTAGAGTAGGAATTATTTGGCCCTCCATTTTATCCTATCCGGTTCCCAATATTACAAGTACGTTTTAAAATAAGCAAACCGGTACATGTCCACAATAAAACATTTACTGAATTTATAATGTAATCCTTTGACGCTCTATTTTCACTTGTTCTTGCTATGTAGCCGGTGTTCCATTTAAAAAATAAAGTATTATACTATAGTAAAGATTAAAAAAAAAATTGTCCCCTAATAATTACTGTAATCATATTTTACATCACAATTAGAAATTGGGCCGATTATATTAAAAAATTATATGAGAATTAAAAAGTAGGAAGCCCCATACTAGAAATTATTTACGCTCGAATTTCATAATATCCGGCTTTTCTGGTATCCCCTCCCCCCACAGAATGACGTCCTTTTAGGCCGTATGATTACTACTCTAGTGTATATACTATTTTAAAATAAAAATATAAATAATAGTTACATGGACCAAAGTTATTAATACTTATTTATACAGTGTTATAAAAAGAAATACCTGCACTCAAAAGCCCCATAAAGAATTTCCTTTAACCGAGTTAAGTACACTATGATCCATTAATAATGCCTACGTTATGTCCTAGCTAAGTGTTAGTAAACAATAATATATTTAATTTCAAGCATTCTTGGTACCTATACGACTTAACACTTTAATCACGATAAATAATGGAAATTCTAACCTTAAAATAAATATCACAGATTGCAATACAGTACATTTTTATTCTTAGTAATTAATAATATGTACCATACACTACAAATAACATCATCTATTTTTTAATACAAAGTTTGGATTTGTACTGATCTTAATATCGACCTATAATTTTCTACAGTTATTATTTGATTTCTAACAAAAGTTGATTCTTAAAATAAATGAATGTCTATAAAATTGAATTACGCTGATTGTGTAGTATTTATAATTGGTTTTGGATCTAATTTCCGAAAGATGTGTTTTATTTTATTGTTTATCTCTTTATTATTATCACAACATACTACCCTAAGGATATTAAATATTAAATTAATCAGTCACTTTTAAGCATGAAACTGTGTTCATAATAAAACTAATTTCAGTTGTACAGTAATAGAGCAATCTATATTTGTAAATATTGAGCGAAGTTATATTTATTGTAATATTATTTCCAATTCAATACTAGAATACATTTAATTTTGTTGATTAAGTTTAGGTTCATGAACCAATGAAGAGTTAGTTGGTCATGAGCGTGGCGCGATATCTATCGAACGCAGAGGGCTGAAAATTTTAAAATTAGTAGCACCTATGTACAAACATGTGTACCTTAAAACAGGAGTTTTAAAATTTGGATTAGATTTTTATAAATTAATTAAAAACCGGGTCGGAAGAAATAAAATGAAGAGGTTTTTTTTTCTGTCCGTTTGAAGAAAATAAAAGTGCTGCCAGGTGTAGCCACGCAATCCAAATATACATAATATATTGTGTAAAATGACAAAGGATTTTGAAAAAAAAGTAATATACAATTCATACCAATAGATTAATAGATATAGGAAATATGATGAATAGGGAACTCATCAAGATTATTTTTAAAGTACTTAGTATTGTGTAGTCTTTTATTTGTGATAATTATCTAAACAAAGAAAAAGGTGTTGTTGTTTAAAACCTTTGTACCGACTTAGAATATCATAAACAAGTTCCTAATGCTCTGAAGCTATTTTAAAGGGATCCAATAACATTTTCTTCTCCCTTAGGATAACATCGATAATTTTGACAAATTAACATTATAAGTATAAGTCTCAAATAAAGTAATATTAAATTCACTTTGAAATTACATAATCATAGACTCGGCCTTAAAATATGAGTGAAAAATAACCCTTAACAGGGTTGTTTCCTGGATAGTTCAGTGGTTAGAGCATCGACGTACTAAGTTAAAGGTCACAGGTTCGATTCCAGAATCCAGATCCCCTTTTTCAATTTAAAAATTATAGTATATTTTTGTTAGTATATTTTGTGAATTTTATGAATAAAACTTTCACGAATATTGATTGATAAAGCAATAAATAAAAAGTTAAGTAAAGCAATCTTTCCTTCTATTATTGAGCCATTATTATAACAAAAAGAAAACACCAAAATAACAATCTTGGTGCTTTGTTAAAAATACATGGGTTAGAAAGTTTAATATTAAATAAAGCGTGATAAATATATTGTAGCCAATTATATTTTTATTTGACAGATTCATTTCATCTAATGGATACAAAATATAGGACCTGGGAAATCTTTAAGGGATATAAAAGAATTAACGAGAGAAAAAAAAAGTTAACTCCAGTTAAAATAACGAAATAACTTTAGACCAATTCCAGAGAACATTAAAAGAACTTGGATAGTACCTAATTAGTTTTTGATGTTTTGGATTAGTGTGGCTGTTAGTACTCCTGACTATGAATTAGTAGATCGAGAGTTGTCTTGGTTCGACTCCCAGGCGGATTCACTCTGGTGGCATTTGTAATAGTTGTGAATTTTTATCTTTCCCCCAGGTGGGTGAAGGCGCATTTTATTAAAATTTATAGATTCAAAACCGCCATTAAATATCCAATTTTCCTACAGGCGCCAGATCACGGAAAAAACAATTAGTCTAGTCATAGTAGAACATTTTGAACCTAACTTCCACACATTTATTTAATAAAGATATAAATACTGAAGGTCACTATTAAAATGTGTGTGATACATCATTATAATTATAATAAAATTCAATCACGGTATTAACTATTAAATCGATTATTATTTTCCCTGAGGAAATGTGGATATAGAAAGTACATACATACATACATACATACATACATACACACATACATACGTACATACGTACATACATACATACATACATACATACATACATACATACATACATACATACATACATACATACATACATACATACATACATACATACATACATACATACATACATACATACATACACACATACATACGTACATACATGCCTAATCACGCCATTCCCTTACAGGTTAGACAAGAAACTACAATTCCATACCTAATCCATCCTCGCTAACTTTCTCCACACTTCTCTATCCTTGTAAACTCCCTTCGCTTCAACAACATCCATACACCAATCATACATGCTCTTTTATTATTAAAACTCTTAATGTTTATCTTTTTCACACATTCATCTACAACAGTTAACCACGCCTTACATGGCCTACCCCTTCCCTTTTGATCCACACACTCTACCTTCATATATTTGGTTCGTCACTCGATCCACACTCATCCTCTCAACGTGCCTAAACCAATGTAACACAGTTCTTTAACATGGACCTATTGGATTCCCTTTCAAACCACACTCCTTCAGCACTCATTCATTACTGACTGCCCATAATAGAAAGAAAGATTCCAAAAATCTGGCACAACTAGCATTCAACCAGCTTCGGTGACTGCATTGTCTAAGGAGCTACTCTTGCAATAGACTAGACTGCCGATGACGGGGAGATCGAGGTTCGAGTCTCGGTCGGGTGTACTGAGAGTGGTTTTTCCAAAATAGTTTTCCCCTCTCCCTCTATGCAAATATGGGTACACTTCCTCCAACTATAACCTTCCTATTCCCTAATACCATTAGCATAATAATAAGTACGTAAGCGTATAACCCGAACGGGTAGTTAGACGCAGTAGCTCAAATAAACAGCATTTACATATATTAAAAGCACAATTCTAACCAATAAAATTGATTATGCTAGAAGTAAACAATTTAGATAGAGCATCAAGGAATACTAGGATACAAACGATAATAATCTCAGTTTAATACTAGAACATATCCTCCTAAAAAACGACTATCGCATCGCGACCACATAGCTATGTAAATTTCATTCAACTACATAAAAAACAACAAAACACCAGATACAACAACATAGTATAACGAGTGAGTCTGAATGCGGTTTTATTTTAGATTATATTAGGGATTTCCTTATTTAGACTTATATACATTTTTATTTATATAAATGTCAAAATCCTATTTCCAAAATTATACTCCACAAACCAAGCCTGATGATTTAAATAGTGAAAGGTTCATTAAGATATATTATTCAAGGAAGAAACCTATTCTTACGATTAATTCCCTAAAAACTACGTGTCTTACAAATTAGTGTTCAAAGTACTTACAATAAATATCCACGAAACAGTGGCGAACTAATTCTGAAATAAATCCTTTTACGCACTGACCAATCATCTCCATCCAAATATTTCAATTGGTAAATTACTTTTCTTCTCAACAAAATGTATATAATTCATATTTAATTGAAGTATTCCAAACAAACCATCCCACATGTTCTTATTAACGCTTGGTGCTTAACGTACTTTAAGATTTTAGATATAAACAGAACATTTATATTCAATAGGGTAACACGACGAATACCCATATTATATTGGGCAGACACCATAGCTCAGTCGGTAGCGTGTCTGTCTACTGAGCTAAGGGTCCCGTCTTCAATTCTCGCCATAGCCGAACAATTTATCAATGGTGAAATGTGCGTTTCCCTCTTCACAGTGATGAATTAACGGTCTGAGTGCTGGATGTTGTGTCTGTTATAGATTAAGGTTAGTTTATAAGTCGTGTACTGATATAGTCGGTCTGCTCAGAAAGTACACGTTAAGCACAATTTTTTAAAGTTTAGCTTAATATTATTATTATTATTATTATTAGCACCGCGTCTTACTACCCGTTCGGGTTATACGCACTTACGCTAATGTGTAATGGTAGGGTGATTGCGAGATGAAATGGAGGACCTACAGTTTAACGTGGAATCCGAACCACGGTGGAGGCCTGGCATTCCTCACATTCACAAGTTGTGATTAATACACAACTTGTCAGAGGTGAAGGAAGGGTTTGGCAATCAGATAAATCTGTGCCGGGACCGAGGTTTGAACCCCGGACCCTCAGCACAGAAGTCTGACACCTTACCCCTAGACCACCAGGTCACCTTTAGCTTAATAATTAATGGATTTATAATTACTTTAGGAAATATCACCCTAGATATTAATGACCCAAGTACCTAAGAAAATTTACTCTCTTATAGTAAATATGTGGGTCTAATTGGGCACACTCCTTTAACCCTGATAGGTAATAGTCCTACCTTGACTCTTTACACCATGGATCTATCTTATACGCTACACCATAGTCACTGAAAGTCACCAATGTCAACCAATTTGGAAATAATCTGTATTCGCTTAGTAACACTGCGGCATGTTATTGTTAAAAATGCTATCAAACAATTTATAATAATACTTTCAACAATTTTTTTAAAAAACCATTCTGCTGTCACTTAGATACATTCCCATCGTAGATGAATTGTAGGTAAGCTAATAAAATTAAATGTAAATTTTGAAGGTCACTAATTAAATATCCCCCGCTTATGTGGTCGCATGGTCTAAGGCGTTACTCTCGCGGTAGAATAAACTGCCGATGATGGGGGATCTAGGTTCGAATCACGGTTGAGTACACTGACGGTGGTTTTCCACTCTACCTCTACAAAAATGCGGGTACACTTTATATTTATACAGTCTTCCTAATCCCTAACGCCATTTGAGTAATCAATACATAGACGTATAACCTGAACGGGTAGTAAGACGTGGTGCTAAAAAAATTAATAAAGGTCATATCGTTAGGAAATATTTCAGAAACGAGCCGCCTTGATTTTAGGAGGAAGGGTATGTCTTGATAGACCCTTTAACCGTCAAATTGGAAATGTATTTAATATGATAATACACTCAATTTGCAATTTATTTTTATGAAAAAACAAAACAAACAAAAAACACTTAAGTGATCTCTTCCACAAATACCAACAAGAAACAGTTATGACGCAGCTAGACGTAGGCATGATGACGTCAGAGTCACGTGACACCGGGTCAGGAGCACGTGACGGCCACCACACCACCATTGTTGACGACGCTCTGCACCACCACCGCCTGGGCGCTCTGAGCGAAATCTTCACATGGTGTTTTGCGGGTCAGGCCTATTGGAAGACATGTTACAAGCCAGCACTTAGTCCTTGCTAGGAGGTGTTTAGGTAGATAGATACACTAAGTGGGGGTTTTAGGGAGAGGAGGAGATATGGAGGGGGTGTTTGGGTAGATAGATACACTAAGTGGGGGTTTTAGGGAGAGGAGGAGATATGGAGGGGGTGTTTGGGTAAATAGATACACTAAGTGGGGGTTTTAGGGAGAGGAGGAGATATGGAGGGGGTGTTTGGGTAGATAGATACACTAAGTGGGGGTTTTAGGGACAGGAGGAGATATGGAGGGGGTGTTTGGGTAGATAGATACACTAAGTGGGGGTTTTAGGGAGAGGAGGAGATATGGAGGGGGTGTTTGGGTAGATAGATACACTAAGTGGGGGTTTTAGGGAGAGGAGGAGATATGGAGGCGGTGTTTGGGTAGATAGATTCACTAACTGGGGGTTTTAGGGAGAGGAGGAGATATGGAGGGGGTGTTTGGGTAGATAGATACACTAAGTGGGGGTTTTAGGGACAGGAGGAGATATGGAGGGGGTGTTTGGGTAGATAGATACACTAAGTGGGGGTTTTAGGGACAGGAGGAGATATGGAGGGGGTGTTTGGGTAGATAGATACACTAAGTGGGGGTTTTAGGGAGAGGAGGAGATATGGAGGGGGTGTTTGGGTAGATAGATTCACTAACTGGGGGTTTTAGGGACAGAAGGAGATATGGAGGGGGTGTTTGGGTAGATAGATACACTAAGTGGGGGTTTTAGGGAGAGGAGGAGATATGGAGGGGGTGTTTGGGTAGATAGATACACTAAGTGGGGGTTTTAGGGAGAGGAGGAGATATGGAGGCGGTGTTTGGGTAGATAGATTCACTAACTGGGGGTTTTAGGGAGAGGAGGAGATATGGAGGGGGTGTTTGGGTAGATAGATACACTAAGTGGGGGTTTTAGGGAGAGGAGGAGATATGGAGGGGGTGTTTGGGTAGATAGATACACTAAGTGGGGGTTTTAGGGAGAGGAGGAGATATGGAGGGGGTGTTTGGGTAGATAGATACACTAAGTGGGGGTTTTAGGGAGAGGAGGAAATATGTAGGGGGTATTTGGGTAGATAGATTCACTAAGTGGGGGTTTTAGGTAGAGAAGGAAAGATGGAGGTATTAGGGTTATGGTACATGAGTGACGATACATGTGTGAGGAGGGAGAAGGAGAAGAAGAAGAAGTAAGAAATATATTTTCTTTTCAACAGCAAAAAGAAAAAGTTAAATACACAGGACTCACATTTATACCTTTATAGCTTTGTAGATGAAGTGTATGTTATAAAGTAACCACGAAGGTATTTACTCGAAACTATATTGGAAATTTTGGGAAGTCCGCAAAGAGTGCTTCAAATTTCCAAAAGAATCCATTAAGAATAGTGAAACTTTTGTCATACCTAGGTAATAGCTATTTATTAAATTTGATAAAATTGAGATAACGATTGGATGAAATTTAAATTTCTCGCTAAGGAGTGAGATGAAAACTAGCGTAGCCTAACATTTTGTTGACTTCAAATATGTTATACACATTTCCAAACTAGCAAACAATATCACACCTCTATTATTATATTTCCCAGATTTGGAGCGAGCCATCTCTGATTGGCTCTGTCTTGTCGTTGGAAGCTCGTATTTCTCGGTGTCTGTTTTCCTGGCGCAGCAACACAGGCACAACGCCTGCCTAAAGTACAGCCTGAATCTGAAACAACAGCAGGATGTACTTTCTTGGTATGGACAACATCACGTGGTGCATGCCATATTTTCATTTTTATTTTATAGTTTAGTCTGAAGGTGTGTATGTGTGTGTGGTATGTTATTTTTACCTAAATTTCTCGTAATAATAATCAAGATTGCCTATTTTTTCTCCCCATCACGTCTTATACTCGTAGGCCTTAAACATTTCAATATGAAAAACGACGACGATAGAATTAAGAAACTTCTAATAAACACATTTATGTGGATTTATGTTGGGAAACATTTAGGAAAAAATAATACTCTAAATACACCGCATAAACAAACTAGATAAGTGTGACATTTAGTCATGATCCTTACAATGCGGATAGTTTGGGTAAATGTTAAGTAACAATTACGTTTGGTTTCTGATAAAGGGGAAAATTGCAACTTACCTCACGTTCATCCAGTAATAGATCGCAGGGTTGACCATCGCGTTGGCCATGGCGAACCAATAGAAGGTCAGGTACATGTGCTTGAACGTAGCTAGTGCGGGTCACATCGTTGTTGTGGTAGGCGTAGATGAAGAAGCCTGGTACGGCAACCAGCACAGCGCGAAGATGATTACTACCAATATAAACATTTGTATCACCTGCAAAAAAAACCAACACTACTAAGCCCTATGTAGGCAGAGGCTTAAAAATGAAAAGGAAAGAGAATTATATTTAATAAAGGTAAAAACTAAATGCCCATGGATAAGATGCAAGGTGTAAAGGTTAGATGGGAAAGGTTTGAGAAAAGTTTAGTGGGAACTGCAGAGGAGGTTTGAGGGAGGACAGGTGATAAGAGAAAGCGGTAGGAACGACAGAGTAAAGGAAGCAACGAGGAGAAGAACATAGCATTGAGAAGGAGATTTAAGAATATGAAACAGAGGAACAGTATAGGAAGAATAAGAGAAGAGTAAAGTGTGACTCAACCCGGAAGAGGAAGGGGAGCAAAGGAGCATGAAGACTGAGCAAAGAGGAGGGAGTGGTTCCCACATGAAAAGAGGTGGGAGATGCTTTAGAGAGAATGAAACAAGGAAAATCACCCGGCATGGACTAACTAACTGACTGTGACAATGATAATAGCTGCAGGAGACTCACGAATAGAATCGTTATACAGGATGCTGACAGGGATTTGGAAAGGGAATAATGTACAGGAAGAATGAAGAATTTAGTTAATTTATAGTGCCGATTTTTAAGAAACGAGACAGGAAGAGGTGTACAAATAACAGGGGAATATTATATGAGAGGTACTGGAAAAGCTAATAAAAAAGAAACTGAAAGGATGGTGGAGATAGGAACATCAGGGATTCAGGGAAAAGAGTTCTACAATAGACTTGATATTTGCTACACGATAAATGATGGAAAGAAGGTATGGATTTGGAAAAGACTTAGTAATGGTATTTATAAATGTGCGGAAGGCATATAATAGTGTGGATAAAAATAAAGTTTGGAAAGTGATGGAGGGGGCTGAAAGGAAATAGGAGTTGTAATGAGAGTAAAGAGCATGAATGAGGATAACATGAGGTGTGTTTGGACGGAGAAGGGGTGGACGTGGTGGTTAAAAAAAAAGGAATGGAGCAGGGGTGTGCTCTCTCACCACTACTATTTGTAATGGTAATGGAAATGGTGATGAATAATGTGGCAAGGAAATTCGGCGAGGAAAAAATGAAAGTCATGATGTTTACTGATAACTTGATGATATGTGGGGAGAATGAAGAATAAGTAAAATAATGGAATGAGGAAGTGAAATATTGTGGAATGAAGTTTAGCAAGTAATGGTAATAAAAAGGAAGAGGTTTGGAACTAGTAAAGATATAAAGTTGAATGAGGTAAAGCTGAAAACGGTAAAGCGTGTAACATATCTTGGAAGAGTGATTAAGGCGAAGGATGGGAATAGAGAGGATGTAATGAGAAGATAACAACAAGGGGAGTTGTTCAATAGGTGTGTAAGATACATTTTATGGAAGTGCCCTTGAAGTGTAAGGAAGTGTTGTACGGGGCGTACTTTGTACCCTTAGTCACAAACACGCATAAACATAGACGTTGAATGTAAGAGAGACTAGGAAAGTGTAAGCCATGGGAATGAAGTTTGTGAGGAGCATGTTAGCTGTCATGGGGAAATGCCAGATTAGGAATAAAGTTAACCCGGAAAGAGTGGGATTACAGTAGATAGTAGATGAAGCAGGAGTGAGATGGTATGGGCATGTACTGAGGATGGAAAAGAAGAGGATACCAAAGAGAATTATGGAGATGAAGTATGTAGGAAAAAGACATCAAGAATGATCACGAAAGAGCTAAGAAGAGTAGGCAGCAGAACGTGGAAGAGGAGGAAGATGGAGGCATTTTACTAAACTAACCCAACCACAGAATGGGAAGAGTTGATGATGATGACGATGATGATAATGATGATGACGACGATGATGATATTGATGTTAATAATGATGATGTCTAAGCTTGCTTGAATCAGCACACCATCAAGACGGACATTTGTATTAGCTGCAGATCGAGAAGACATTTAATCAAGCTAAGAAAACCTACCACCTCCTTCAATATTAAGTCTGATTACTCTACTGACCTTCCTCTTGGACTTGATGGCGTCCAGCTGTCTCTGAGTTAACTCTCCTATAGACCTATTTCCCCAGAGCTCTCGTCCCATTAGACTGTAGCACACAGCCATGACAGTCACCGGGACCAGGTAGGTGAGTGCTAGAAACAACACGTTATATCTGAAATAAAAAATTAAATTACTCAATTAAGTAACCATTTTCTTTTGCTAAAATATTTTTATCAAAAAAAGTCATATTTTAATATTTATTACAATTTTTTATTTATTTTAAATTCTGATTACTTTACTGTTTAAAAAGTTATATCCAAGAGTAATTTATATTATATAAATTGAAAAATTACACGTGGGTACGGGAATCGAGCCCAGGACCTTTGGCTTACTTTAATACTCTACCTACCAAGTTATCCAGGAGTTGCCCCATGGCCACTGATATTTTAAGGCGGAGTCTGTTATGGACATGTGGAGTAATTTAACTTGATACTTTAATATAATATTTCAAATCACTTTTATGAATCATCAAGCATGGTTACATGAGTAGTGGTTTTATTTTGACTCAGGAGGCCAAAGTTCATTGTCTGGTTAGGTAAATTTTAGTCACAAAGTTATAGAGGTTATTTTTTAACTTAGTATTTTTTATTTTCTAAATAAATGTTGCTACATTTACATTATTTTATTTGTATGATAAATAGTCATTAGTATGGAGAAGGCATGTGAAAACAATAGGCCAAATCTCCCCTCATCTTGCTCACTAGACTGAGATTCGAACCCTGACCTTCACTTCCCATCACCAGCAACTCAGTATATTGTGAGACAAGACACTCAAAAGGCCATGCGAGCAGTGGTGTGTGAGCAAGATGAGGGGAGATTAGGCCTATTGTCTTCACATGCCTTCTCCATACTAATGACTATTTATTTGATCTAATTTGCACTTTAATTTTTTTCCTTTAGTATTAAGTACCGATTTAATCAATTATCTTTGCATTAATCTATATTTCTTCCTCTCTCTCTCATATATATATTATATATGTGTATATAATATATAAAATATATATTATATACAATATATAATATATATCTTTTATATATTATATATACACATATATATTATATATTATATATTGTATATAATAATATATCTTTTATATATTTTATATAAATATATATAATATATTATATATTATATATTATATATATTATATATATATATATATATATATTTATATATTATATATATAATATATATATGAGAGATAGAGGAAGAAATATAGATTAATGCAAAGATAATTGATTCAATACTTAATACTAAAGGAAAAAAATTTAAAGTGCAAATTAGATCAAATAAATATATATAATATATATATATATATATATATAAATAAGAAAGAGAGGAAGAAATACAGAGAAAGAAAGAGAAGAAAAGCAATATAATATATTGTTGTATTCTATTTTTTTGTTCAATCGAACTTAATAAAATTGATAACATGATTTTTTTTTCCTGCAATTTCCTTCAATGGCAATCTCCTGCCATCGAACTTTTGGCAAGAAGAATGAACACACTACGTCACGAAATACAGTATGTGTGAAAATATTTCAACATCATACTCATTACTCAATATGCAGTTAAAGACGTGGAAAAAGTTTCTATAATTGACTAATATCAATCTTTTCTTTTCGATAATAATTGTTTACTCGTTAGTATAATTCATATGGGTGCTTTCACTCTTGTATCGAAAGAAACAATCACACAGGGTGTTTGTAAACTTTCTGCCCAAACTTATACCAAAGCAACTGTGGGTAGAAATAAACAAAATATCCTGGTAAATATTTATTGCAAAAGTAATCTTTGATTACTATATCAAAGTTGAATTACTTTTAATTTTTTTATTTAGCAACGCGTCTTACTACTCGTTCGAATTATACGCTTAAGTACTAATTACACTAATGGATTAGGAATTGGGAAGGTTGAATTTAGAGGAAGTAACCCGCATTTGCGTGGAGGGAGAGTGGAAAACCATTTAGGAAAAACCACCCCCAGTTTACCTGGCCGAGATTCGAACCTCGATCTCCCCGTCCTCGGTGGTCTAACTCAACACGACTGGCGCGTTAGCCAACTAAGCCACCGAGGCGGGTATTAAAGTTGAAGTTAGACGCAACGACACCTGGAGTGCGCAGCTGTAAGTACGTACATGCGCAAGTTGCACACCATACAAGGGCAGCAGCTGACGGATACTCTTGTGACCAAGTCGGTGAGGGAGTTTCGAACACCTACTGTTATGTTTATAGAAAGTGTACTCACATTTGTGTGGAGGAAAAGTGGAAAACCATTTTGAAAAAAAAAACCACCCTCAATACACCCGACCGATATTCAAACTTCGATCTCCCTGTCATTGTCAGTCCAGTCTATTGCGAGAGTAGCGCCTTACACCATGCGGCCACCGAAGTGGGTAAAAATTACGGCCTTCTGTTCTAGCAATTCTGCTCAGTCATCGACATTAAACAAAATTAGATATATTTATCGTGAATTTTGAAGTAACTAGCTAGAAGCACACGACTTAAAATTTAATTTAATTCTAGAACAGAGACATCATTGGCTCCCACGGATTTGTGAAACGGGGAATCCCCGATTACAAAACGAGAAATAAAAGCTATGTAGGGAATCAAACCTAGGACTCATCGTTCAATATGCCGACTTAATGCAGACCGAGTTAAAGGTTCATACGGCCATTGATGTCTACGAATATCGGCTGATAATTATCATATTATAGTAAATATTACCATCTAGGTAATTTTCTTTTCTACACACCAAAAAATAAACCATCTCTTATTTATTAAATGAATGTATTTTCTTGATAAGAATGTGTGTATATATATCTTAGAACATCCTGTACTATTAGAATTTAATCGATTGTAAAGGCTCTACGTAGTCGGTTGAAGCACGCCTCGTATCTTCAAAGCCCCATAGTGATGTAATTAGATCATCTTCCTACAGTGTATGGTTCAGGAGATAACTTGTGTTGTTTTAGGAGTAAGTAAAACTGACAGAGATAACACGGTTAAAGATATAGTTTCATTCGATGTGGCGTGTTGTTTGCACCAGTGTTGGTAGCGCCTTTTGAAAAGTTGGAGGCGTTAGCGTGCCCGCCTAAAATAAACAGTAAGTGTTCACGCCCGTCGGCGAGTCGAAGCCTTGATACTAGCAACTGGAAGTCATTAAGAGGACGTATAATATGACTTATTTTTTTGATCGGTCCCGTTTCCTGAAGGAATTTTGCTAGGCTAGGCTAGGTTAGGTTAGGTTAGGTTAGGTTAGGTTAGGTTAGGTTAGTCATTGATCTGGTATCTCTATTCTGCCTATGACACATTTTCGATCGTGCCGGACTAAAAAAATTACCATTCTGAAAAAAAAACGTGATTCATAAGAAATATTTAGTAAAACCGGGGGAAAAACTAAATAAAAATTAAATATAATTAAATAGTATAAAAAAGTTTTTAATATTAAGTGAACGCAAACACACACGGGCGCAACCAACACGTAGCCGGAAGGCAAAAGTTACTAAAGGCTAGTATTTATTTTTTTGCAGAATTTTATGACAAAAATGCTTTTTTTAGAAAAATTAATCAAATATCACTTTAGTAGATAAGTTAAGTTTAATAACTTTTTTTTTAATATTTTCCAAGAGCATTACGGAATTTGACTAACACGTTTTAATTTCAACTACTTTTTAATAAAGATAGTAAAAAGTCCTTGCCAAATTACGCGATGCCAATGGCAAATATAAAATAACTTTTAACATTTTATTAGCGTAGAAAATTAAACTAAAAGTATCTACTCAAACCATATTTTATCTATTAAAGGTGAGAATACCAAAGACATAGATGAAGATGAAGTATGTAGGGAAAAAACCCGCAAGAGAGACCAAGAAAGAGATGGTAGGAGCAGATAGCGGAAAATGTGCAAGTGAGAAGAGAAAAATGGAAGCGAGATCGGTGGAAGGATAGAGGAAGATGGAAACTCTTACTAAACTGACCCGGCCAGGGCCGTTTTAAGAAAATGTGAAGCTCAGGGCAAAAATAAAAAAGTGAGGTACCCCCACCCCCTTTTGCACGGCAGTTTTTCAATTTTAGCACTAAACCGTTATATTATATTGATTATGTACTCGGTACTTAATAATTTATCATGTTTTATAGAATATTGATCAACCCGTTAAATGACTACTTTATTAAATGCAAACAATCAATCCAATATTAAGCTAGCAAAAGTGTAAATTCCTCTTTGCACCATTGCACTGTTAAGGTATGGCTACACGGAGCCGACCAAACCCGCACCGCATTTTCTAGCAGGTGGCCACACGAGCCGCACCGCACCGCATTTTCTAACAATTTTTATTCTTTACAGACTGAGTTCTATTACAAAATAAGTTTGTATTTTTATTTTTTCTTGCATAGGTTTTCACCTATTTTCATAAAATTAAGTTAGCTATTAATTACGAAGAATAAAGTTTTAAGTTAGCTAATAATTAAGAAGAATGTTTGTTGTTCAATAAGTTGTTGTATATAATATTGTTTATCTTGTACGCAATGTTGGAAACAATTACTAAAGCGTCACACGTGCAACGGCTGTGAAAGAAATGCTTGGTTTTACCTGGAAAACAAAGTTCGGAAGCTCCCGAACATTTATTTCCGGTGGTAGGTGGCTACACGGTCCTCACCGCAAAAGTACGGAGCACTGCTCTCTCGACGATTCGTCCGCGCCAATACGGTGGGGTGCGGTGCGATGCGGTGCGGACTCATGTAGTAGCCACTTGCATTTAAAAACATGGATAGCATTCCACCGGTGAAATGCGGTGCGGTGCGGCTCCATGTAGCCGACCATTTAGTGTTATCTAGACCGACAGCGGTAGCACAATGGTGGCATATTCTACTCTACTGCAGCACACTACTCGAATAACGTAAATCTTAAATTACATAAGTTAGGCTTTTCAGAAATCTGGAATGGAATCCTGTCACTAAGCGAATACTTATTGCTGTTAATTATCTGTACACTATTTGATGTGGAATTTAAAATAATAACTGTAATAATTGAGTTTAGAAATTTTGGGGGGAAATGTGGTGGCCCTGGAATGTGAGGCCCGGGGCAATCGCCCCCTTTGGCCCGCCAGACGTGGCCCTGGACTCGGCCACGGTCTGAAAACAGTTGTTGTCGATGATGATGAAAATAATTAAAATCAAATAATATATTGCCACTATCAAGGTTTTCAATGCTTATTTGGCGATTATTTGTTCTTATGTCCCTTTTCTAGTAAAGAACAATCCATGACTAGAAACATTATAAAGTTCTTTTAGTGTTTTGTGGTCATTAGAATTAATTACTTCTAGCTTTTTTGTTTCTGAACTCTTATCTGCTAGCACAAGCTTTCAGAGTAAATTGTTTACTGTTATGTTCACTAGCATCGTGAACAAGTTTTTAACCAACAAGCTTTACAAAAAATATTCATAAAAATAACAATTTGATATTTCAAAGTAAATAACACGTGTGATTTAATATGTGTGTGGTGGGTTTTTTTTCCTGTTTTGCAAAATCTTTACACCACAAAAGTAGACTTTCTTCTTCTTCTATTTTTCATAACTTATTGCGACAGTGAAATATATATTACGTGATATTATTTTCCCTGCTGTTTGAAAAGTTGCGTGTGTATTCTAGGGCTAAGATTCTCTCGCTCTCTCTCTCTGGATTATGCTATTTTCTAGGTTCCATTTTCAAAGTGAATGGTGTGGGAAAGAGAGAGGCAGCTAAGGTTCCATAAGGGATGGGGGTGAAAGAGAGAGGAAGCTAAGGTTCCATAAGGGATGGGGGTGAAAGAAAGAGGAAGCTAAGGTTCCATAAGGGATGGGGGTGAAAGAGAGAGGAAGCTAAGGTTCCATAAGGGATGGGGGTGAAAGAGAGAGGCAGCTAAGGTTCCATAAGGGATGGGGGTGAAAGAGAGAGGCAGCTAAGGTTCCATAAGGGATGGGGGTGAAAGAGAGAGGCAGCTAAGGTTCCATAAGGGATGGGGGTGAAAGAGAGAGGCAGCTAAGGTTCCATAAGGGATGGGGGTGAAAGAGAGAGGCAGCTAAGGTTCCATAAGGGATGGGGGTGAAAGAGAGAGGAAGCTAAGGTTCCATAAGGGATGGGGGTGAAAGAGAGAGGAAGCTAAGGTTCCATAAGGGATGGGGGTGGACCCATATATTTAAAATAATGTTGATACAGGAGTATTTTCATCAAAGCGGAAGTGAACCAAGGGCAAGCGATGACCCAAAAGAGAAAACAGAGAAAGGGATTAGAGGAGGGGGAATTCGGGCGATGACATCCTTATGAATTTACAACAATCACGAAACACCAAAGTGATAACATTCTATTTTCAAAGAAAACTTTACTTAAAGCGAGTCGATTGAATATAAACACGTATTTGATATGATTTTTTTTAATAGTGCCGTCACTTTCACATGCTAAAAAAACAACTTTTCAATAAATTTGACAGATATAATGGATTATGTATCAAAGACATAAGTTTTATCCGCACTTCTTTTCTTCCCTCGCGCGGTAACAAACCAATTTATTTTAAAAGTTGGCCCCACGACCTTTCCCTTGTCATATACTGTACGTTTCTACTTAAATGCTTTTGACATCTTTGATTGATTCAGGGAGGGAGCGAAAAGGGGTTTGAATCCCATCTAATTTTAGTAGAAATAATTCCATCGGCTTGGGCAGATTTCCTGTCAATTTTTAATGTAATAATGGAGGGGTCTATCTCTTACTCGCCATCCAGCCCCTCCTCCCACCCACCCCCCCCCCGAAAAAAAAAATGATCCTCACATTTGAGTTCTATAGATCAACGTCCAATTCACTGAACATCGGGAGAAAAAAAATCAATCATGTCCAAAGTGTGAGACGGATAATGCCGCGGTAAAACCGGAAGAATACCCTCCCAGCCCCTTACTCTCCCCAACGCGTCAAACTACCCGTTCGGTGATGTAAAAACTTTAGACTTATGAAGTAAGGGTAGTAAGGTACACATTAAAGTACATTCTGATGTTCATAGGAAGCCCGTTATTTGTAAACGGGAAACTCTTATCGCCACAATGGCAGAAATAAAAATATTACAACTTTGTATTTATATTCTTAGTCCGTTTGGTGTTAATATTGTAAAGATAAATTATTAAAATATTTTATAACTTTATAATGAACTTAGTCACTTCAGTGGCCGCATAATATAACGCGTCACTCTCGCAGTAGAATAAATCGCCTATGACGTGGAGATAGGGGTTTGAATCTAGGTCAGGTTTATTGAGGGTGGGTTTTCCCCAAATGGTTTTTCCATTCTCCCTTCACGCAAATGCAGGTACACCTATAAATATAACCTTCCTCATTCCTAAAACCATTAGTGTAATTAGTACATATACGTATACGGGTAGTAAGACGCGGTTCTAAGAGAAAACGAACTTTATAATTTATAAATCAAACTAGCGGACCCGACAGACGTTGTCCTGCCCGAACGTTGGCTTTTCGTTTGGGTGGTATAATTGATTTCGATAGTAAAACAAATACTATCTGACCATCACAATTACAAATTCACAATGAACTCCAATTAGTGAGTTACACAAATATTACAAATTCAGTGTTTGTCAAGACAAAATACAAAATAAAACATATTTTCATTTTTGGCATTTCGTCCACAACTCCACAAATATCAGCTGTATCGAAAAAAATTGCGATACACTCAATATTCACGCAATTGTGCTATATGGCATATCGAAACACATAGTACAGAAATTGAAATGTCAAAACAACGCCAAGCCACGACGCAAGAGACTTGCGCATGTACGTCAAATACCACAGAATTCAACATCAACGCCACCTATGGTACACAAACATAACTATGAATTATTCTCAGAAGTTCAATTATTCATGAACTTTTCAAAAGGTTTTAACGGTCAATTATTAATATTATATTCATTATTATAAATAATATTCATTATTATAAATATTGGGGGGAGGGGGGGTGACATTTTGAGGTTACATGTTCTAATATGCAAAAAATCTTAGAAAAAATCCCCGAAAAGAATTCCCTAAAAAATAAAAAACTAATCCCTAGAACCCGATAGCAGTGCCACCTACCGGGTCCAATTGTGGATCTAAACCATCCACGGACCCACTCAAACACACACATAAAATGTCATCAAAATCGGTCCAGCCGTTTAGGAGGAGTTCAGTGACATACACACGTACAGAAGAATTATATATATTAAGATAAGATAAAACATATTTCTACAGAATTTTAGTGACTTTCAATCAATGTTGGTGGTCACACTTGGGCTTCCTATAAATATGAGGGTTAGAAACACTCACATTCTCATGAAATAGGAGGCCAGTTTAGAACAAAACTATTCTCAGTACAGCCGCAGGATTCGAACCCCGACTTCACCGACAACAGAAAATACAGACCAAATTAGCCCCACGTTTAGCACGCGTGCCCACCAATGCTTGACTCAATCATCTTGAAATGTTTTAAGTAATGGCATCACGGGCGCTATTCGGGCCTACAGACCAGGGTTTAATTCCTTCAGGGTGCAATAGAAATCTAAAAATTGACAACAAAAATTACTAGATTATAAAACATAAAGATCCTTAAAAGGAGAGAATGTTGTTACCAATAAAAAAAATTAGTAAATTCTATTCTCAATATTTAAAAAATAATTGAATTATCTTATTTGAATTTAATAGCCATTTATTAACACCTAAAACTATTCCAAACAATTATGCCTTGTCAATTATCATTATTTCATTAAAATACAAAAAAACATATTTTGGGAACATTTTTCTCTCCGCCGTGTCTTAATATCCTTTCGGGCTATACGTTAACATTAATTACGCTAGTAGGATAGGGATGAGGAATACAGAATTTGATAGGAAATGTATTATAATGTGCGTGGAGGGAGAGTGGGGAAAAAAAATCGCCCGACAGGGATTCAAACCTTTATCACCCAGTCACCGACAATCCAGACTGACACGAGAGTGCCGCGTCAGACCGTGTGATTACCGATGCGGATTTCAGGAACTAATGACAGTGCCCTGATAAAACAAGAGCGGAACTGAAATGTGGTCACGTGCGGATTGTATTGGATCAACGTAAGGTCGACTCTCAGCCGAGCCTGGTAGGGTAGTCGGCGCCAGTGTAGCAGTGTAGGTGTGTGACTGATTTTATCATCTTTTTGAACTCATTATATTACTATTAGCACCCCGTATTACTACCCGTTCGGGTTATACGCACTTATGGTAATATGTGATGGTAGGGTGATTGTGAGATGAAATGGAGGACCTTCAGCTTAACGTGGGATCCGAACCACGGTGGTGGCCTGGCATTCCACACATTCACAAGTTGGGATTAATACACGTCTTGTCAGAGGTGAAGGAAGGGTTCGGCAGTCAGATAAATCTGTACCGGAACCGAGGATTGAACCCCGGATCTCAAATCAAGCGTCCGTTTCCCGAATCATATTCTCGTTCCACTGAGCTAAAAACAGGGCTCATGGTACTGTGGTCAGAGCACCTGGCTGCTGACCCAGAGGTTCCGGGTACAATTCCCGACTAGTACCGAGGGATGTTTTATCGAAAGTGAAATAATTCCCATGGTCCACAACGTGCCGTGTTATCAGCCACCGTGTTAGTTGCCACCCTGCATAAAAACGTGTTAGTAGCCACCCTGTGGTGGCTAGGAAGAGAATGTGTATTATTTACAACGTATGTAGATGGTGTGCAGCTCTGGCGTACCTCCCAGTTGAAAAGGTTAGGTTAGGTTAGGTTAGGTTAGGTTAGCCACCTGCTAGCCTATATAGCGAAATTTGAATAAAAGAGAAGACATCAAAACATGTAAATAGTACACATTCTCTTCCTAGCCACCACAGGGTGGCTACTTACACGTAATCGTTGACTTGGAAAGGGCGCCTGTCAACCCTCGTCTTGAGGTAAGGTGGCTACTTGCACGGGTGGTAACTAACACGGTGGATACTTACACGTAATCGGTCACCAGGGTTTGGTCAATTAGGCTTAAGCTGGGTTGAGACCTTCATTGGCTTCACCCCGTCATATTCACTATCTACATACCCTCATTTCATCGGGACATGGAAATAGTCTCCACGGTAAAGAAAGTGCGATTAGTACATTCGGACGTCCCCTGGGTAACGATACATTTGTGCTGTCTAATCTTTCCGCAAACTGAGCTACAGATTGCTGTAGCCCAGACATTATTGTTACTGAGCTATAAAAGATGTTCAAAAAAAGGTCAACTTACAGATATTCCCTCACGGAAGTCGGATATGCCCCATCCGGCCACTTCATGAAGCACACGATCCTCGTCTGACCATTGACGTACCTACAACAAACCAAACCAACTGTTACCGCCCCAGGTGGAAAGATGCGAACTAAAATAGCGATAACTCACACAGTCGAAACATTGAGGAGCTGTTGTTGTTACCAATCTAATGTTTTCCTGTGCATTTTTTGAGCTTTCCCATTACACACACACACACACACACACACACACACCGGTAGCCACACTCTCGAAGGCAGGTATGGGGAACCTTTTTGCGGTTTTGACAGTTCTGTATCTTCATCGTTTATTAATATATGTATATATATTTTTCCAATTTACTTAAGGTATTTTAACGTGCACTTTCTGAGCCATACATACACCCATTACTGTTCCCAGCCCGTGGCCTGGGTCAGCTTTTTATTCAAGTCATAAATGTTTTCACTACTGTCTTGCTAGGATATCGTAGCTTCATACGTCTTATAATATAACTTAAGACTAGGATAGTCACAACATCCAGTCCTCCGGCCGTTAATTCTTCAATGTGAAAGGGTAAACCCATATTTTCATCAATGATACATTTTCGTCCATGCCGGAAATCGAACCCGGGACCCTTAGCTCAGTATACAAACACGCTACCGACTGAGATAAGGTGTCGGACTTTAAATAACTATAGCCCGCTTCGGTGGCCGCATGGCCTAAGGCGTTACTCTCTCGCAATATACTAGATTGACGGGGATATCGAGGTTCTAATCTCTTTAGGGTGTACTAAGGGTATATTTTCAAAATGATTTTCCACTATTCCTTCAAGCAATTGCGGGTACACTTCTTTAAAATGAACTACTGGAGAGGAGGAAGGGCGTAAACCATAAGCAAGTTAGTGTAAAGGTTATTTTTATATATTGGAAAGCATTTGCTAATCTATTTTTCACTGTAAGTTCATCACCATCAATTGTTTCCAGCCTGTGGCCGGCTCGGTTTAGTAAAATACCTCCGTCTTCCTCTTTCTTTTCACCACTCTTCCTCCTTTAAAAGCTTTCATTCTCTCTCCTCTCACTTACACACTTCCTGTTTTATATTGGATGTTAGATTATCAAAATGTGTACACACTCAAGACATAGTTAAAAATGCCATACACTAGAACTAATAATTAAAATTAGTTTAATATGATACAGTTTTGATCAAATAAACATTGACCTTCCTTCAATCCTCTTACAGCTCTCGTGTTATTTTGATGTTCATAATTTTTAGCAGATATTCTAGTTTCGTGCCTCACACCATTTTGTTGACATGTTTACAAAAATAAATTTAAGTTTGTGGTTGCCTCGTGGACTGGCTTAATGTAAGTAAAATGTTTGTTTGAAATATAAGTTTAATTTCTTAAAAACCAACGTGGTTTGGGTTTATGAGAGTGTCACATGTTTCCGGCTCATCTTATCATGCGGGATTCACAGAAATGAGGTCAGAATTACTAAACAAGAGATAGGAACTTTTCTGATGAAATGAGAAATTTAATGTATATGTATGTATGTTTATTTATTCATAGGACATATAAGAATTCTCTGAAAAATGTTTCAAGATAATCACGAATACAACCACTCAAAAAGAAACCATACAAATATAATCTAACTTCAAATAATCCTTCTCCAGGAAAATGTTTTTAAAAAAAGTTTTAAACCAACCATTTATATTAAATATTATTTCAAGTATCTTGAATGAAATTAAATAATAAAGAAATTCAAAACGAGAATTCGGCTATATTATTATTATTATTATTATTATTATTATTATTATTATTATTATTATTATCATCATCATCATCACTTCTTACTACCCGTTCGGGTTATACGCACTTACGCTAATGTGCAATGGTAGGGTGATTGTGAGATGAAATGGAGGACCTACATTTTAACGTGGAATCCGAACCACGGTGGAGGCCTGGCATTCCACACATTCACAAGTTGTGATTAATACACGTCTTGTCAGAGGTGAAGGAAGGGTTTGGCAATCAGATAAATCTGTGCTGGGACCGAGGATTGAACCCCGGGCCCTCAGCACAGAAGTCTGACACCTTACCCCTAGACCGCTAGGTCACCCTATTTGGCTGCAGCTTAAGAAAGTTGTGTTATTTTAATAAATAAGTGTTAGTTCCCTTTTTACACGCAGCACGATAGCTACCCCTAGCTACAGCACAACCGTGGCACCGCGGGGAGTAATGTTATTTGAATAGCCCTCGAGCAGTAAGGGGTTGGAATCATAGAAGATTGGATGGTGCGTGCGAGTGAAGAATCAAGTGATAGTAAATTAACAAAAAATTATTGAGGATAATATATAAACTAATACACACAGATAACATGGAATACAATCGCGTGACGAGGAAGCATTAGCGATCGATAGGGACCTCGCGGGCTGCCTATGGAACTGAGTTTGAATCCCCCACGCCATGGGAGCCCCAATGATAGAGGTTTATATCAAGTTATTTTATAGATGGTTCCTAATCAACTTGTGTTGTAATGCAGTTTAGCTTTGCTTCGTTTGAACTGGGGTGAAGCTCCACCCATCCCTACTATTTATACAACCAATCACCTTACAAGGTTTTACCAGTTAACACTTGAAATTCGTTGTTGTTTAAATTTAATCAAGAAAGCCAGGGTCTGTCAGTCGCAGGATGATCGTAGGATGTTAGCACGACAAGGAAATGTTTAAGCGTGGGTAGACTGAGATTGCATTTAGGTCTATATTGAGACCGAAGCAGTTATCAGAGACCTTTCAGTGATTTCTTGGCGCATATCTAGAACTCATTTTGTTTCAATTAGTTGCAAAAATTACACCTGGAAAGTTTCTATTTTAAACTAATTGACATATTATGATGTCGGTTATGGATGTGTCCGTAACTTAAATTCATCTTCATATAATTAATCTGCAGCGAGAATATATAAACATACAATTTTCGGAAGGAACATCTTATAAACTGAGGTCAATAATCTGTACCTTTATTATTATTGTAGCACAATGATTTAGAACTAAAGAAATGGCCAGAAGATCTCTGGCCAACCCCATGAATGTTAAAAGTTATAACATCTAGAGTTAGATGATGAAAAATAATTTATTTGGAAAGTCTATTTGACATTTTACCTTCTCAAATAGAGAAAGTATTGAAACCTTGAAATATTTTTTCATAGATTATGATGAACGCCTTTGTGATCTAGTGGTAGGATTTCCTGACTACAGATCCAGAGGACTCAGGCTCGATCCACGGCGATTCCAGAATTTGTCTTCGAAGCAATGAGTCTGGAACGGGTTAAAACTAAGCTCGCGAGGAAAAATGGAGAGCTACTTGAATAAAAAATAGCGGCTCCTGTCTAGAAAACTGAGATTAGCAGAAGAAGGGCTTATTGTGATGACCACATGACACTCTATATCTGCAAATGTAGGCACTAGAATCACTAACAGTGACGGCCGCTCGGTCGGAATAGCTTGCAGGCTCGCTCCGTGTAGTTTTTTAAATAAAAATTATAATTTAGCTTTATGTGCACCTAAAGTAAAGAAAGTTGATATAACAGTTCTGTCTGTCCCTCACATTAAGGGTAATGATGATTAATTTTTGAAAATTCAATATTTTTCAAAAATACTTCTAACAATTTTGCTTAAAATGGAAAAAGGGAATGTTTTAAACAATTTACAAAAATTGAATTTGGTTATTCTATGAAAAAAGTTTTAAAAATTGCATATACTTGAAAATTTATATTAAAATAAATATTGCTAAAGCAATTTTGCTCAAAATATAATGAAAAGAGTTTCAGATTATTATCAAATAATTGTTTATTTTGTTCTAAAACTTACTAATGGGTATAGTTTACTGGTAACTAATGTATACATTTTTGTCACAAGCTATAATAGACTAAAAACTAGTGTATATTCTAAAGTGTGTGACAAGTGGTTATTTATTACCTCTTGGTCATTGTGTCAGAGTAGAGAAGGCACGGAGTAGCCAGAAGACCGCTGGCAAGCCAGATGAAGATTGTAGCCACTATAGCTCTGCCCCGAGATAAACTGTGGTGAAGTGGACGAACTATAGCCATGTACCTAGAGGAACAAATATTACCGTTATATTAATAAGGAGCTGAAAACTAACTACTGTCCTCGAAATTCGCCTCAAACTAGAAACAAGATTAAAGTAAAGAAACTATATTTATTAAACTCAAATGTTTTATTAATGACATATGAATCGTAGAGGAAGCGATCCGACGATAAGGTTACAAACATTTACACTTAACTGTTTGCTATGTTTAGTTTATTATCAAGCGAACGGCTGTAAGCAGTCTCACCTGTCCATGGATATAGCGACCAAGGTGATGTAAGATAATAGTCTGAGGTAAGCAGTCTCACCTGTCCATGGATATAGCGACCAAGGTGAAGACAAGGTGATGTAAGATAATAGTCTGAGGCAAGCAGTCTCACCTGTCCATGGATATAGCGACCAAGGTGATGTAAGATAATAGCCTGAGGTAAGCAGTCTCACCTGTCCATGGATATAGCGACCAAGGTGATGTAAGATAATAGTCTGAGGTAAGCAGTCTCACCTGTCCATGGATATAGCGACCAAGATGAAGACAAGGTGATGTAAGATAATAGTCTGAGGTAAGCAGTCTCACCTGTCCATGGATATAGCGACCAAGGTGAAGACAAGGTGATGTAAGATAATAGTCTGAGGTAAACAGTCTCACCTGTCCATGGATATAGCGACCAAGGTGATGTAAGATAATAGTCTGAGGTAAGCAGTCTCACCTGTCCATGGATATAGCGACCAAGGTGATGTAAGATAATAGTCTGAGGTAAGCAGTCTCACCTGTCCATGGATATAGCGACCAAGGTGAAGACAAGGTGATGTAAGATAATAGTCTGAGGTAAGCAGTCTCACCTGTCCATGGATATAGCGACCAAGGTGATGTAAGATAATAGTCTGAGGTAAGCAGTCTCACCTGTCCATGGATATAGCGACCAAGATGAAGACAAGGTGATGTAAGATAATAGTCTGAGGTAAGCAGTCTCACCTGTCCATGGATATAGCGACCAAGGTGAAGACAAGGTGATGTAAGATAATAGTCTGAGGTAAACAGTCTCACCTGTCCATGGATATAGCGACCAAGGTGATGTAAGATAATAGTCTGAGGTAAGCAGTCTCACCTGTCCATGGATATAGCGACCAAGGTGATGTAAGATAATAGTCTGAGGTAAGCAGTCTCACCTGTCCATGGATATAGCGACCAAGGTGAAGACAAGGTGATGTAAGATAATAGTCTGAGGTAAGCAGTCTCACCTGTCCATGGATATAGCGACCAAGGTGATGTAAGATAATAGTCTGAGGTAAGCAGTCTCACCTGTCCATGGATATAGCGACCAAGATGAAGACAAGGTGATGTAAGATAATAGTCTGAGGTAAGCAGTCTCACCTGTCCATGGATATAGCGACCAAGGTGAAGACAAGGTGATGTAAGATAATAGTCTGAGGTAAACAGTCTCACCTGTCCATGGATATAGCGACCAAGGTGATGTAAGATAATAGTCTGAGGTAAGCAGTCTCACCTGTCCATGGATATAGCGACCAAGGTGATGTAAGATAATAGTCTGAGGTAAGCAGTCTCACCTGTCCATGGATATAGCGACCAAGGTGAAGACAAGGTGATGTAAGATAATAGTCTGAGGTAAGCAGTCTCACCTGTCCATGGATATAGCGACCAAGGTGATGTAAGATAATAGTCTGAGGTAAGCAGTCTCACCTGTCCATGGATATAGCGACCAAGGTGAAGACAAGTAAGATAATAGTCTGAGGTAAGCAGTCTCACCTGTCCATGGATATAGCGACCAAGGTGAAGACAAGGTGATGTAAGATAATAGTCTGAGGTAAGCAGTCTCACCTGTCCATGGATATAGCGACCAAGGTGAAGACAAGGTGATGTAAGATAATAGCCTGAGGTAAGCAGTCTCACCTGTCCATGGATATAGCGACCAAGGTGAAGACAAGGTGATGTAAGATAATAGTCTGAGGTAAGCAGTATCACCTGTCCATGGATATAGCGACCAAGGCGAATACAAGGTGATGTAAGATAATAGTCTGAGGTAAGCAGTCTCACCTGTCCATGGATATAGCGACCAAGGTGATGTAAGATAATAGTCTGAGGTAAGCAGTCTCACCTGTCCATGGATATAGCGACCAAGGTGAAGACAAGGTGATGTAAGATAATAGTCTGAGGTAAGCAGTCTCACCTGTCCATGGATATAGCGACCAAGGTGATGTAAGATAATAGTCTGAGGTAAGCAGTCTCACCTGTCCATGGATATAGCGACCAAGGTGATGTAAGATAATAGTCTGAGGTAAGCAGTCTCACCTGTCCATGGATATAGCGACCAAGGTGAAGGCACTTGCAGCCACCGTGATGTAAGATATGAAGTTATTGACAGTGCAGTAGAGAGCTCCGAAGGGCCAGTCCGAGTTGATCATGAAGATGAAGTTGAAGACGCAGTTGAGCAGTGAAATGAGAAGGTCAGCCACACTCAGGTTTACCAAGAAGTAGTTGGTCACAGTTCTCATTCGACGATGAGCTGTAACAATAAATAGAGTTGGTAATTACAGATTTCAACTTCCACATTTAATTTATCAACATGTCTTTGTAAGATTAAAAACCTTACGTGTTAAGTTTTCTAACTAAAACGAATTCAAGAACAATTTAAAATAGTTCATTTTCAACAATGTTTCACTGGAAATGTCGCAGTGATAAGATCAAATATATGGTTTAAAACTTATAACATATCTTCCTCAAACAAATCTAGTCAAATTCTAATAGCGCCAAAACAGAAAACGGTTATATTAAAAGTCGTTTGCTGACGGAAAATCACCAAGCAAACTTATTAGTTATACAAATAACAAAATTTATAGTAAAGATCAGAATTGGCACAGACTCTTTATATTTGTGTGGATCGTAGCCCAATAACTTTTTTGTAAAGATCTCAACCACTTTATTTTTTAATGACATCGGCAACCTTGTCTTAAAAGAGTTCATACATTCACCGCTAGCGTAAATTATATGGAGATTGCCACTTTACTGTTGAAAATGTGTAAGTTTTGATATGATCATTCACGAAGTAAATGCTTTTATTAAAAAATAAGTCGTACGGTGCACCGAACATACTTTTCCTCCCCTTTATCTGAAAATGGAGACGTTTACTTAAAAACTCGTAATATTTGTGAAACGAAATCATATACATTATTGCAGAAACATTATGGATGGGGGGGGGGGGGAAGGACCTCATCACATTCAATCTGAGAGCTTAAATGATATAAAATACACTGTTACAGAAAATTATTGATTAAAAATGGAACATCTCGTTTCACCAAAGAGCATAACAATCAGCTCCCGATTTCCAAGACATCAATTTCAAAATCCTGTTAAATATTCTAGCCTAGAGATTCGTGTGGAAAATATATATATTCCCCAAAACTTTCAAAAGCCTATGCGATTATTCTCCTGTTAATATTCCATAGTGTATAAGTAAAGGTAGGATTCCCTCTGACCGTCCCGCGTCTGCGACCGGACTGGTTTCCATGATTTATTGTGTGGCCAGCAGTTTCTTCGAGACGACCAGAGAGCGCGCGCGTCCAGCTTCTCTACATTGCGCCTACGTCCACATTACTCCGAGAGTACCACCGAAGTAGAGTTGTATTTATTTTAGTGTTTGATTGGGCTAGTTTCGAAAATGGTCCAAGAATAGGACGAAAATTTAATTGAAGAGGTGGCAAAAACACTCCTCAAATTTTGTTGACAAATCTTCGCCAGTGTACCGGGACCAACCAACATGTGAAGGACAACACATGGAAAGAGATCTATTCCAGAATAACATGAAACATTAAATGAAACACAGTTGAATAACTCCGATAGCTGAGGAACGATCTGTACTACACACGACTGGCGACCAAGAGCCGCATCTAGGGAAACACTGTGTCCGACTCACCACCACACGTCTGCGGTCGCCGAGGGAATCCTACCTTAAAGCTAGGAGCTTCTTTCCTCCACTGTACAGACTCAATGCGACAGCTCTTTGGAAGCCACCCTGAATGAACAACGATTGTATGTATGAGTGGGAGCCGATCAACCGAGGAGTTTTCCTCTCACTGAAAGAGCGTCTTCTCATGTATAATTCATGCTGTGGACACTCTTAGGCTTGAAACTCACGTTTTAGTGGTGGGGAAGAGGTAAGGGGGGACGGGGGAAGGGTTAGATACCCGTGTGAATTTATATGGTTGCGTTGACACGAATAAAAGGAGGGCTTTAAATTGTCAGGGAAGATATGCTCATTTATTTTTCCCTCTGTTGTTTTAAGTATTTTAAATCTATGTCACCCGCCTCGGTGGCATAGTTAGCTAACGCGCTAGTTTCTTGTTGAGCTAGAGTGGCGAGGATGGGGAGATCGAGGTTCGAATTTCGGTTGGGAGAACTTGGGGGGAGGGGGGTCCTAAATGGTTTTACACTCTTCTTCCACGCAAATGTGGGTTCACTTCCTTTAAATTCAACCTCCCATAATCCTAACACATTGGCGTAATTAGTACTTAAGCGTATAACCCGAACGGGTAGTAAGACGCGGTGCTAAATATAAAATCTAGGACAACTCGCTTCGGCGTTCGAATAGTTTAAGTCCACAATTGAACCCACGAGTCCAGTGGCGAGGGCGAATGTTAATTAAGCCAAGATTGTAAAGAAATAGAATTCACGTGGATACACAAGTTATATATAAAAATAGAGCACAAATAAATGTATTACTGGACGGACATCAGTTGGAGCTTTCATGAATTTTCCCCACGCAAGTTCAAACTTTACATTTCTTGGCTGAAAACATCAATTTTTCTAGAGTAGATTACTTTAAGAAGAAGCTTCGTAGGCCCCCAGTTGGAAGCCCCTGGTCTAAGACATCAATCTCGCAAAAGACTGGACTGCCGATGACGAAGAATTTGGGTTCGAATTCCGGTCTGATGTACTGAAGGGGGTAGTTATGAAATTGTTTTCCACTCTAATTCCACGCATATGCGGGTACGCTTCCTCTAAATTCAACCTTCCTCATTCCTGACTCATTAGCATAAATTAGTAAATTAGCAGCTAACCCGAACGGGTAGTAAAACGCCAAAGCTAAAATAAAATATATGGGTTATCTCACAACGTTGGTCGCACGTTCTAAGGCGCGGGCTGGGATATAAGGGTTCGAGTCCTGGTTTGGTGTATTTCCTAAATGGTTTTCCAGTCTACTTCCACGCAAATGCAGGTACGCTTCCTCCAAATTATACTTTCCTCATTGCTAGCTCATCAGTATTTAAACGTGAGTAGTCTGGACGGGTAGTAAGATGCAATGCACACACAAAAAACAATGTGATAAGGAACTTATCAGTTCTTTATCTGTGCACCGAGTCTTACGAAAATGTTGCTTATATTTACCGGTCTGAGCTACCCACGTATTTATATTATTTTCATTTTCATTTTCATTTTCATTTATCTGCATGTCCAGGATGTTCCCATTTTACTAAGAAAATGGGGATGGAAGAAGAAAGGTAGAATTTGAAGGAAATTTTTCCAAATTAGCTTAGGAAACCATATGGTAAAAACCACCCAGCTCAGATTCGAATCCCAGCCTTCCCATCACCAGCAAACCGGACCTATAAGGTTGACGTTTAGGCCTACATACCCACCTATGTGTAACACTACTAGTCTAATGTTCTTTACTCATTCGGTAATGAGTGGGGTTTTTTTACAGCTAAAATTATATAATAATGTTTATTTTAATAAAGTTTGTTCGTTACTGAGAAATGAAACACACACGGTGAATATTTTGTCTAAGATTTTTTTATATAAATGGTTTCGTTTTATTTATTTATTTGAGGTATTTAACGTGCACTTTCTGAACCGATTAATTATGTCAGCACAAGCGAATTTCTATGAGCGAGAGTGAAAGGGCCTACCAATTTTGCCGGAAAAGGTACTTTCACACACCTTCTATGGTTCTGTTAGACCTATATGTCAAAATTGACATGGGACTAAATAATTTTACGTCCCCTCTGAAGAAAGTTGTGATACGGATTTTTATCGTTCAAGAAAAACCCGTTGACTCCGAATGGGTTTGAACCCACGAACATCGGGTCCTAGGGTGGAGCACTTTACCCCAAGACCACCAAGGTTAAAAAGTGATAAATTTGTAGATCCAAAGATATAATATATTTAATTTATTTTTTAAACCTGCCGTATGAAGGAAGGACTTGTGTCACTTTTGCGCATGGTTCTGGTCATTGTTATTGCAGCGTGACGAATGTATTCGAACACTTCAATGACAAACTTTAATTAAAATTATTATTATCATAGAGTTCTGTGCTATTAAAATAAGTAAAAGTGCTTCTTTGACTAAACAAAGATAATATTATATATATATATATATATATATAATATATATTATATATATATATTATATATATATATATATATATATATATATATATATATACACCTTGACGGGACGATACTGATTTTATTTTTCAATATTACATCGGTATATGTTCTTAATGAACTATGAATAACACACCTTCTCTATTTTTATTAGTCTTTGAAGTGTGACCAATAATGTCAGACAGCGATATAATACTCGTATTAGTAACAAATAATAGTGTAAAAATTAACATAAGCAACGGAAAAATAAAATAGTTTCAAAAATCGAATGAAACAGAAATATCGGATGTGATGCAAGAGAGTTTTATCATTCACGTTTAATATATTCATGGACGAACAACAAAGCAAACACAATCGAAAATTAAACGCAATAGTTTATGTGCAGGGAGTGTTATAAATATTTTAATAAAATGTAATCGAATTGGATTCGTATTACGAAGCATTCGTGTGAGTGAAATGAATTCGACTCTTGGCGCGGTGGTTTGTGTGTGTGTGTGTGGAGAGAGAGAGATATATTACGAGAATATTTAGGAGATAATGTAGAACTGAACCATTTTGATGCTGTCATGGTCTAAGGCAACACCACCGCAAAAGACTCTCCCTCCAAGCAAATACGGGTACATTTCCTAAAAATTGAACCTTCCTAATCCCTAACACATTAGAGTAATTAGTACGTAGGCGTATAACCCAGACGGGTAGTAGGACGTGGTGCTGAAAAAAAACCTCTATGGTGTCAGCTGGAAATCGAGATATACCGACCGAGCGGCCGCCGTCAGTTGGCGATGATAGTGCCAAATTTTGCGGATAGAGGGTGTCATGTGGTCAGCACAACGAACCCTCCAGCCGTTAGTCTCAGTTTTCTGAACCGGAGCCGATAATTTTTGTTAAAATAGTTTCTCGTTTGTCCTCACAAGGCTGAGTTCGACTCCGGTACAGACCTACTGCGTCACAGAAAATCTGCAAGCGGTTGGGATCGAACCTGGGAACTTTGAATCTGTAGCAAGGAACTGACCACTAGACCACGAAGGTTGTGGGCTAAAAATAAATCTTCAAATTACATACGTGATTTTCTTAAGTCGAATGGTCAGGAGAGGGGGGTGAAGGGGGGTAGAATGAAACATCACGGTACTACACGCTTTATATCAGTGTCTCCCAAGCGGGGGTTTGCGACGTACCACTCAGTTTAATTAATCATAAAATATACTCTACGACAGCGTTAAATCTGTTGGAAAAATTAAAGCAGGATTTAACGTGATCTTATGGATTTGGATAAGCTTTTTATGAGCTTTTTCTTTTTAAGTCCTCTTTCATCACGGCTTTGTTTAGCCTACCCCTATTTTTATATAGATATAATTTGGAACGACCGTTAGTATCAGGCATGCATCCAATACCTTGGCTCAGTTGATAGCGTGTCTGCCTACGGGTTCGATTCTCAGCATGGCAGAATAATGTATTATAAGTGAAATTGGGGTTTCTCATTTCACAGTGATGAATTGACAGCTGGGGACTGGATGTTGTGTCAGTTCTAATTATAAGTTAGTTTTAAATCGTGTACTGATATAATCAGTCGGTTCAGAAAGTGCACGTTAAATACCTCAAATATTAATGTCAGGTATTTTCTTCTTTTATTTATGAATAATTGGAAGGGGGTACATTGGCTGGGCCATAGCCCCAAAAGTTGTACGTGACTTGTGAAAGTTTGAAAAATACTGATATATATGGAGTAAAAATTGAAGAGGAGCTAACATTGAAAATGGTTCACTATATTTTTCATTCATCTTTCAAAATAGATATCTGTTATAAAAAAAGTGACACTTGAATGAAGCACAGCGTGGTGTCTGAATGCATTAAAATAGAACTAGTAGCAACTGAACTGTCAGTGGCAGAACGCTCGTCTTTCCTGAGGCAAAAAATCTACAGTGAATTGCATCCTGGCTTGGCTCTACAACATACAGGGTGGCGCAAAAAGTCACTTAACATTCACGACGTAGCAGGAACAAAGCCATAGGTAAAGGAGCATAGGTGACTAGATGATTAAAATTAATTATTCTACATTTAATTTGTATCTGTGGGCATGCGGACATCTCATCTTGTCTGATTTGTTGGCGACAGGATGTCGGGGTATGATCATAACTAGGAGGAGTTGTAGTACACTTCGTGCGCCTCTAAGATGTAAGCATAATCTTTTATTTAGCACCGTGATTTACTACCCGTAAGATTTACACACATATGTGTACTAGTTAATCTAATGTGATAGGGATGGGAAAGGTTGAATTGAAAGGAAATGTGCCCGCATTTCTATGGAGGAACAGTGGAAAACCACAAAAAACAAGGAAAAAACACTCTCAGAACATCCGACCAGGATTAGAGCTCCGATCTCCCCATAATCATGAATCCACGCTAGCTCTAAAGACACGTCTTATACCATTCTACCACCGAGGCGGGTATCTGGGACGTTGAGGAATGGGAAGAGCGGATTCTGTTGACGCCTAGTCTTGGACGGAGTCCTCGCTCGATACTTGAAGATTTTGGAGTAAAGCTTCAAAGGTTCTCCGATAGTGAACAGCGAATGTACAGGTCCAGCAAACCCGGGAGATGTTACCCGATATGTTGACTACGGTGTGATGTGACGATGATTTATAAACCGAATGAACGGTGATGATTGATAGCTCTCTATACATACACGGGGATTACCATTGGTAGTTTTTACCCTCCTCTGTACAAGCGGTGTAACCATGAGACAACATGTGACAAGGCTCCCGTGGACCCAAATGCTCACTTGTATTAGAGGTTGTGCATGAACTGTAGATAGAGTCCATTCGCCGTAGGATTGGTGGTAACTGACGGCTTTATTTGTAACGGCGTCCTACTAACCGTTCGGGTTATACGCTTATGAACTAATTACGCTAATAGTTTAAGGGATTAGGGAGGTTATAACTATAGGAAGTGTACACAAATTTGCGTGGAAAACCGTCTTGGATAAACCACCCTCAATAGACCCGACCGGGATTCGAACCTCGATGACCCCGTCATCGGCAGTCTAATCTACTGCGAGAGTAGCGCGTTAGACCATGAGGTCACCGAAGCGGGTGATAGCTAACAGAAGATGTAAAAACGGTTAAAATAAAAACATAATTAAGAATAAATTGATTGTTGTGAAAGTTTTAATTGCCAAAAGTGACAGCAGCTCAACATTTGATCTTGCAGACCATATGGTTTGGCGAATAGATACATCATAGTAGATCCGGTAGCTATTGCTAGGTGTAAGTTATCACTACTTCTATCGTAGATGGTGTAGTCTATACTATCTGCAGGGACGTCGCACCAATTATGTAGTAGTAGTCGTAGTAGTAGACTTAAAACCAGTAGGCAATGACAATGGCACTACTAAGCCATCTTGATTAACTAATCTTTCCATACAAACTACTAAAGAAGATTTCCTTTCAATTTGTGATGAGCTACGAAATTGGGAACTTTTGAAGAGTAAGCATTGAAAGTTGGAAAATTTTAAATTTGTTTGTAAAAGTTTGCAGTAAAGAACTTTCATAATCTAAAGTACTGTGTCACAGAGTAATTCTAAACTTTCACAACTCAAGATCTCGACTATCCACAAAAAGTCCAACTTGCAAACTTTTCCTCAACTTGGGGTGGAGGGGGTTTAAACCCTCCACAAACCCCGACCAACGGGACGTCCTTGACTACCTGAGCTGGTTCTTCAAATATATATTTATATCCATTGATAACTTAGTTATACCTTACTTATATGACATGGATTGCAACTTTACAATAGTATAAAATTACAGTAATTATTTAAAATTACGAATACTACATCAAGTGACAAGCTACCGGACGCGCTGATATAAATTAAATGTATAAAGTATTGATTCAAATGTCGGTAATGCGTAAACCATATATGAAAAAAAACAAAACCACCTCAATACACTCAGCCAGGATTCCAACTCTATCACAAGTAAACCATGTTAGACGAGATTGACATCCTTGTCCGCATGACCAGGGATGCAGTTCTGTGTATGCTAAAATAAAATACTGGTTTAAACTGACCAAAAGTGTGTGTACTTGTCAATATTATTCTAATCATGATCCGCGTAGTAATATTATCTTACTTACTTATACCCTAATTTTGTTTGGAAGAACAGTAGAGATAATTCAAACAAATTTCTTTTTGCGGTCAACATTGCTAATATTTCTTTATATTATTTGTGTTATTTTATAGGTATTGATGATATCAATCAAAATTGACCGCTGCAAATAACATGACTTTATGTATGAATATATTAAAATTGTTTTAGTAACTTTAATAACTAACTTCTACTGTTCTTCCTACCAAAATCATACTTTACATCCATTACTGTTTCCAGCCTGTGGCCTGGTTCACTTTCTTTTTCAAGCCATATATTTTCCACTACCGGCTGGCTAGGCCTGTCGTAGCTTCATATGCCTTATAATATAACTTAAGACAAGGACAGGCACAACATCCAGTCCCCTGTCGTTAATTCATTACTGTGAAAGGGTAAACCCATATTTACACAACGATCAATTTTCGGCCATGCTAGAAATCGAACCCTGGACCCTTAGCTTAGTAGCTAGACGCTTACCTACTGAGCTAAGGTTTCGGATTATTAATATTATTATCTAGCGATTTTAATCTTTATTCTCTTTTCGCCTTTGTCCTAGCGTATCCGGAGCTTTCACTTTATAATCTCTCAATAATTTTCCTCATACTCCTTGCAATCTATCATACAAAGAAAGTATCGTAATCGTGAAAACCTCGAGATTATGATGAATCTTAACTTTTTTCATGCGCTTGAACTCCTAAAAGTGGGTCTTACATTATTCTGTCTGTTTTTACTTCCCAAACTGTTTGGTGGATTTTGTTCAAACTTGATATTTAGATGTTATATGGTCTTACCTAAGGGCATTATTTATATTGTGATTTTATCTCTCAAAAAAAAGTGAAATTTATCGGTTTGTGATTTTTTTTAAATTGGCAATATTTCGAAAATGGATTTTGTTTAGAATGGATTTCCGGTGAGTATATGACCTGACAAATAACCGTGTGTACTTATTTTTAGGGGAAAATTTGTTTTTAAGGGTAGTTTACTGATGTCTGATCGCCTGTGTGATCTAGTGATCAGATTTCCTGATTACAGGTCTAAAGCTCCCGGGTTCAATCCCCAGCGCTTGCAGATTTTTCTTTGAAGCACTGGGTATGGAACGGGGTCGATTCGACCTCGTGAAGACAAACGAGGAGCTACCTGAATTAAAAACGTAGCATCTCTGGTCTAGTTAAGTGAAATTAACGGCCGGAGGTTTTGTTGTGCTGACCATACTACGCTATCTATCCTCATAATTTGATACTGTATCCACCAACAGACGGCAGCCCCGGTCGGAATAAATCAATTGCAGGTTGACACTATAGAGTTTTTTTAAATGATGATAATTTTTTTAAATTTGATATTTTTACAAAATGGTAAAGTAGCTTTGTTAAAAATTTATATTTAAAGATTTAAAAAAAAAAAATTGTTGAGTAAGACATTCTAAGGATTACTAATATTGGTAATATTGACTGATTTTTATAAAAAAAAAATCGCTGAATATAATTTACTAGACGAGAAAGACATATGTATGGTGTTTTCATCCCATTGATTTTGTTTGTGAATGCAATTTATTGTACACTTTTTATTCCCACCTTCATATTCACCTTCTCCTTAAATACTTCCATCTCTGTTTATGTCACGTTTCACATTATTTTATTTTTACAAATTCCCTCTAACAAGCTGTCACAAACATAACACACACTTCACACCCAAGCACGAGACTAAAAAAAAAAAAAAAAAAAACACAACCAGTTTAAAATTATTTCTGATTTCTCTATGAATAAGATGAATATATAAACAAGGTCAATTTGTGGTTAAAAAAACACGCTACATTGAAAAATGGTGAGCCAATTAGAGGCTGATCAGCCCGTATTTGTTCGATCTATAGATGGACATTCATTAGTAAAATGTGGTTTGAATAAGTCACTTGTTTTATCAATCACGTTTTTTACGTCACCTCTACTTTGTACTATATGAATTGAAAATATTCGCCTTACCTAATAAACGCTTAAGTTTTACCAAATTTATTGGACACATCTTAAAAATTTAAATCAGCTATCGGAAATGTCTGAAGTGTTTACACGATCAAAATTTAAGATTTACTCCCCTCCCCCTCCCCCGCCGTGTTTTGCAAGGAGGTCGGGTGGGAAAACTTTTAAGAAAAACTATCATCTGTAAATCTGTTTAGGGTCAAAACCCTGACCTCTTAGTCATCCGAAAACCATACTATATGAGCTTGAAGTTTAGTCCAATTGTCCACCGATGTGTGTTTTTTTTTATTTGAGGTAGGTGACCTGGTGTCTAGGGTAAGGTGTCGACTTCGTGCTAGGTCGGGTTCAATCCTCGTCCCGGTACAGATTTATCTGATTGCCAAACCCTCCTTCACCTCTGACAAGATGTGTATTAATCACAACTTGTGAATGTGAGGAATGCCAGCCTCCACCGTGGTTCGGATTCCACTTTAAACAGTAGGTCATCCATTTTATTTCACAATCACCTACCATTACACATTAGCGTAAGTGCGTATAACCCGAACGGGTAGTAAACGCGGTGCTAATAATAATAATAATAATAATAATAATAATAATAATAATTTTTTGAGGTATTTAACGCGATATTTCTGAACCGACTGATTATACCAGCCAACGACTTATAAACTCAACTTAAATCTAGAACAGACAAAACATCAAGCTCCCGTATCCATATTTCACCTAAGATAAGTTTTTCTGCCATGCCGGGAATCAAACCTTGGACTCTTTGTTCAATAGACAAACACATTTCTGACTGAAGTAAGGGATTTGACTTCTCTTATATTAGTAAAATAACGTTTTAAATTATTGTTTCGTTTCCATTTATAATTTGCTTACCTAGAATTTTACAATTAATGCTAAAAACTGATGACAGATAATATAATTAAAAATTGTTTATATTCATCACTCACTGCTTGAAGACGATTAGTTCTTATTGGAGAAAATGTTCAGTAACATCGTAATATCAATGTGAAGATTGTTTCGTTAAATTCCTCTTTCAACCTGTTCCAGAGCGAATATAGAATATAGAATATAGAATCCTTTATCAATTCTCTTCGTGTGTTCACCTTCTTTTCTTCAATAAAGAAAAAAAAAAAAGATCAAAGGAAACCTTTTGCCATGAGTCTATTATTCTGACGTCAAGAATGAAAATTATAATTGAAAAACCTGGCACGTTTACCTTATATCAGCAGACCTTCGGAAAAGAATGCAAAGGAAGAAATAAAAGCTCTTCCTTAAATGTAAAATACAAGGTTGAAATGTTCAGAAGAAAACTACTTTATATCACTTACGTAATACGGAAAGTAGTAAAACGTGTTCTTTATTTTAAAATAAATATAAAAACGGTCTTCACTACCAAGACACACATTCATATAGTAAATATATAGTATATATTTGTCATTCATAAATATGTATTTTCACCTATATATCTAAAATATAAACAATAGTTAACAGGCTCCAGTCTCGTATTATCTGGTTTAACGCTTACTGGAATTTTTAGACTGGATGGTTGATTGGTTGTATGCTTAGGGTGCTTTTCTTTAAAATGCTTCCCACAAATCATCCACGTAAATGGGGGTACATTTTGTCAACATTATAACTTACTCCTTACTAATACATTAGTGTAGTTAAATGCAATAGCCCACAGGAATATAACTATCACGAATATACATTTTTAATTAAAAATTGGCATTTTAAACATTACAGTTTTTATGAATTTTTATTTAGACAAATATATTTAAAATTAATATTAATTCCACAGACTATTTAAATATGTATGAATAAAGATTTATATTAAAAAACAAGACAAGTTTGGCGTTTTAAATGAAGAGATTGATAACTTTTGATGGAAACCTTTTATTAAAAAAGTATGTTTTATTTTTATTGTAAGGCATTATTTAAATAACTATCAAAGTATTAGGATGTAAGTTAGGGAAATAATGTAGCCGGGAAATGTATGTTAGTACTAGGTCAGCAAGTTGTTAACATCTCGTCTGCTGTCGAGGGATGTACACTCAGAATAATATACAAAACGATAATAATTTTACTAGTTGTTCTTTATGGTTGTAAAAGCTTAGGGCCAGTTTCATAGTCAGATTTAGTACGCCTCAAGTGCGGCGCTATACTAAATACAATACGTCACCTACCTGAAATTGAATGCAATGGGCCAGTCTCATATGCGAAACTGGCCCATTCCATTTTGGTCTAGGTAGGTGTCGTCCTGTATTTAGTATCGACTCGCACTTTAGGCGTACTAAATCTGACTATGAAACTGGCCCAATATTTGGTCCAAAAAGGGATGAAGATAATGGAGAATGGAGGAGGTTACAAAAAGATTAGTTAAATTCCCTGTATCTATCACCAGACATTGTTAGAATATTAAAAATCGCCAATTACGGAGAGCAGGACATGCAACGCGAATGGAAGAAAACATAAGCGTGTTCGAGGAATTGATTAGTAAACCCGATGGGAAGAGACTATGGGAAGAACCTAGACACAGATGAGATTAAAATTGACCTGAAAGAGATAGGATGTTATAAGGTGGACTGGATATAACAAGCTCAAGATAGGGATAGGGTGTAATGAGGTGGACTGGATAGAACTAGCTCAAGATAGGAATAGGTTGTGTACTTTTGTAAGTGGGGCGATGAACTTTCGAGTTCCTAGTGCCATAGAGTAAGTAAATGATTTAAAGTATATAGCACAAAACAAATCTAAAGCGAGAATTATTCAAACCAATATCATATCATATATCATAGAACACTTTTTTTAATGCGTTTGAATTAATATTCTTAGCAGCAACTTGTTGGCTTATTTTACAACCATCTTGTTATTAGAGGGGAGTATCCTCAATCAATATTTTATAGTGGGCCTACATAAGCTTTTATACCCATCTTCAACTATCATAGTTTTTTTTATAACATCCTAATTCTAGAGGTTTAACAAAAGTTCTTTTCAGTTCAAGGCTTTTAGGATTGCCACCTTTTACTCCATTTTATTTTGCTAAACTTTTAGCAGTTCCAATATAAATCTCTCGCTTCCCTTCGAACAAGAACGTTATTGGTTTTTGAGCGTTTCAATATAAAACGTTCAAGAGGCGAAGGAAGTGCGAAATACCAATAAATTTAATAACACTGATGAATAAATTATTTTAAACATGAAATTTACTTTTACTTTAAATATCAGCTAACTTACTATGATGACTATCTAGTACACATTATTCGCTTGCTTTTATAATGGTAGATTTAAAATTGACTTTGGTATCTTTAAGGTTGAAAACTCGACCCGAGGTTACTGGTAGGTATGTGAACAATATACCTCTCGCCCTCCATTTTATTATTGTTACTACAGTCTTACTAGTAGTTCTGTGAACAATATACCTCTCTCCCTCCATTTTATTATTGTTACTACAGTCTTACTAGTAGTTCTGTGAAGAGTAGACCTCTCCTCCCTCCATGTTACTATCGTTACTACAGTCTTACTAGTAGTTCTGTGAACATTAGACCTCTCTCCCTCCATTTTATTATGGTTACTACAGTCTTACTAGTAGTTCTGTGGAAGTAGACCTCACTCCCTCCATTTTATTATGTTACTACAGTCTTACTAGTAGTTCTGTGAAGAGTAGACCTCTCTCCCTCCATGTTACTATTGTTACTAACAGTCTTACTAGTAGTTCTGTGAACAGTAGACCTCACTCCCTCCATGTTATTATTGTTACTACAGTCTTACTAGTAGTTCTATGACAGTAGACCTCCTCCCTCCATGTTACTATCGTTACTACAGTCTTACTAGTAGTTCTGTGAAAGTAGACCTCCTCCCTCCATTTTATTATTGTTACTACAGTCTTACTAGTAGTTCTGTGAAAGTAGACCTCCCTCCCTCCATGTTATTATCGTTACTACAGTCTTACTAGTAGTTCTATGAACAGTAGACCTCACTACCTCCATGTTATTATCGTTACTACAGTCTTACTAGTAGTTCTGTGAACAGTAGACCTCCCTCCATGTTATTATCGTTACTACAGTCTTACTAGTAGTTCTGTGAAAGTAGACCTCTCCCTCCATTTTATTATTGTTACTACAGTCTTACTAGTAGTTCTGTGAAGAGTAGACCTCCCTCCCTCCATGTTTTATTATCGTTACTCACCAGTCTTACTAGTAGTTCTATGAACAGTAGAACTCACTCCTCCATGTTACTATCGTTACTACAGTCTTACTAGTATTTTCTGTGAAGAGTAGAACCTCTTCTCACTCCATTTTAATTATTGTTACTTACAGCTTACTAGTATTCTGTGAAAGTAACCTCTCTTCCTCCATGTTTATTATTGTTTACTAACAGTCTTACTAGTAGTTCGTGAACAGTAGACTCACTCCGTCCATGTTACTATGTTACTACAGTCTTATAGTAGTTCTGTGAAGATAGAGGCCTCTCTCCTCCATTTTAATTATGTACTACAGTCTTACTAGTAGTTCTGTGAAGAGTAGACCTCTCTCCCTCCATGTTACTATTGTTACTACAGTCTTACTAGTAGTTCTGTGAACAGTAGACCTCACTCCCTCCATGTTATTATTGTTACTACAGTCTTACTAGTAGTTCTATGAACAGTAGACCTCACTCCCTCCATGTTACTATCGTTACTACAGTCTTACTAGTAGTTCTGTGAACAGTAGACCTCCATCCATGTTATTATCGTTACTACAGTCTTACTAGTAGTTCTGTGAAGAGTAGACTTCTCTCCCCATTTTATTATTGTTACTACAGTCTTACTAGTAGTTCTGTGAAGAGTAGACCTCTCTTCCTCCATGTTATTATTGTTACTACAGTCTTACTAGTAGTTCTGTGAACAGTAGACCTCACTCCCTCCATGTTACTATTGTTACTACAGTCTTACTAGTAGTTCTGTGAAGAGTAGACCTCTCTCCCTCCATTTTATTATTGTTACTACAGTCTTACTAGTAGTTCTGTGAAGAGTAGACCTCCCTCCCTCTATGTTATTATCGTTACTACAGTCTTACTAGTAGTTCTGTGAAGAGTAGACCTCTCTCCCTCCATTTTATTATTGTTACTACAGTCTTACTAGTAGTTCTGTGAACAGTAGACCTCACTCCCTCCATGTTACTATCGTTACTACAGTCTTACTAGTAGTTCTGTGAAGAGTAGACCTCACTCCCTCCATGTTATTATCGTTACTACAGTCTTACTAGTAGTTCTGTGAAGAGTAGACCTCACTCCCTCCATGTTACTATCGTTACTACAGTCTTACTAGTAGTTCTATGAACAGTAGACCTCACTCCCTCCATGTTCCTATCGTTACTACAGTCTTACTAGTAGTTCTGTGAAGAGTAGACCTCACTCCCTCCATGTTATTATCGTTACTACAGTCTTACTAGTAGTTCTGTGAAGAGTAGACCTCTCTTCCTCCATGTTATTATTGTTACTACAGTCTTACTAGTAGTTCTGTGAAGAGTAGACCTCACTCCCTCCATGTTACTATCGTTACTACAGTCTTACTAGTAGTTCTGTGAACAGTAGACCTCACTCCCTCCATGTTACTATCGTTACTACAGTCTTACTAGTAGTTCTATGAACAGTAGACCTCACTCCCTCCATGTTACTATCGTTACTACAGTCTTACTAGTAGTTCTGTGAAGAGTAGACCTCACTCCCTCCATGTTATTATCGTTACTACAGTCTTACTAGTAGTTCTGTGAAGAGTAGACCTCTCTCCCTCCATGTTACTATTGTTACTACAGTCTTACTAGTAGTTCTGTGAACAGTAGACCTCCCTCCATGTTATTATCGTTACTACAGTCTTACTAGTAGTTCTGTGAACAGTAGACCTCGCTCCCTCCATGTTATTATTGTTACTACAGTCTTACTAGTAGTTCTGTGAACAGTAGACCTCCCTCCCTCCATGTTATTATCGTTACTACAGTCTTACTAGTAGTTCTGTGAACAGTAGACCTCGCTCCCTCCATGTTATTATTGTTACTACAGTCTTACTAGTAGTTCTGTGAACAGTAGACCTCCCTCCATGTTATTATCGTTACTACAGTCTTACTAGTAGTTCTGTGAACAGTAGACCTCGCTCCCTCCATGTTATTATTGTTACTACAGTCTTACTAGTAGTTCTGTGAACAGTAGACCTCCCTCCATGTTATTATCGTTACTACAGTCTTACTAGTAGTTCTGTGAACAGTAGACCTCGCTCCCTCCATGTTATTATTGTTACTACAGTCTTACTAGTAGTTCTGTGAACAGTAGACCTCCCTCCATGTTATTATCGTTACTACAGTCATACTAGTAGTTCTGTGAAGAGTAGACCTCCCTCCCTCCATGTTATTATCGTTACTACAGTCTTACTAGTAGTTCTGTGAAGAGTAGACCTCTCTCCCTCCATTTTATTATTGTTACTACAGTCTTACTAGTAGTTCTGTGAACAGTAGACCTCGTTCCCTCCATGTTCTTATATTTACTGCAGTCGCAACATTTATCTTTGGATTTTAGGTAGAAATATCTCCCATAGTTTTCTCCTTGGATTTGAAGTTGATATTCTTTCCCATTGTACTCAAGTTAAGACAGAAACATATGAAGGTTTTATGCAATATTACATTATATTAATGAGAATAATCGTTGTTCACGTGCTTTAAGACGTTACTCTCGTAATATATGTCTAAATTAAAATCATAACGTCGTTCGCCCAAGGTTTAAAAAAAGTGCTTGCCAAATTTCTTTATAGGCTAGTTGGTCAACTCATTTAGCAGTAATCGTGGAACAAACATATACTAAATGGCAAGTGGTCGAGTTAAAACAGGACTTTCACTCCGATTGGTCAGTAAACGTATGTCCTGGCTCAGGGAGTATTGTTGGTAATTTTTTTTAAATACTGAGAAGGCCTTCAATTGTAATCTAACTCATTGACAATATTATTGAATTAAAAACAAAATTAGCACCAAATATTCGTTTGGGAGAGGAATTTCGAGGTAATACTTTAACCTAATTTTCCAGTCAACTACGGGGGGGGGGGGGGGGGGGGGGAAATTCTGTAAAGTAATTTTAAATAAATTTTAGCCTCGAAATACTTGTTCGACATTACATTCGATAAACATGTCATGGACATTGATGATCAAATGAATGAGACTGCAATTTCATAGCTTCCATATTTTAAAAACTAAACGTTTGTAAGAGGCACATAAACAGGTGACATACACAATACAAAGAGTAGCACTGGGCCCAACATTTTATCTGGTAAATATCGATCAGAGTCACCGACGGATCTCTTCACCCCCATCACATTTCTGTTCATCGGGTTGGTTTGTCTTTCACTCTTCCTCTCTTAAGACAGCGGTTTGTAAGGGGACACCAATCGGTGACATGATCACTAAAAGATATGGTGCCCCAAGTGGGTAACAAGAACACAAGCCCCCGGGACTCCTCTAAACCACCATGACCGTATTCTCAAGAGTGGCTCTAAGCCAGTAAGCTGTCAAAAACTTTCACCAATCTACTCGTACCCCTTTCGGGGTCACGGCCTAGCAAACGCAACCCTTCAAACTCTTTATATGTATAAAAAAAATAAAGAACGACAGATATTTTATAAAGAAAATACGGTTAATCCTAATTTTGATAAAGCTTCGTTTATAGGCCAAAGTCCACCCAAAGGGAAATGAAAACTTATACAAGTCCATGATATTGCGTCATAATCCGTGTTAATTTGTTTACTAGTAATCATCATCTATCATTATCGCTATCCAGCTCGAGTTATCCGGATGTTGTTTACAATCCACTTCCATCTCGTTCGATATATGTATAGTTCTTCATCTTGGACCTGTTTCCACTCCAAACCTTGCTCTTTACATCTTGTCTAACTTAGTCAATTCATCTTTTTTTACTTTCTCTCGACACCTAGAAGAGAAAGTATTGTATCGTAAAAAAAAATATAACTCGAGATTTTGATAAATGTCAACGCTTTATGATCTCCTGTAACTAAAAAGGTTGTTTTCGCAATGCCGTCTGTCTTACCTCGGCTAGAGCTGAAACTATTTTACCGATTGGGCTAAAACTTGTATTTGTTTTTCATTAGGTACCCCCAAAGGGTTTTCGGAATTAGATATCCAACCCTAAAATTAGGTGAGTACTGAAGGACAAAAAAGAGAGAATTTTTTTTAATTCGCTCTAAGATTTTGATTAAATTATTATATATAGACATTGTTTATCATATTAAATGATGGCAATTCTAGTTTTCTCATAAAAATGACTTTGAGGTACTTTACAAATGGGAAATTTTACAATTTTCATAATTTTTCCGCAGCTATTTGTGATACGAAATAATTTATCATTGTAAAATTGTTGTACTGTTAAGGATACAAATCTTTTATTTGAAATATATTTTTATAGAACCAATAATTTCTGAGCTATAAGCAAATATATATATATTTTAATTAAGATCTTTGAAAATGAATTTGATTCTTATGCTTTTTGTGTCTCTTTTCTTAACTTTTCTGCAATATTGTTCCTAGTTACTAATGCCATTGAGTAAGTAAGTAGCAGTGTATATTATTTCATTTATGATCTTTGGTGTAGTATTTCTGGAACAATGTATATATATCATTTACAAACATTACGAGTTTTAGTAAATCTCTATTTTAGGATAAAAGCGAGAGAAATTCTGTGCAGTGTACCGTACCATTTATTTTATTTCACTCTTAATACGCATTCGACAAAAATAGTGACGTCACGTATTCATTATCTTCTTTTTTATTTTTGTTTATTTCTCAATTGTTTCCGCTTTCAACGTTCTCGCACCTGTGTAATAATAGGTTCATTTGCAAGAAGAAGCGATCAGATTTATTTGTACGACCTGTACAGTCTGTAAAGTTACTATACATAAAAATCAATGTATTGATTTTGAAATGCAATTTATTTTGAGATTTAAAAGGATAATAATATCACAATAGTGTCGTAGTATTGTGTGAGCGGAAATGAAATGTTTTTCTATATCAGTATCACAGCAAAATAAGTCACTATGAATTTTTGTATTTTTTAATGCTTTTAAATTTCCTGTATTATATTTAAAAAAACTCGGGCCAGACTCAGCAAACGTCATAAATAGACGGGGAGCACCCAACACTCACAACAACCGTCACTTTGTAACACTGCCGAGATGAACTGTCGACTGACCTAACATGTGATAAGGACTGTACCATGGGGTCCCGCAACGCTAAGTCAGGAGTTTGTTGGTATTCGAATAACTCTGGTAAAGCTTAAAGTATAATTTCTAAATCAAATGAAGGGATAATTCTAGTTTTAATATTTTTCTAATGTTATTTTAAAACAAGTTTAATACAAAATATAGAAGAGACTATTTAGTGAAAGGATACCATTGAAGTCCGTTCAGTAGCAAACCAGAGTATAGACTTCCACGTGGCTTTGTTTACATCAGGTCTCAGCTTAGGATGAATCAATAATAGCAAAACATTGCTCTGGAATATAAATACGACCGGCACAGAATGGGGGAGAGGTATTATGAAGAAATTATTAGCCTAGTTTTAAACAAAAAAGCTCCTTTGGTCATTACAGAAAGTATGAAACACTTTTTTTCTTCTTATTTTTTATCATACCTTTTACAAAATTATTTGTACAAATTTTTTTTAATATAGCCTCTCTTAGATTGATATAAATAAAAAATAGCAAAATTTTAAGAATATCAACCCTACTTTGTTCATACCTACATAATATACAAACGATTATTTATAGCGTATACGACATTTCCATTCATCGCAAAGCAACATAACAAGCTCTTTTACTTTAACACGGAACACCGTAACATTTTATCAAAGGAGAGTCCTTTCCACTCAACCAAGAGATCTTTTAAGCTTTTATAGACAAAGCTTCCTCCACGATCCTCATAAGAGGCGGCAATCAATAAAAGATAGAAAGTCTGATATAAAAAATAAAACCGACAACGCCCTTGGAAACTAGCAGAGAAAAGAATCAGACAGACACGATTTTGCTCTCAACCCAATATGCAATATATTATATTCACTCTCGTGTTGGATTGGCCTACTGAAGACCGGGAGACCAGGGTTCAAATCCCAGTCAGGTCAAGATAGGATGGTTTCTCCTAAATGGTCTCCCACTCTCCCTCCATGTAAATGAGGGTAGATTATCTCTAAAAGGATTCCTTCCTCATCCCCACACCATTAGAGTAATTACCATGTTTGCATACAATCTGAACAGATAGTAAGACTTTGTAAAATAAAAGTAAATATAATATAAAAATCTTTGTAAAATAAAAGTAAATATAATATAAAAATCTTTGTAAAATAAAAGTAAATATAATATAAAACACAATTTGTAAAATAAAAGTAAATATAATATAAAACACAATTTGTAAAATAAAAGTAAATATAATATGAAAAGAAACGAAATAATGAGAAGGTACCTTCAAGGTATGAAGTAAATATTAAACGTAGACCTTAAGGCGAAAGACGATTCTTATGTTATAGGCCTAAGCCCTGATTTTAATAGGAAGCCCACTTTCGATCAGCAACGTTAGCTGAAATTACCTAAAATTTGGAATTCTAGAAATATATTTGATTTATATAGCCTAATGCTTTGTTTATATTTATATCATTAATTAAACGAACTAAGGGTATAAATACAACCCTAATATTCTTTTCCCCAACATTGTGGCAACATGAGTTCCCGGTTTCAGAAAGCAGACTTCCTACTAAAATCGGAATGAACAGTGTACACAATAGATTTATAGCCCTCTTCGGTGGCCGCGTGGTCTAACGCGCTATTATCGTGTTGGACTAGACTGCCGAGGACGGGGAGATCAGGGTTTGATCCCAGCTGGCTGCACTGAGGGTAGTTTTCTTAATTGTTTTCCACTCTCCTTCCACGTAAGTGTGGGTGAATTTCCTCTGCATTAAGCCTTCCTAATCCCTAACCCAGTAGTGTATACCAATTAGTAAATAGGCGTACAGCCCGAACGGGTAGTAAGACGCAATGATAAAAAAAAATGGTTATGTTTTCTATTTAGTCATTATAAGAACTTAAGTATAGAAGATCGGCTAAAATGTTTCAAACCCATACGAAAATAATTAGTCGGGTATTTCTTTCTGGATACGAAGAAGTTCTTCAAAATCTTTAATCGATATTCTTAATCTCTTGGTCACATATATGTACATTCCATCCACCATGAACGGTAGCGGTCTTACCTTGAAATATTCCCCCATGGCCCTGTATTATAACCTGGACAATAGTAGTACCATACGAGGTAGGTTTGCTATCTTATGCCGAGATCACGATCAACTTAACGTAACGTTCACTTAAAGTTAACTTAACGTATGTGTGATCACGATTCACATAACTTAACGTAACAACTCGAGCCAAACATCTTTATACTCGAGTATGATCTGTGATTTGTACTATTTGTAAAGTGATGATCGGTGAAAGTTTACAGTTTTCAATCGATATAATAAATATCTATTACAAAACTTTTTTGATAAATTTAGCTTTCCTATTTTAGTTTAATTATTTTGTTTCAATGTCTGATCACTAGAACTTACGCTAAAGAGTAAATATTGGTCATAATACCAACAAATGAGTTACTAAATAGCCCTGTTGACGTCACTCGCATAATGATTGGCTGTCTAGATCACGTGATACCCTTCAAGTAACGTTCGCTTAAAGTAAAAGACCTCCCAGGACATATTTTACGTGCATCGTGATCGCTTCCATTTAAACACATGAGGAGGTCCTTTACGTTAAGTTACGTTAAGTTAACTTTAAGTTAACGTTAAGTTGATAGTGATCCCGGCATTACAGGGTAGATGAAGGGTACATTATTATAAGTTGTTTTTATTTTAGTACCGTGTCGCATTACCTGTTCGGGTCATACAAATATGTACTAATTACTCTAATGTTTTAGAGGTAAGGAAGGTTGATTTTAGAAAAGTTTACTCACACTTGCGTGGAATGAAAATGGAAAACCATTGGGGGGGGGGCGGAATTCTCGGTATACACGACCAGAATTCGAAACACAATCTCCCTGTCATCAGCAATCCAGTTTATTACGAGTGTGACGCCCTAAACCATTCGATCACCGAAACGGGTTATCAAAAGTTAGACACATTTAAATTTAAGTATACTATACCACAGAAAATTAATATTTTGCGTACTACATTAGCTTGAAATTTAAAAAAAAAATCAAGGAAAATAATTACAATTAGTGTAAAGTTTTAGGTTTTAATTTAGTCTAACAAATTGATGTAAATATATAGCTTTCACAATTTGGTAGGTTGGAGATTTGAGGCAAAATATTAGCAGATATTTTTCAAGCTTTCCCTTTACCGGCCATTTCATCAGGCTTAGATGATTTTGTGTAAATATTGAGAGTAATCAATCGGAATATTCACTGCAGAAAATCTGACATATTGGTCAGAAAATATTCAAAAGTACGTTTGGTACAAACAGCTGCATCACGCTAATACTCGTATATACGTCAGCTGCGGCACGCGTGTAGATATATATATATATATAGGCTGGTCAAATTTACCATGTTTCCATTGGCTAAAACATATTATTATCTGAGAAAGCCATTTGTTTTTAATTATGATTTTCTTTTAACCGTTTTTACAACTTCTGCTGTCAGATACATCCTGATTTTGGTTAGAAGAATAGTAGAGAAACCAGCTTTGGTGGCCGCATGGTCTAAGGCGCTACTTTCATGTTAGACTAGACTGCCGATGACGGGATGATTAAGGTTAGAATCTCGGTCGAGTTTACTGAGGGTGGTTTTTACTAATAGGTTTTCCACTCTCCCTCCAAGCAAATGCGGGTACACTTTCTAAAATATAACCTTCTAATCCCTAAAACATTAATGTAAATATTTTACACAATGTTCACAAGCATATAACCCTAATGGGTAGTAAAACGCGGTGTTCACAAGCATATTAACCCTAATGGGTAGTAAAACGCAGTGCTAAAAAAAAGTAGAGAAAATCCAAACATATTTCTTGTTGGCAAATATTATAACATTGTACTTTATTATTTGTGTTATTTTACAAGTATTGATAATCTCTATCAAATGTGACAACCGAAAATTGCAGCACTCTATATACATATAATTTATTCTCTACAAGACATTTCATATGGACAAATGATTCAAAATGTGTAATTTTTTGGTGTTGGAAAGTTAAACCGTGGACACACGGAACATTCGGTATTCTTAATTAAAAAAAATTAATTTGAACAAATCTTGATTAAACTTGGTACACGTTATTCTTAAAGATATAATCGCTTTCTTTTTGTGATATACATTTATTTATATACAAAGGGAGTTAAAATTTTAAAAACTACAGTTTTTCTGAGCTGTAAAAGTTAACATTAAGAATTATTATTTCCATATTTATACAATAAATAGATGTATCAAAATATCAATTATAAATATAGAAATTAGAATATAATTTATAAATAATATATGTACGATTATAAGATTTGACAACACTTTTGTGAGAAATAAATTTCGTTGATTTTCAAGTAAATTTTTGTCTCATGTCATCTTATTTTAAGTTGTTTTATGTTATTAATGCAGGAATATAATCAGGGCAACACAAATATTATTTGTCCTTGAATATCTTTTAAAATTGTGTCAGAAACTTAGACAGATTTAATAATTTGACTAAGTAATTAATTCATACACCTGAAAATAATACCAAACATAAAGCCATGAATATATAAAACATGGAGCTATTTTGCCTGCTACTGCGGGTGATATAATATAATTAACTGTATTTTACCCGTTTCGGTGGTAGAATAATCTAAGGCGTCACTCTCCGAATAGACTGAACTTCTGATTACTGGGAGATCACCGTTTGAGCCTCGTTCGGGTATATTGATTATGGTTTTCTCTAATGGTTTCCCGTGCAATTGCGGGTATACTTCCTCTAAATGCAACCTACCTCATACCTATCAAATTAGCGTAGAGCACAAATGGGTAGTAAGAAGCAGTGTTAATAAAAGGAGTGTATTTCATAAGTTATGTGGAAAAAAGGTATCATTTACTATTTGTTTTTCTTAGTTTTTATCAACTTTATTGATTAATAATTAGAATTTCACTCCACACCTTTTTTTCAGAATTGGTGGTTATTTTCTTGCAAACATATTTCATGAATACTACGACTCTGCAAGTGACATTAAATTTTTTTTCTAACAAGAACATTCTTTATAAAATAATTAATACTACGCTAATTTAATTTATACCTGGAATCAGAGATAGCGCCGAGCTTAATCACTTGCCTTTTGTTGTTGTATGATACGAGATTCTATTGAACAAAAGATAGTGAAACTCCCATTTGAATACGAACAATACTGTGAAAATATAATTCAGTTTTCTTTGTCAAAACTACTTTAAATTTATCTGCAGGATAAAAAAATTTGTTTACACAACGATTGTGGTTTAAATTTACAAAGCGAAAGTATGGGGATTGCTAAATATGGTATCCGGAGATTATATTACGATTGCGGAAAATGAATTGAGGAGATTGAAAAGCTTTTTTTTTAATAGGAGTTAAGACGGTGCATCGACACACCAGGACACTTGAGGTCTTTAACGTGCACTGTTTGAGCCGAGTGATTTTACCAGCACACGAGAGTTTCTATGAGCGATAGTGAAAGAACCTACCGATTTGCCGGAAAGGTGTTTTCACATACTTGACCAGGGTTCTTTTACATGCCACAATCGACATGGGACCGACGGCTTTACTTCCCCTCTAAAAGAAGTTGTGCTGCGGATTTTCATACTAAAGAAAAATCTGTCGACGCTGGCTGGGTTTGACCCACGAACATCGGGTATTGAGGCGAGTAACTTACCCCAAGACCACAGAGGTCGACATTTTGTTTTAAAAATATTGAAAAATACAGACATAAACTCGCTCCACCCTACGTTAACGTGTACATACTTACAATGAACTCAGTTTGGTTCGAATCCTTATTGGATATCGATGAAAATGTTTAGTAAAACGACGTTAAATTAAAGTTTGAGACAACCTTAACATTTTTGTAAACCCTATCTCACCACCCGACCGACCCTATACACGTATTTAACTTAAACGTATGTATAAGGGAAAGTCAATTTTGAGAAGAAATGTATCCGAATTTACGTTATGGGAGAGTGAGAAACTATTTAGGAAAAACCAGCGCAGTATACCCAGCTAGTACTAAAAACATGAACTTCTTGTTATCGTAAAACCCCTAGGCTTAGCTAACGTACCCAACGTGTTTTTTATACTGGGAGTTTAATTATTTTGAAACTTACATTGTCCTGGCTATTAATACATTTGGGATTGTCATTATTGTGAGCTTAGAATCCACTATATTCTACAGGATGGATTATAACATTATGTATTCAACCTGGATTAAGCCTTTGTACTTTCCGTCATAATGAGATGTGAAATATACCTTCGTATAGTAACCAGAAAATATTCATTTAGATTTTGTACGGATGAAGTTAATAAAAACCGTATGCGTGGATGAGCTGGCAGAAAGTGTGTTGGTTGAAACTTTTTTTCTTCTAAAACATCGGTTTGTACAATGCACGAGTAACTTCCAATATTAATATGGCTCGCGCTTTATTTAGTAATATGCATACTACAAGTTGATTGATGTTTATTGATTTGGCTAGTCTTAAGCGTTAATAAACATGAGCGTGAAAAATGTAATTAAATAAAGTGTGTACAGAATATCAAACAAAAAGTTCTAATATTTATTATTTTGTGTAAAGGTAAAATACCCTTTGTTTTTTTTTATGTCCAAACCTTCATATTGATAGGAAGACAATCGATGATAAAATTACTTATACGGTGGTACTAAAATCATTTGTTAGATTAGTCACCCTCAGATAAAAATTACATTTTAGTCAATATCTCTTTATGAATATATTTACATTAATTACGTATCTACATTAATAAAATGAATAATTTATGTGTCTTTCATGAGCGTTAAGCGATATCTACCCTAAGCAGAGGGTTTAAATTTAAATATTAGAGCCCCTGTCCACGAATATGTGCATCTAAAAGCAGTAATTTTAATATTTATATTAGAGCTTTTAAATTAATTAAAAACAGGGTAGGAAGAAATAAAATAAATAGTATTTTTTTTCTCTGTTTGAAACAAAGAAAAGTTTTGCCACGAGGTAGCCAATAAATCATTGCTTTGTTACCCAGGGCAACAAGTGGTACTTCTGCTCTTATAAATTTTATAATAGTTTTATATTTAAGTATAAATATAGTTGTGTTTATTACTTTATCATGTTATGAGAAAAAAGTTTCAATACTTCAAAAGAAAATAATAAATAAGTATTTACAAATTAAGCTGACGTTGCCACAAATATTTCTAAGCTGGCACAGTAAAAATAATAGTATAAATAGAATGTGTTTTTTAATGATGACTTTGTATGCATGCGGTCGATACTAAAGTGGGTGGTCTGTTCTCATTAATAAGTCGCGGTTTTAATACGCAATGTTATGGAGTATTTTGATTATCAAACAGTCTGACTAACACATGGTTTAGTGGTTAACTATGGATGTATCCAATTTAATGTTATGTGTTGATGTTTTCAACGCGAATTACGATCTCGTATATTATTTGTATTTATCCATAACAAAATCAAGGGTAGCTTAATAAATAGTACACCATTATGTAAAGAAATAATATTACATATTTGGGATCAATGTGATACTATATTTAGATGATTTTATTTAATTAGATCCGTCACAGCTAACTAATATAAAGATGATCTATTATTTAAACATTTTTTAAAAATTTAAAATCTTTCGATAATTTTTTACTAGCTTTACTTTAATTCGGGACCATTGTATGGTTAAATTAACAAATTAAATTGTTACTTCTATATCCAGTATTTTTGCAGGTTTTTTTTGTAGCAAATAGCTTTTGGCCAAAATAAATAAAAATAGCGTGGTGTAATTTTCTATTTAGTAGTATCAAATATTTCTTGAATATCTGTCATGAGAATTTTATCATTTATATTTTATATTTTTTTTTTTTTTAATATATTTATTATATTTATTATTAATTTCCCAGAAGCCCCTAGATGATCTAGAAAGCTGAAGCTTTGAAAAATTATAGTATAGACCACGGGACAGAGCCTTACGGGCTGGATTTTCGATTTTTTATTTAGTAAAAATATAATTAATTTAGTTCAGTTCACTTTTACGTAATAAATGACAAAGTTTTTTTTTAACAAAGAAAGGTCAACCTTCCATGCGCTTATCATTTAAGGCTATGTTTTTTTTTAGTTTGGTTGGGTTAATAAACCTGTCGCAGACCAGCCTAAAAACTATTTTTCTCATAAAACTCAAGGATGTCCATGACCAATATTCAAGAGCTATTGAGATTAATATTTTCAGAAAATTAAACTAAACGCTATATGTTGAAGCATTAGACTATTTTATTTATTGTGTTAAGAAAATTAAAAAAAACTCTAAAAAATACTGGTAATAACTTGCATTCCCTTTCATCTCACCTTAAGCATAAGACCACCTCACCTCACCTCACCTTATAGAGTATTTGTAAAATTAATTAATAACACCTAAAAAATAATATTTGTCCACAGGAATTAAAGCGCAGACATTTAACTACTAAATATATTGGTAAGACTATTGCAGCTACTAAACTTTAAAGATTTGTTTCCAAAATTTTGATATTTTTTTTGTCAAACTTAACAAAAATTCCATAAAAATTTAAATTTATAAATGGTTTATATAACACATACTAAAAAGACATGCCAATATTAAAAGATGTACTCAATCGGTTGGTTGTGCTTTGTTTACAAAATATTACAAAAATTTGATTTAATTTTTATTAATTTTGTGCATTTTATTTCGATATCCCAAATAAAGGTTTATCGGTGCCCACGTGGTGACGTGGTGACGTGGTGACGTGGTGAGGGCTCCTACGTATGTACAGTACACCCCGTTTACCCTGAAACTAGCAGACTTACCTTGACGGAATACACTATGAGCCTATCTTATAAACGTCAAGGCTGGTGTTTCCCAACCGGTGTGCTGCGGCACTTTAGTGTGCCGCCTAAATTTCCCAAAGTTTTAACTAATCAAACTATCTCGTGATAAATCTACTTCTAGTTACAGTTTTAAACCTGTTATAGCGATAGCAATTTAGCTTTCGGTTTCATTTGGGATGAAGATTGTAACCGGTCAGTTTCTATCTGTATCTTTTGTAGAGAACTCCTGAGCAATGAAATGACGGTTTCGTGCAAAATGAAGCTGCATCTAAAGGTCCATTTAAACTATGAAACAACTTTTAAAACTTTATGTTTCATAACATTGTTTTACAACTTGTTAGAAAGTCAAATAAAAAAGTTATAAAGCATTAATGTTTTATAGTATTTTTAGTGTTTTATAACAAGTTATACGTTTCCCGTCCAGTGTCGGTAAAAATGTAACAAAAACATGTAACTTTTGTTTTCTATATATGTTGCACCTAATACAAGACTGTTTACATAATGTAACAAGTTGGCTAAAATGTTCCCTCCTTCCCTTATCTGGAGCTAGCCACTCAGTTTTCCGAAGAAGAAGAAAATACGAACATTATTTAGACAGTTTTTAGGTACTTGTCATCCGAACAAAGTTCCTAAAATTGCCATTAGTTCTGAGTTCACCAGCCAACAGTTCATAGTCATCACGTTGAAGATGAGTCAAATGTCACTCGCACGGTATTTATCTCTCGCGAATAAAGATGGTCAAACCCAAAACAGTTTGTCAGCCCGTTTTTGCACAACAAATTACAAAACTTGGCCTCAAGAAGAACATCCTCCTCAGAAGCCATAATTCAGATTAGATAAAACATATCACAATTTGTTAGGCAGTATTGAGTCGTTTTTGTCAATGTTTTATAACAAATGTTATAAAATACTCAAATGTAACAGGTTACAGAATTACATTGACTCGTCCAAAAACTATAATCATATAATTTAGAACGTCTTTTAAAATAACAACACAAGGCAGCAACTAAAATGGAAAAAAAAAGTTTCACATAGTGCACGTGAGGCTTCATTCATAGTTGCTGAATTGATCGCAAAAAAACAAACACGATGCTACTGGCGAAAATGTGTTTGGGTCTGATTGTCAGGTCAGTGTTGAAGCTATTCTTATAAAATGAATCTAAAGAGCAAATTTCAAAATTGCGTTTGTCCAATAATACGATAGGCCGACGTATTGACGAAATGTCTGAGAACATTAATCAAAATGCTGTTGGAAGAATTAAAGTAAACAGGTATTGCTTTGCAAGTAGATAAAAACGCGGAATGAGGACTACACGTATTGTAAACTGCATCTCAACCTATAATCTGAAAGGGTAGAAGGACACGGTGCTAAAATCTGCATCTATATAAGGCTACTAATAATTTTAATTTTATATCTAAAGTGAATAGAAAATATCTATTATATTTACAGCCTTGACACATGTGTGCCGTGAAAATACTTTCTTCAACTAAGTGTGCCCTAAAGTGAAAAGGGTTGGGAATCCCTGTTCTTGGCCACTGTGCAGTGGTTCTCAATAGGCGGCCCACGGGTCAGATGTGGCCCGCGAAGGATGTAATTCCGGCCCACGATATATAATTAATCTGAAAAAAATATATACTGTATATATAACCCAACAACACTGTTTTACACCGCACGTCTGACAACCCTGTGCTAGGCGTGACGGGAGAAGGGAGGGTGAAGGTTATTACGGGAGGGCCAAGGTCACTTACCTAATATGGACCAAAGATACTTAACAGTTTGAATTAATTTATGTTCAAAATTCAGAAGAACTGAAAAGTAACTTTACGAACGAGTCGATATGTAATTTTTGGGCTAAATTTATCCAAATTGTAAGAAACTTGCCATTTTAATTTTAACTACGTTTGGGTTTGCCTAAAATGTGAATCAAGCTTATATGATATGAGCAATATAAAATATTGTTACAGGAACAAATTAAAATATTTTCATGTTGAAAACGCCCTAAGACTAGCGCAAATCCTATACTCTAGATTCTAAACAAATTGTTGAAGGAAATCGCCCTCATTTTTCTCATAGGTTTCTTGGTAACTAAAGTAAAGTTTCTTTTACAATTTATGTTTTATAAATCCTAAAATAAAAATAGTGTTTATAATATTATTAAGTACTTAATTTTTAATTTGATAACATTATGTACATTTTTCAAATTAAGTTTTTACACCTTTTAGCCCATTCCACGAAAAAATTTCTATATATAACTGCGGCCCCGCCGAGAATTAATTGAGCACCACTGCCCTAGTGAGACCATACAAAGTAAGCTTACTACCTTTCAGGGTAAACAAATGGTAGAAGGTGTTATTAAAACGCTTTAATTATTTTCAAATAAACACTGCCCCCAGAACTCTTCAGTCTTTTTTTATTATTACTATTCAACCCCTCTATTTTCTATTATTAGGAAGAAAGTTACCCAAATATTTACCGGCGCTCTCATTTCGTTTCACGATTCCACCTTTTAGACTTTTTTCACTTCCCTTAAGGCGATTGGCCCTTTTAATTTGGCGTGTAAATACAGAGCCATGGGAACAAACGGTTATCTTCAAGAATTTTTATTGTTTTGCAATTTTCTTTTCGGAAACGGTTTGTTCAAGAATAGAAGCATGTTGGTCATGTTATAATTTTTATGTACACAAATCATCCATAATTTTAACAGTGATCCAATATCAATAATGTTGACATTTTTCAATATAAAACTGCCGTCTGCACAGCAAAAAATAAGAAAATGTAAAACCTAATAAACATTGAAACATTATTTTAGAAGGGTGTTAAAAATATTGATATAAAAAATTCCCTCGTTCTCAAGAAAACTGATATTTACAAACGTATGATTTTTTCGCAAGAACTGTCCGGTAGCTAGCGCCATCTACGTTTTCCGTGATCCAACTGTTCTTGTTGGCGCGGAAGGATACTTTGGTCGGTTTTGAAGCCACGCCATTCCTTTCACCTTCCCGCCCACCATCCCAAACAATCGACAGGGCAAAAGGCCTTAATCGAATAGTCCGGTCACACACAGGTGGCGCAAAGTGCTGTAATCAATGACTGTGGCACAGGAGACAAACAGCTTCCCTTTTAGTTGCATCGAGCCAGAAGAGAAGCTTGGTAGGATAGGGGTGAGAATGCTTGATTTAGATGTAATGTAACCTTGAAGCAGGGCCGTAGCTAGACATTTTCTTTGATGCGGCAAAACCTCAAAAAGGCGTCACTATCCCCCTTTTGACCAGGTGGTTGTTTACCAAACTTTTTTGACTTGTACATTAAAAAATTGCTTATTATTGGGTTTGGGTTGTCGTTGATGCTTATTTTGATTTCTTTTTGTTTGAAATTGGGAAATAAAGAACAAAATAAAATTTTAAAATGAAAGTATTATTTATGACTTGAACACAAAAATATGATATAAAATACTAACAAAAACGTACAAAAGTGATTGCAAAAGTACTCCTGGTCTAGAACTTCATCTTGCGAGCTTTCTAGGCCGCGAATTCTTTAATGACCTCATCACACGATATTTGTGATGCCACTTTCTGCTCGATGTTAGCTATATTTGGTGTTCAGCACGTAGGTTTTAATCAGTTTTAAATTGCTGGAACTTCATCTTTTCTTAAGCGTAATTTATTTTCTACCTAACAAAAAATCTAAAATCCTTTTTTTTTCTGCGTCCCGAAGATTCTTTCGCCACACAGCCCATTTGGCGCTTCCCTTGCGATAGCCTTGAAGTAATTTTCGCAGAAAATGAAAATTTTCATTTTGTTTATAAAATTAAACAATGCGTAGATGCAAAATTTAGTAAAAAAAACTTAGAACATATTTTTTAATATATTTTTTCTCATTTTGCCCTTTAGTAATCTACTCTTAATTTTAGGGTAAGGTATATAATTTAAAAACAATCCTCGGGGAACCTACTGGATACTATGTTTTATACCGATCGATAAAATATTATCGGCTCTAGGCTAAGATAGACTCACACAAGCTGACAGACGGCATCAAGAAAAAACACTTTTTTTTGTTTCAGGGGCTCATGAAACATCGACACTTATCTAAATCTCTAGATATATATTTTTTTGACGATCACTAATCTTCGAGGTGTCAAGAGAAAGTAAAAAGAAATATATATATATATATAAATATATATATATATATAATCACCGAAAATCTAGAATAATTATTGTTTGCACTCATGAATCTTGACGGGAAGATGGGGGTTCGACCCCGGCCGTGTGGTTTTCCCCAAATAGTTTCCCACTAATCTGTCTCCACGCAATTGCGGGTACACTTCCCCTAAATTCAACCTTTCTCATCCCTATCCCTTTAGAGAAATTAGTACATAAGCGTATAACCCGAATGGGTAGTAAGACATAACGCTAAATAAAATAAAAAATACTAAAACACAACCCATTTCGGTGGCCGCATGGTCCAAGGCATCACCCTTGCACTAAACTAGACTACCGATGATGGGGAGAATGGGGTTTGAATCCCGGTCAGGTGTACACAGGGTGGTTTTTAATATGTTTTCCACTCTCCCTCCAAGAAAACTCGAGTACACTTCCTCTAAAATCTGACCTAATCCCTAACACACTAGCGTAATTAGTACATATGCATATAATCTGAAAGGGTATTAATACGTAGCGTTAAATAACTCGAAACTTAACACACCGTCAAGATGCTCTTAGAAATGAAAGTTTCGACGACAGAAAAGGGATCAGTTACCATTTCATAAATAATATATGCTATGCCTAATATGAATCAACTTTAAAAGTCATATTATAAACAGACAACTAAATTACGTGCATCGGTAGGAATGTGGCCTTAATCTCAGTTTCATTTAGGCCTAGTTTGTTTTTTAGGTGATGTTGAGGTCAAGGATCGAATCCTATATGGGTGTACTGATGGGTCCCCCCCCCCCTTAATGGTTTTTCACTCTTCCTCAACACAAATGCGGTGACGTTTTCTATAAATGCTATCTTTATCATTCCTACCACGTTAACGTCTATATGCGAAAATCTGAGCGCGTAGTGAGATACGGTATAGAAAAATTATCACTAAACAATTTTATATTATCGTTTTAATAAAATGAAAAAAAAACATTATAATTTTAGTTTTTAGAATTTGTGGAGGCTCTTTTCTTTCCATGAATATGATAGGAAAAAAATTTCAAAACTTTCCCATTAGTTGAAGAAAATATCAAGTTATTAAAGATGCGGAGTCTCGGAAAGAGAATGACATATTAAAAACTCAAAGAACATAAAGTATAGTAAGTGGATTAAACTTTAGTTCAAGCGGGGCTAGGAAATCTTATAAAAGGTATCATTACATGAATAAATGTGTATAACAACCAATTATATCCTATATTATTAAATTAATTTTTTTATAATATTAATACTTGTTTCACTGTTTATTTTTTACAAACATTAAGTTTACTTAGGAAGCATTAGAGTTTTAAAGAATGAAATATTTGACTCACTCAAGCGGTACCGAAAGTTTTAATTAAAAATAAGTTGCAAATTTATTTATTTGAGAATTTCTAACTAACCAAATCTAATTTAAGTAATTTCTTGATCTCTTTTTAATTTAGAGATTATAGAAAGTTTTGTGATCTTGTAAACAAATTTATTTCGAAATTTAAATTGGAAAATATTGTTTGCTCTGACCCGAACATTCTTTTTACAAATTATTCAAAAACAGGAGGTATGAATTGAAGCATTGAAATGCCAAGACATTCCACTAATATAAAACAAGTAGTTCTTCGAAAAAAATTGACCTCGCCTTCTTAAGAATAATATGTCGTGTTCTTATCGTTAGCATGTTCTTAATATTTATCTTTGGATTTAAAGTTGATATTTCTGCTTGTGATCAGTAAAACTAATAGATTACTATATAGGCCAGGCCGCAGGTATTTTTAATCGAAAAAAATCCCAGAAAACTGGAAAATGTTTTGATCGCTTTATTTTGGGGGTCAAATTAGCATAATAATGTTTTCCCCTCGTGCGAAGTCTGCATTCACCTCAGCAATGTAAAAACCCCCCCTAAAATTAAATTTTCTTTCAATATCTCCTTTTAAGTTAATTTTACAGTAAAAATAATTATTACTATAACTAAACAGACTTTATATTTCTTTAATTTTAAAATAGAAACATTTCCAAAAGCTAAAAATATTTGTGAAATGGAATAATATACATTGTTGCAGTAACATTCCACTAAAGCATAAATTAAATTAATATACAATATTACAGGAAAATTAAGAAAGTATCTAAAGATCATAATAATCAATTTAATATTACAAAATAATACATAAAAATATACAAGCCTATTTTTGCTTATAGATTGAAGACTATTTATAAAAATTCATATCAAATTTAAGTATTTTAATTTTAACAGTACTACAACTTTACAATGTTACGTTATTTTGTATCTCAAATGATTGTGAATTAATTATCAGAATTGGAAATTTCTGCTTCTATAAAGTGCCATTTTTTACAGGAAAACAAGAATTGCCATTTTTTTAATGCTAAACAATACCTAACACAAAATTTAATACAAATCGTCTAAAAGGATTTTGAGAAAATCTATTTGAATGAATATTTCCTTGACTTCTCTGGAGTTTAAACTGAATTTTATTGGTAGAACATATCTATTTGTCTAAATATTAATATTTAAATGTGAGGTAACATAAATATTTTTAACGTTACCTATGTGTACGTTTTATCATAGTAAATAAATACGATATGACTATTAATATGAATACAAAACCACCAACACAAAATTTAGTTCTCTTTGAATTTTAGGTTGAAATGTATTATGTAATTATTAATCTTTGGATTGCAGATGATTTGACGATCAAGTAAGACAGAAATTAATAAATTCTACATTTAATAGGAGATTGGAGTATTATAACATTAATAACGCGCTAAAAATAATAACTAAAAAACATCAATTCTATTGGATTTTAAAAGAAAATACTGTACTGTACTGTAACCTATGTGTTAACTGGACGTCCAAGCTATATTCGTGAGAGATTACAGCGCACTCGGTGTAGTGGTTTTTACTTTAAAAAGGAACATACAATCCAGTCCACCTTATTACACCCTATCCCTAGCTTGAGCTAGTTCTATCCAGTCCACCTTATTACACCCTATCCCTAGCTTGAGATAGTTCTATCCAGTCCACCTTATAACACCCTACCCCTATCTTGAGATAGTTCTATCCAGCCCACTTTATTACACCCTATCCCTATCTTGAGATAGTTATATCCAGTCCAACTTAGTACAACCTATCCCTATCATGAGATAGTTATATCCAGTCCACCTTATTACACCCTATCCCTATCATGAGATAGTTATATCCAGTCCACCTTATTACACCCTATCTTTAACATGAGCTAGTTCTATCCAGTCCACCTAATTACACCCTATATCTTTCATGTATATTCTAAAGCTATCCTACCATCCGCGTCTAGGTTTTACCAACAGTCTCTTTCCATTGGGTTTGCCTGTCAACACCATGAACGCAGTTTTAATTTCTTACATTAGTGCTGCAAGTCCTGCTCACCGTAATTTGAGAGATTTTACTACCCTAACAATTTCTGGTGAGTACAGAAAATTAAACTCATCATTATGTAGACTCCTACACTCTTCACTATTTTTTCCTTATTTTTTCTTTGTTTTTTGACAAAAAATTTCCTAAGTTTTTCTATCGAATAGCCTATATATTTATATGATAATATTTCGTTATTTTTACTTGGTTCGTATTATTGAGATACAAAACAACCTGTTAATCTCTCTTCTTAGCATATCATAAATTCGGTTGAGCACTGCCAAGTTCATAAAGATTACCAATGTTTTTTTAATTAAGTCATGTTTCGAGCTCATTAATTTATTTTATAGCTGTAAGGCAGGAGCTTACTTGAAATAATTACATCTAGGTTTGTTCAGAGAGTTTACGCGTCTCATTTACATTATTTCCGCACCGCGCAGTTGTTTATTTAGTTAATGCTCTATACAGAATGAGACAAATGGCAGTATCCCCTTTCCCCCTAAATTAGAGAGTTTTGTATCCCCTAATGTAGTTGGCTCAGTATTTCCTTTCAAAGGTTTGTCCAATTATTTTTGTAGCAACTATAATAACTCTCCAAGGATGATATAACGACAGATTACGATAACGCAAAAATAATATCCATCTATTGGGTTTTTTAATTGGGGTATTTAACAAGAACTTAATGAAAGCACAGATTGAATCTGTACTTAAAAACTCATATAAAAACAAAATAAAGAAATATACTTGTTTATTTTTGTTTTTTACCTTCCAGGAGATTAACAAAATGATAATAATACTTAGCACCGCGTCTTACTACCCGCTCAGGTTATTCGCTCAAGTACTAATTACACTAATGGGTTATGAGTTGGGAGGGTTGAATATAGAGGATGTGAACCTGCATTTGCGTTGAGGGAGAGTGGAAAACCATTTAGGATAAACTACCCCAATTCACCCGAGCGAGATTCGAGCCTCGATCTCTCTGTCCTTAGCAGTCTATCTCAACATGAAACTAGTGTGTTAGCTGACTACGCCACCGAGGCGGGTGAGATTTAACAAAAATCAAATATATATTTAAAATAGTAAATTAAATTTGTCCTAGATCAATACAATAATTATAAGGTGTATTTACAGCTTTTTGCAGGTTTTGAGAGAAATTTTCGGCTCTCAGATCATTTTGACGCCTTAATGGCCTACAAACGATCAAATCCATGGTTTTTGTAAAATAAAATACCACGTCTAACTACCCAGTAGGATGGGGAAGAGTAAAACATAACTTAGAGGAAATTTACCTGAATTTTCGTGGCGGGAGAATGGGAAGCATTTTTGAAAATATCACCCCTAGTTCACACGAGCCCCCGCCATCGACAAACCAAACTTCCAGCATTCTTCCCTTCCTAGCAGCGAAATTGAGGTATGTGAAATAGTTTTTTTAACATCTATTATTTTCATCATTAAAACTGTGAAACAATACAGATACCACTTTATTAATAAGTTCTTTATTAATGAATAGACTTTCTCTATATCTGATTTTATTTTGCCCCCGTCTACCTACCCATTGGGCTGTAGGCCTACGTATATATATATTAATTACGCTTAGGGGAGCCGGAACCTTTATTGTCCGGGGGGGAGGGACAAAATTATGTAATGTCCTAGTTAAATTAGTTTGAGTAAAAAACACAGGAAGGGGGCCCAAAATTACGTTATGTCCAGGTTAAGCTAGGCTGAGTATAAACATAAAGGGGGAGAAAACATTCATTAAAAAATGTAAATACAATTATGTTGGAGAATTTATTAGTTTGAACAAAATACTATTGATGGTTTGACAATGTTTTTGAAGTCGTGTTTGATTAAGATCAAGCTATAACCAAGCAATTTGTATTATTACCATATTATTATTATTATTATCACCGCGTCTTACTACCCGTTCGGGCTATACGCACTTACGCTAATGTGTAATGGTAGGCTGATTGCGAGATGAAATGAAGGACCTGCAGTTTAACGTGGAATCCGAACCACGGTGGAGGCCTGGCATTCCACACATTCACAAGTTGTGATTAATACACGTTTTGTCAGAGGTGAAGGAAGGGTTTGACAATCAGATAAATCTGTGCCGGGACCGAGGATTGAACCACGGACCCCCAACACAGAGGTCTGACACCTTAGTCCTAGACGGCCAGGTCACCCAGCAATTTATACATTTGGGTAGCACTTAAGTAAATTAAATCTCAACTAAACAGTGAAATTAAATATATATATATATATATTCATAGCTTTAAAACGTGTGGGTGCCTATTTAAACCTGGACGGGAAAACATTGTTGTTAACACGTTTTGTAAATGTTTCAGAAACTCACTTTGATTTTCTTAAAATAGAAATCAATTTCTGAACATTGGTTCACACTAGTTGCAGTTTCAGTCTTAATTTTTCTCTAAATGATTTCAACTATCAACCTTCACTTACACAAATGAGTTTTGAGACTTTGAAATCGGCTTTAACGACACTGTTTTAGGCATTGGCAAACTTATATCGTTATAACACAAAAAATGACGTTTAAAAGCAAAACAAAATCAAACACGCCAGTGTTTATATAACTATAAACAAATCGCGTGGCCTCTTATTAGAGGCTACACAGTAAACAGCTGATGAAATTATGTATGAAAAGGAAGAAAAATCAAACACGGTAGTTTCTATAGCTATAAAAATATTACTTGGCATCATAGCACAGGCTAGTCAATACACAGATCACTAGAATAATATGTGCTAACATGGACACCAACCGTGTATGAACTATAGGTGGCGCATCTTTCGGTCATGTGGAGAGCTGATGTAATTGATCTAAATTTACTGGTTTAAATTGTTCGCCAAATAGTTCGTTCACAAAACCTAAGGACTGGGATTATTGTATATATATATAATTTTTTTTTTCATTTTTCTTTGCTTTACTTTTAACTTTTATTTATCCTCAAAAAGACTTTAATATATTTTTATATAGTGTTATGATCTGAATAAAAAAAATAAGGAATGCAAATTTTGAAAGAAAGGATTATTCTAATCAATCTTGTTTAATGTTACTGATCGCGAGAATCATAAGTAGATTGTTAAAAAATGTGTACAAGACCCTTGCCCCTCCTACCCCCTTAAGAAAACAGGGGTGGGGGAATGTACCAATATTCCCTCCCCCAGTTCTGGCGCATTTGATTAATATAGTGTGATAGGGATGAGGGTGGTAGAATTGAAAGAAAATTTAAATTAATTTGCGTGGCGGGAGAGTGGGAAACTATTTAGGCAAGATCACCCTCAAATCCGAGGCCAAAGCTCATTCGAATGACTACAATAACAATCCTTCCTGCTTTAATATCATCATACTCGGCTACATGGTCGCATAGTATAAGGCGCTACTCTCACCATATACTATACTACCGAGACGGGGATTTTAGGTTTCGAATCCCGGTCGGATGTACTGAGGGTGGTTTTCCCTTAAATGTTTTCTACCCTCCCTCCACGCAAATGCAGGTACACTTTTTAAACGGGGTACTAAGATATTCAAAGCTTACGTTTATTTGTCACCAAAAATACTATTTCTAAAGGTAAGTTAAAATAAAATATTAATCCGTAATAACTTGAGTGTATATAATCTACGTTACCCGGAATACGAAGTTCCACATATTAAGTAAGAGGATTAACAGAAGAGGCATACGAGGATGACGAAATGAAGAACCAATTCTAAGATGTAAATTTTGTCTTCACTTTGTTTGACGTAAGGCACGTTGAAGGAAGTCTCCCACCAGTAGCGTGACGTTGTAAGCTATGCAGCAGTAAAAAAAAAAAAAAAAAGTCAAGACTAGACTTTGTTTCACACCTCGTATTTTCCTTCGCATGTACACTCACAGACAAAACTAAGTTGCCTACTGAGAACCCTGATTAGGTTTTCCAGGATTCTATGGAATTATTCTTGGGGTGTAAGCCAAAACCTTTTATCGTTCTTGGACTGTAGCTTATATCGTTTTAGGAATGAAGGTTCTAACATTATTAGGACTAATTTTAATAGATGTTGGGCTGTGGAACCTTACTTTTTACCATTCTTTAGCTGTAGGTACTATTATTTATTATTACTTATTACTACTAGCTGTCCGGTCCATATGCATGCTACTAGACATATAGAGTAGAGGGGGTAAGTAGTGTGGAGCTTAGAGGAAACGGACCCCCATTTACGTGGAGGGAAAATGATACAAAATTTTTAACAAATATGACCGGGATTAAAATCTCGACCCCCCCACCTACGGAAAAACCAAAATAGACGATCTTGACGTTCGGTTCACTTGCCTTCTGTTGCAGGTTTGGACTCTTATCTGTCGGGGGCCATCAATATACATTATTCAGTCATACAGTAGTGTATCAGTTATCGGTTAATAGACATAATTATTGTGCTACTGTTTCCAGTTGTATTTGTGTCTGACGATACCTATAGTGATGGACAACTGTTAAATGGCCCTTTTTAGAATCAGTCACACCCTATTTTCGGATGCACACTCGTTAAATATGTTGTGTTTGTTTATTGCTTCAATAAGATCTCGAAATACAAAACTTAAGACGGTAGCAATTAAATATAAATACATAAAAACATTCCCCCCCCCCCCCCCATATTTGCCTCTGATGGGAGAAATAATCAAGTATACGTATTATAACCGACATGCGGTTGCGGTTCTGTAAGCTAGAAAGATAATAGTGCGGTTACGTATCCGACAAGTGGGTGCACTTTCATTGCTCCATTAGGGCTATCCGCTTTTGTATTAGTTACAATATTGTGTTAAGGAGAATAAAAGTTGAATTTAGACTAAGCGGACGTGCATTTGCGTGGAAGGGTTGTGGAAACCCATACAGGAAAAAACACCCTTAGACCTGGGGAAAAAACCTAACGCTTACGGCTAAAAAAAAATTAATCTCAAATTTGCTGAAGTTCTATCCAATGGCCTATCTTGAGTGTTTGCCAAGTAAAGCCAGGTGCTTGGATTTTGAAAATATAGTTTAAAATGGAATGAGAGAGAACCTTAAAAAAAATTCAAGCTTAAAGTTGTCAAAAATTCTGACGCTTTTCGATATCATGAAACTGTGAAGATGAAGCTATAACGCGTATGCGGAGACAATATTCCTCGGAATGATTAATAATGGATCGTATTTTCGGTTGCCAATCTGGTAAGGCGGTCTCATCTGGTTGACTGGGGGAGAGGACGCTACGTGTTAGTCAAGATGGATGTGCTATCTTGGGTTTTCCACGAGATCCTATTTTGGATAATGCAGATCCGTTAGGTCGTCTTATCGAATAATTCTGATTACATTTCCGACATAACATATTATAGTATACACATCCTAAGTAACGAACGTAACCGTTGTTCATACGGGAAGTAGTTCCTCTGGTTAGATCCATCAGTCACGCCTTTTTACCCACTATATAGGAGCCCCAAGTTCAATTTTTTTGCATGGCTAAAAATGTCTCTTTGGGGAATATTCGGCTGTGGGACTGGAGGCTGTGGCTTTTATATTATTAAGCTTGTACGTAAGTCTTATGTCGATATAATCAGTTGGTTCATTAAATGCATGACAAATATCATCCTTAACACGAATATGACCCGCATCGGTGGCCGCGTGGTCTAACATTCTACTCTGACAGTACTTTAGACTGCCTATGGCGGGGATATCAAGGTTCGAATCTCGGTCAGGTGTACTGAGGGTGGATTTACAACAAAAATTCCACCCTCCCTCCACGAAAATGAGTGTAAACTTCTTAGTGTAACCTCCCTAATCCCTAAAAACTTTCGTGTAATTAGTGCATAAGCGTATAACCAGAACGGGTAGTAAGACGCAATGCTAAAAAAAAACCACACGAATATGTGTTCATTAAAAACTTAGCTCTATAGCTAGCCATTTCAGTAAAATATTAATAAAGGCCGGACAGGGCCTATACGGTGTTTCTTCTTTATTTTTTTACTTATTAAAGGTTAAATTGGAATATAAATTATGTTAGTTGACTTCTATTGTGATTATTTTTTAACAAATAAACTAAATATAAATAAAATAAACTAGGTTTAAAAAAATTAGCTACAGAGAAAATACTTTTGTTTGGATTTTATTCAGCTAACTAACGTAAAGTGCTCTTAGAATGTACCAGATTAAAGGTTTGATTTTATGCATTGGCTGTGCAGAGAAGCGATTCTGTTAGTATTATGTTTTAGTTTGTATATGCACGTTAATTATTAATATATGCTAATATATGTAAGTATAATGATTTTGCATCATAATATAGGCAATCTCTGTTCTATTACTGGTTAGCATACATTTTCCTTGGGAGGGTTGGCTTAGTGGTGTCATGCCTAACTCCGACCCAGGAAGGTTTCGTAAAGCTATCAAGAACAATTTTAGTCCATTATAAAATAAATACATATTGTATATGTTTTATTTATGCGGTGACTTGATGTCATTTTAATGTTTTGTTGCACGCCAAGAATACATATATTTTATTTGAATAAACGTCATTAACATTTTTATCGATTAATTTTTTTTTTATAAAAATAAGGTTTTCCCAAAAGTAAGTTTACCTTGAAATGTTTAAAAATGTAAATCGTCACAGTTTAAGGCAATGGTCTTTTAACCATTTTCTTGCGCAAAGTATGTAGGATTAGATGGTAAAATATTTAGTATTAGAAACATATGTCCAGTTAAATTTGACTCGTGTTTACCTTATGAAATATTTATGTGTGTGTGTGTTTCTTAAAATTGATTTGTGTTTCACTTTTAAATATATATATATATTTATTTCATATATAAACAGTTGTTTTTGTGCACCTCGTCTTACTACCAGTTCGGACTATCCGCATTTATACACTAATGGGGGAAAGAATAAAGAAGGTGAAATTAAGAGTAATTGTATGCCTATTTGTGTGGAAGGAGAGTGGGAAACAATTTAGAAAAATACCCTCAGTAATACTGACTGGGATTTGAGAACCGATTTTCCCGTCACCCGCAGTTCAGTTATTGTGAAAATAACGCCTTAGACCGTGCGGCCACTAACGAGGGTGACCATTTTTTAAAAATTTAATTGAATGTTTGTTTGAAGCCACCAACACTATTTTAATGGCTGATTGTAAAACATGAAAATTACACTTGGACATGTGAATCGAGCCTGCCTTAAAATATGAAGGAAAAATTACCCTTGGCATGGGACACCCACCTCGGTGGCGTAGTTGTCTAACGCGCTAGTCGTGTTGAGCTCGACCACCAAGGACGGGGAGATCGGGGTTCGAATCTCGGTCGGGTGAACTGGGGGTGGCTTTTCCTAAATGGTTTTCCACTATCCCTTCACGCAAATGCGGGTTCACTTCCTCTAAATGCAACCTTCCCCATTCCTAATCCATTAGTGTAATTAGTACTTAAGCGTATAACCCGAACGGGTAGTAAGACGCGGTGCTAAGTATTATTATTATTATTATTATTATTGGCATGGAACGCCTCCTGGATAGCTTAGTGGTAAGAGTATTTGTGTACCGAGCCAAAGGTCCCGGGTTTTTATCCCGTGCCCATATGTCGATTTTCAATTTAAAGAATAATAAATGTTATGACTAAATGGTTAATGATATTTAATTATCGATCGATACTAATTTATATTAAACTGTATTTATTCTAAAGTAGGCCTACATACACCCTTAAGATTCGAGTATTGAATTAAATTAAATTCAGTCAGATCCGATTCTGGAATTTATTTGGAATTGAAATTTTGAATCTTTCATATAATAAAATTAGAGATTTCTTATCAAATATGAATCTTAGATTTAGATTCGGAATTAAAATCTTGAATTTTCTTACAGGCTTAAAATATAAATTTTATAATATGAAAATATTATTACATATTATAAAATATATAATATATTATAAAATATATAATATATTATATATTTTGGTAAATATTATAAAATATATAATATATTATAAAATATATTTTATAATATTTACCAAAATATTATAAAATATATTTTATTTATTTATTTTAATATAATATTATAAAATATATATTTTATAATATTTACCAAAATATTCAAACAAAACTATAAACTCTTAAATAATTTTATAAATACTCTGACATTGCCACAAATATGTTTTTTTAATCTTGAAGTAAATTATTTGTATTTTTTTTATCGTTTACAGTTTAGACTATTTGGTTTATTCACAAAAATAGCTGGTAAGATTATTCATGCCAGGATGTAGCCTATATTAAAAAGTTTCGTGGAAGGATCTATCTAGAAAAATTAATTTATAAATGCAATTCAATGCAGTAGAGACGGAAATAGTAGTTTATACTCGTCAGCGGAAGAGGGAAAAGGTTATCATCTGGTAAATTAGTGGTTTTTCAGGGTAAACTGAACGTTTTCCTGGGTTTATTTCCTATTTCGTACATTGGCGTTTGGGTATTTAAGTGCTTAAGTGGGTCAAATTAAGATGCAACCCGCCTTGCACAAAATAGCTTCTAATTCACCAAGTATAGATGTGGGACTGAAAATGTTTAGTTATTATCATTAGGGATTAGTGGTAGTAGTAAGTTAGTAGTATTTTTATATTATTACATCAGGAGCACATATTTAATCACTAAACGTGTTAGGCCTATAAAAATATGATGAATATATTACATTCCTTTAAGGTTATGCTTTCTTACAACATAACAAGTGTATTATTTAAGTTTCTTAAATATATTACATTACTTTTTATTTAATATTAAAAAACCAATCTCAAGTCCATTTCATAACTTATTTGTCACTCTAGTATTATTATTTCATTAAGTTTGTCAGACAGTGTTAATCATCATCTATTTCTTTTTTAACATTTGTTATTTTATCTATTCCCAAAAAGGTATCCGGTATCATGTTAAGAAGTGTTAGTGTTATTATTTCCATGTGTTGTTTTCCGTATATATATATATATATGAATGTATATATATATATATGCATGTATATGTGTGTATGTATTATGGTATTTGTTGTTTTTGTATGTTTATGTATGTGTGTATTGTATTATGTGTGTATATGTATGTGTATGTATGTATGTGTATATGTATGTATGTGTATATATGTATGTGTGTATGTATGTGTATATGTATGTATGTATTATGTGTATATGTATGTATGTGTGCTTTTGTAGACCCGTTAGGTTCATACCCAATATTTTTATCATCACTAAGTTAGTTAAAATAGTTTTGCTAGCCAAACTAACTGCTAACATTTGTTCCTGCCTCCATGCCCCGTATTTACCCTACGAGCTACTTGTAAACTCACTCGTCCCTTAACACACTATCTGATGTGTATATATATATATATATATATATATATATATATATATATAAATAGTGTCTAGGTGCCACCTCCTACACATAGCCCCTCCACTGCAAACCAGTACCGTGGAAAATTATCTTATTCAACATTTCTATCTCTATATTTAATAAAGCACTATGTTTGATATCAAAAAGTCTTGCCCTTTCATCTTTGACAGAGCACTCAGAGTCAGAGAACAAATAAGCTTTAGACCATGATCGTTTGATGATGAAAAGTAGTTATTTATGCAATCTACCGTGGACGGTATATTAACACCCACGCTGACATGGAGGCCTATTTATCTCCCCTTACAACTAACTTATTAACATTTCCTAGACCTTCTAGAGTCTAGACGTTCATTGCCCTTCATACCTCAATCATAAACGCTACGGGCTTGTGTCTGCACCGTGGACGTCCCAAACAAAACATACCACTCTGTCTTACCAAGCTAAAGGACCTTATCTCCTGATTGTAAGCCTCAAACGAACAAGTTTTGACCCTCATCGGCGGTTGCATGTTCTAAGCATCCCTCTAGTGATGGACTGGATTGCCGGTTGACGGGGAGGTCAGGGTTCGAATACTGTCCGGGTGTACTAAGGTGCTGCTCACTAACTTAATTTTCAAATTTCCATCCACGCAAATGCGGGTACATTTTATCTAAATTCTACGTTAAGCTCTTATTTCCTGGTCAGTTGTCATAAGTCGCTCCACCCCCCTTCGTTTTGATTGAAGATTGAAAAACGCAATTCGCATAAATATGCTATCGCAAATGGTAAAAGGATGGCTACAGCAATTATTTTTAACACCACGTCTTACTACCCGTTCGGGTTATGTAGGCCTACTTATATACTAACTACGATAATGGTTTTAGGGATTAGAAAGGTTGAATTTAGATTAATTGTATCAGCGTTTGCATGGCGGGAGAGAGTAAAACAATTTCGGAACACTACCTTCGGTACAAATGATCTCCCTGTCATAGGCAGACTAGTCTATCACGGGAGTACTACCTTAAACCATGTGACCACCGAAGCGGGTTATGAGAATATATTGCAAATATAGTTTAAATTAAGCGTGTTTTTACCCTGGCAACAAACCAAGCCACGTCACAAGTGTACTCACAGAATAATTGTCTATTTTCTTGGGAAGGGTCTTTTAGAAAATACAAGCATATTTGTTTGTTATCAAACCTTATAACATTTTACTATCTTATTAGTATTATTTAATAGATATTTATAATATATCTCAAAAGTGATAGCTGCATATCACATGACGTGACGTATGAACAAGTGAAAATATATCTAGTATCGTTTCTAGTTGTCAGATAAGGTTCTTCCTATGTAAATTGGACTGTAGCTACTAAGCGTTTGAACAGGTTTAAATATTTCCGATACGAATAATTTAGTATTCCGTGCTTTTGGGTGTACATAAGGTCATCTCTGATAGATGACTAGAACTCTTTATAATCCACCCAGTGATGATTATGGTTAGCTACTGTTACACCCCATTCTACTACCTTTTATTTACGACCACAAATAATATAAAAGGGAGTGGGAGTAATCTACAAAACATACAAAAAGGGAAATCATATGCAAGATTTAATAAAAACAATATGAATGGTTTATACAATGGAATAACAGCAGAGCAGAAATCTTTACATGGTCTCAAAAATCAAACTGAGGTATGTAGAAAATAAAAAAAAAAACACAATTATTTCGCGCAGTTATACTGAGTGAATGTTCCATCACTCGTAACATATCTTACAATCAAATGGGTCAGTCTTGAAGAGACAGAACAACCCATAAAGTTGATTTAAGTACATAAATTATAGCAAATAATATCCACATAAGAGCCTTGTGGGCCTTATTACACTGTTCCGAAAGTGTCTAATTCACACCAATGAATGCAGACTTCAAAAATGTTAATATTAAATATTTATTAGATATTTTAAAACACACGAGAGTTTGGCTAACAGACTTTAGTCATAACTCCCGCGGGACTATCTGATTAGACATAAAACTAGGAAACGTCCACTTAGTTGTGAATATAAAGAAATTATACTACTAGAAACAAAGCATAGCAAAAGATTTGAAAATATTCTAATGTGAATTGATCTCAATATTAATTTTATCAGTCAGAAAGGTTACGTTACAATAATTCATTTATATAAATATAAATCACAAAAAGACTACCTTAATATTATCAAAACAATTACTAGTAACTACAATTTCAAAAAGAATTATATTTAACGTGTCCAACACAAAATCAACTAATAATTGTGGCTATCTAAAAAAGTTTAAGAAATACAGCAGACTCTAGCGCCCAAGTGGCGAAAGACAAAATATAGAGTCTCATTTCAAAATAAATGTTCAAGTAAAAAAATTATTATTAAATAGAAAATTACGACGCCTAACTTGGCTATCACTAAAAGTTAAATTTAAATCAGAGTCTAAAATATAAACAGCCATAGTTTAAGTCCGTAGAATATGAAAGTTTATCCTGACATTATCCAAGTCCAGGACAGCACTCCTCCATCAAGCGTTGTGATTGAATAGTCCTCTTTGAATATACGAACATCACTCTATATAGGGTTTTCGTTGCTAGGGACGCAAGGTGGGGGAAAATAACACTAGGTCGGTGACGTCCTTCTAGAAGCTTTCGATAGTCACATAGCCCATTTGTTGTTAGAGTTCCATCCGCCTTCCAGAACATTTCTTCGATCATCTGATGTTGTGGACGTAGTTCATGTTTCTCCCATCAGAGGGCAGGTAAGCAGTCTTCCTTTAGTCGAGGCAAGTTCTGCATGGCCCATTTCAGTGTTGCTTTGATCAAATCGGTGTGGACATCAGCTGTTGGAACATCATAGCGGGCTCGGTCAACTCCCCGTACTAGGATTCTATAGGTGTTGGCCCGTCATGGTGGTTGCTCTACCCAGAAGATACATTCGGTAAGTACATGAACAGTTTTATTTGTAGAGAGAATATTATCCTATAATATTCTATTTTTATATTGTTCAGAATTGTCTATTATATTGTACCAAACTACAAGAACTACAATAGAGAAGAGTACTATTGTAGGGATTTTATTAGTTTCTATACTATTTGGATCGGGTAGTATGAATCAAAAAGGCGAGTTATGTGTGAAGTCTAACATGAGGGCGGGTCCTATTGTAACTCAATGTTAAACTACACGTGTCCGTGAATATTTAATTGAAACTTTTAGGGCCGGTCTTATGGCGACGGGCTGAATATTGCTATTGAGAGGTTAAAGCTAGCAACCAGTTAAAGTTTATCAGCCACTTTAATATTTTACGCGTTTTATGAACTGAATTTATCTGATGGATAGCTATCTGTAGGATAAATATATTTTTATGTATAAAATGCAATGTTGGTACTGTTTTTACTGGTGCGCGCATGCGTATAAGCCCAGAAGCTACAGCTACAACCTAGCGAGTGGCGAGAACGTTTTCAACATTTGTTAAATAATGGCGGCTAAACGGGTGCGAGGAAACAGTTGGCCTGACGTGGGCGCAGAAGCTAAGTTGTCTTGCATGTACTAATTTCTGTGTCTGCCAAACTGTGGGCAATAATTTGGTACAACGTTTACAAAATTTCATTTAATGTACTCACATTTAAATAATTTGTTCTTATACAACTATAGCTCTACAAATAATTTGTAATTTTTTTGTAAAAGTGTGAATTGAATGCTCTAATTTTATATATAGCTAGAACCTGGGCCTGTGCTTACTTAACACGTGAACCAAGATTTTTTTTTTCTACAACGCTCAACATGTGTTGAATAATAGCGGCTAAACGAGTGCGAGTAAACAAGTGGTGTCACGTGTACGCAGAAGCTAAGATGTCGTGCAAGTACTAATTTCGGTGTCTGCCAAAATGTGGTCAATAGTTGGATACAACGTTTACAAAATTTCATTTATTGTACTCAGATTTCACTTATCCATCAGATAGAAATATTTATTTACCAGATTGTTATTTATCCATGAGTCATAAGACCGGCCCTTAGTAGTGTGCGTGAGGAAGTAAATGTACACAGCGCCTTCGAACGTTCTGTTTGTTTTGAAAGCTGTGCTAAATGTTAATTGATGGGCAATAAAAGTATTGACGAGCAATAAAAGTACCTATCTACTTGGTTCGTTTCCTGTATCATCATCATCATAAAGTGTTTCCAGCCTGTGGCCGGGTTAGTTTAGTAAATTGCCTCCATCTTCCTCTATCCTTCCACCACTATACCTCCTTTAACTGCTTCCATTCTTCTCCTCTTACTTGCACACTTTCTGCTAGCTTTTCCTGCCATCCTAAGTTTATCTAGAATATAATTAATTTTAAGTCTGTTAATTGTATCTTTTAGTCACTACATAAACAATAGACCTTGCTCTCTCCATACAAAAAATGCTAGTACATCATGTTAAAAATTATGTCTTGTTTTTATCGTTACTACAGTCTTAAGATTTCTCTTTGGATTTCATGTTGAAATATCTCTTATTCCTCTTCGATAAGAATTTGATATTTCTACCTGGTGATCAAGTTTGACAAAAAAGGAATGAATGATCTTTATTCAATAGTACATAATATTCGTAGAGAATAACCTTTGTCCCCGTTGTTTAAGACGTCAGTCTCGAAATACATGTCAAAATAATTTCGTTTGGCCTAGGCTAAAAGAATTCCCTGCCATGTTTGGTTAAAATCGGTCAACGCATTAATTTTTACAAAAAATAAGAATATTTAATAATTTAAATAACTATAAACTAGAACCCCTAAACCTCTAAAATTATCATCCCACAGATATAATAAAACTTTAATAGGTATATTAATTTAAGACGTTGATAATCACACTTTTAATTTTATTTAGATTGATGCTTAGAAGAAGGTATTGTTATATTATCTTGTAGTTTTTATCATCAAAATAAATATTTTTTGAATACGATCAAGATTAAAGTGTGCATTTTGTAGACTCATTTTCAATTCTAAAAGTCTGACACAGTTCAATCCATCGTAGATTTTCCTACTGAAATAAGGGATAAAGATTAGATTCACAACATGGCTGAAAAATTTCTCATTCGTAAAAATGGAAATTCTTATTTGACAGTGGTACGTAGTGAATTAAAGAGAGCCTCAGTAGTGTATTTGTTCTAGAATTAATTTAGATTGTTAATAATATCTATAATAATAAAAGGGAGTGTATTCTGTGTGTGTGATGTCCACCCAAATCTACGGCACGCAGAGATCTGAAATTTTTAACATAGGTGGACGGAAGGGGGTCAGAATGCACCTCGAAGACGGATTTTTAAATTTTTGATTAGCTTTTTAATCAGGTTATTTTTTAACAATTTTTGAAGAGAATATTTTTAATCTGATTTAGAATTACGTTTCAGGGATAGCGTTTCCATTTGAAATCGGGATCGATGAGAGGGGGGGCTTATATATATATATATAGTGGGTCACGGGCAAAGCCGTGCGGGATTGCTAGTATTTATATAATTAGGCTGTTAGTAAAGTGCAGGTTAAATACCCTAAATCAAACTACATTAAATAAATCTAAATACTGTACTAAAAACACTCTCCAATAAAGATAATTTATTTAAAATTATAATTGTGTTTAAATGAAATAATTATTTTATATTTATTTTCACCAATTCAACCCAGGAATTGATTTTTTTTAAAATCTTGGATAAAGTTTAGTTTTCATATTTTTGTTTACAAAATTAAGATACTTATATTTGAATCAAAAAACTAACAAACCTATGCGAGCAATATTTAAAGGTCGAAAAGACAAAGAAAACATATGTGAAAGTTCGAGGAAGTTAGAAATCTTCCGAAAAATATAAAATAAAAACACATAAAGATAATTTTTTTATTCACTTTTTTAGGTGGATAATGATCCCGTTTACTGTATGTTTTTTTTTCTTCCATGAAAAATTTCCGCTTCCTTGAAAACGTTTCCCCAACCACTAAGCCTGATTCGTGTCAGTTGTGTTGGAAAGTCGAGAGAAAGAGAGAGAAATAATAGAAAGTAAACAAAATAGCCAGAAAGTGAATTTTTAGCCTTTACTTGTTTCCTTGTTTTGTCTTTTTATCCACCAGTCCTTGTTAGTGCCCAGGGGCTTCGGTAACGGGGGTGTTCAAGCCCCAATTGTTTCTACTTTTGGGAGGTTGGGGCTATCATAGTCCCCCTAGAATTCATTCACTAGAGGAGTGGTGGTAGCTGACAGCTAGAAGATGTAAAAACAGTTACGAGAAAAACATAATTATAGAAAAAATATTTGTTGTAAAAGTTTTGCCTGACAAACATGACAACAATTGTACACATGTTCTTGCAAATCATATGGCTTGGCGTATGGAAACATGCAAGTAAATATGGCAACTTTTGTTAGCCCTCACCATATATTCAAAACCTATTTTTTAAAGTTTTTTTTAACACCGCATCTTATTACACGTTCGGGTTATACGTCTGTGTACTAATCACATTAATGGGTAAGGGATTAGGAAGGCTTAGTTTTGAGGGTTTTCACCCGCATTTGCGTGAAGGAAGAGTGGTGAAACTTTTAGGGAAAACCACCTTCAGTGGACCCGACTGGGATCGAGCCCAGATCTCCCTGTCTTTGGCAGTCTAGTCCAACACGAAAGTAGCGTGTTAGACCACGCGGCCACCAAAGCCGGTAAACAATGTTTTTTTTTTACCACCGCGTCTTACTACCCGTTCGGGTTATACGCTTAAGTACTAATTACACTAATGGATTAGGAATTGGGAAGGTTGAATATAGGGGAAGTGAACCCGCATTTGCGTGGAGGGAGAGTGGAAAACCATTTAGGAAAAACCACCCCCAGTTCACCCGACCGAGATTCGAACCTCGATCTCCCCGTCCTCGGCGGTCTGACTCAACATGACTGGCGCGTTAGCCAACTACGCCACCGAGGCGGGTTAGAGAATGTTAAGCTGTTGTTCAACTAAGAGTGTAACCCATTCCCATTGTGGGCAGATCTTGCGATTGTTTTGCTGCAACTCTCCACTTTTTCCTATCCTGTGCCAAAATGTTACATCTTTGTACCATCTTCTGCCAACATCATCCATTATCTTATTTATGTACTCCAGCCTTGGTATCCCCCTTGAATTTCTCCCTTCCTCATCTCCTTAAATTGGAAAACATTCTTTCCCGGAAGGTTTCGAAACACAAATTTTAGTAATATAATTCACGGGTGGCTTTTGGGTAAGCAAGGGGATTCGTGCTTTCCAGCCCCTCTAACATCCTCCTTCCCCCCACACACATAAACATTTTAAAGCAACATATATTTAATTTTTCATATTTAAATTATTTAAATAATTTTTTTTGTTCAAAATTATTATAGCATATTGCTACAAAATATCTTATAATGAAAATCTTGATGTACCTTTGGAAAGCACTAATGTAGGCCTACTGTCGATATAAGTTTAGCTTCCACAGATCAAATGTTCAAAGTGAGCTGTTAATATTATTATTTTTTAAAGTAGATACATCAACTCCCTTACTCCATTTTCAGGACTCCGAGCAAAATATATTAAAATTAGCCCTATTTCAAAAGAAGCTACGATTAATTTTATAGTGATTGTTAAAAATTAGTTTAGTTTGACATATTTTTGAACATATAATACAATATCATATTATTTGAGTAAACCATAAAAATGAATTCATATTTCTTGGTCCAGACTTTTTCAAATGATCTCGTCCCCCATCCTTTTATTAATTAAAATTAATCTTAATGTAATATTAGTTTCTTATTTTATAATTTAATATTTTTATTCATCTTAATCAAGATGTCCATATTTCTCTTTTGTTGTTACGTTTAAAGGTCATATTCATTTCCTGGTTGAACATTATGAAACAGATACATTTAGACTCCACCCTTTATACAATTTCTCGCTTTATTACTATCTCTGGTTGGCGAAAGAAAATATAGTTGATTTTGAGTTCGAGGGTCAAGAATCAACGGGGTTTACCCAAGCAAATTCAAAATAATTGTTATAGCTTCTTTAACTTGAAATTACTCGCGTACTATTTTATTGTAGAGACTGGACGTGTGTATAAATTACTTGAAGCTGTAACCTAGTAATTAATACTTTCATTCATTCATTTAATATGTAATGAGATCTTTTTATATGTTATATTTTCACGACACAATAAAAACATTTTATATTTTCATTGGCTTCATATTTTTTACTATCGTAATTATGATTACGTCAAATAATACAAATGTCGCCCTACCACGGAACTATTTACCGTATTTATTTATCGGAGCGTATTAAAATAACGACCATCGTGTGGAGCGTAATACTTTTATGTAAGCTTTCATTGACAATATTTAATTACAATTTTGTATTCAATAATGGAACGCGCCAGTGTTGCAGTGATAAAAACCTTTGATGATATTCATTGCATCTTTACCAAGAGGAATGGTTGAAACCCTTAGAAATTTCACGAATAAACCCTTCAGCAGTCAGCTCTATAACAATACTACATATGTTCAAATAGTAATTACCTCAAATAAGGTTATCCTACATTCTGTTTACATTCTGATAGTATTTACAAATTACTTCCAGTGGTAAAATATCTCTCTAAAACATTTCTTCCTCTCTGGTAATAATTGATGAAACTCAAAGCATTGTCGACGGAGTTAAGGGATTGACGACTTCTTCAATCTCCTTTGAGCACAGCAAGATTTGTTCAGATAAGAATAATTGGATTGGACTCTACAGCTAACCTTAAAACAATGTCATTAGTTATTTAGTGACACGCTTCAGTGGCCAAACGGTCTAAGGCGTCACTCTCATGTTAGACTGGCTACTGAAGACGGGGAGATCGGGTTTGAATCCTTGTAGGGTATATTGAGGGTGGTTTTTCTTAAATGGTTTACCACTCTCCTTTCAGGCAAATTCTGTTAGATCACCTCTAAAATGCTTTCTTCCTCATCTCTACTCCATTAGAATAATTATCATCCATGTGTATTACCTGAACAGGTAGAAAGATGCAGTGATAAAAAAAGAGGAAAACCACCCTTAGTACACCAACGGGATTCAAACCCCGATCACCCCGTCCTCAGAAGTCTAGTCGTTTAGAGGGTGAGGCATTTGGCCACTGAAGCTGGTCCCGAATATCTGACATCCTGTTTCAAGCTTGATTAAAAAACCAACATCGACTTTGTACGCGTGCAATCAATACTCCCTTCCCTGTGTACGCTTGAGACAATACTAGTCTTTCACTGTGACGATATCACGGGCGTGGAACTAGCTGCCTTCTACCACCAGAGGCCCGACTTCGCCACCTGACTACAAAAAAGATTATCTAAATTTGTAAATTAAGAACTTTGCTTTTAGATTTTGTCTCGGGTAGTTATCGAGATAAAATTTATACATGTTTGCATTTGTTTACTATACAAATAATAATTGTTTATAATGATAAAATTGATGTAAATTTGTAGCATGAAGGATTACTTTTGTTTTAGTTAATGTATAATACGATATATGAATGAGGTACAATTTGTGATAATTTATAAGATGATTATTCTTGTGAGTTTGGTTGATAAAAAACTATTTTCTAATGTTAATGTTTGGTCAATATTTTATTAATATTTTACCCGCTTCGGTGAACGCATGGTCTAAGGATTTACTCTCTCGCAATAGACTAAACTGCCGATGATGGGGAGATCGGGGCTTAAATCCCAGTCGGGTGTATCGGGGGTGGTTTTTCCAAAATTGCTTTCAGCTCTTAACTTCACGCAAATGCGGGTACCATCCCCTAAATTAAACCTTACTCATCCTTAACCCTCTAGCGTAGAGTAAATTAGGAAAAGAATTCAGTCGTGGAAAGCATGGCTACTACTCGGTCAGTAAGTTGTTAACCTCTCGCCTGCTGTCAAGGAATGTAAAACTCAGAATATACAAAGCAATAACTTTAACAGCTGTTCTTTATGGGTGTGAAACAAGGCATTTTAGCTTACATGACGAAAACAAATTTAGGGTCTTGGAAAACCAGGTGCTTAGGAAGAGTTTGTCCCAAAAATAAATGAGGTTACTGGGAGTGGAGAAGGTTAAATAACGCTAAGTTACATACCCTGTATTCATCACAAGACATTATTAGGATAGTCAAATCTCGAAGATTACGGTGGGCAGAAAATGCAGCGCGAACGGGAGAATCTAGAACCATGTTCAGGATATGTACTGATAAGACTCAAAGGAATGAGACCATTGGGAAGATCTAGACAAAGAGGAGATGATAACATTATAATGAGCCTGAATGACATACTGTGTAATGAAGTGGACTGGATAAAACTATCTCAAGATATATATATATATAGGTTGTAATGAGGTGGACTGGATAGAGCTAACTCAAGATAGGGATAGGGTGTAATAAGATAAAATGGATATAACTAGCTCAAGATAGGGATATGGAATGATGAAGTAGACTGGATGGAACTGGCTCAAGATAGGGATAGGGTGTGATGAGGTGGACTGGATAGAACTAGTTTAAGATAGGGATAAGTTGTGATTAGGCGGGCTGGATATAACTAGTTCAAGATAGGGATAGGGTGTAATGAGGTGGACTGGATATAACTAGTTCAAGATAGGGATAGGGAGTAATGATAGGAACGGGATAGAGCCATCTCAAGATAAAGATAGGGAATAATGAGGTGGACTGGATGGAACAAGCTCAAGATAAGGATAGGTGGGTACTTTGTAAGTGGCGATGAACTATTCAATGGATGTAATGAGGACAGGAGTAAGCAAGTTCAAGCATAGGGCACTATGGGTTAATGAGTGGGTACTGGATATAATGCAAGATAGTGGCTGTAATGAGTGGGATTGGATATAACTAGTTCAAGATAGGGATAGGGTGTAATGAGATGGACTGGATAGAACTGCCTCAAGATAGGGATAGGTGGCGTACTTTTGTAAGTGCGGCGATGAACTTTCAAGTACTTAATGCCACAGAGTAAGCAAGTAAGTCAGCACCGCGGCTCACTACTCGTTCGGGTTATACGCTTGCTTACTAATAATGCGAATGTGTGAGGCGTGAGGAAAGTTATATTTAGATTAAATGTACTAGCTTTTTCTTGGAAGGAGAGTGGTACCGCCGGGATTCTAAATACGACCTTCTTGTCCTCACCAAACCAGACAAGACAAGAATGACCCTGAATGAATAACACATTTTTGAAACAGGTTTTACATTAAGATTGAAAATGAAAAAAATATATTTAGAGTGATTTGATTTGAATTTGTTTTACACGAATATCAATAGATTGCCCTGGAGAAAGTAATTAGAAGCATATTGAATTGGTAACCATTTTATTTTGTAATTAATTGAAATGACATGAATTATTTCACATATGTTAACTCCCATACAATCACTTTCTACTAAACGAAACATTTACCAAATGTTGAAAACTCTCATGATATCATATTGAATTGGTAACCATATTATTTTGTAATTAATTGAAATAACATGAATTATTTCACACATAACTCTCCTCGGTGGCGTAGTTGGCTAACGCGCTAGTCATGTTGAGCTAGACTGCCGAGGACGGGGAGATCGAGGTTCGAATCTCGGTCGGGTGAACTGGGGGGTGGTCTTTCCTAAATGGTTTTCCACTCTCCCTTCACGCAAATGCGGATTCACTTCCTCTATACTCAACCTTCCCAATTCCTAACCCATTAGCGTAATTAGTGCTTAAGCGTATAACCCAAACGGGTAGTAAGGCGCGGTGCTAAATAAATAAATAAATATTTCTCATATGTTAACTCCCATACCACAATCATTTTCTACTAAACGAAACATTTACCAAATGTTGAAAACTCTCATGATATCTTGCAAAATAATTTATACATCTGCGTTAAAGTATATAATACTGCGGAAATCGTTCTAAAATTATTTGGATTTATTTAGTGTTTTATTATAAGTCGGACGTTAAAAATGTATTATTTATATTCATGCAAATTAATGTAAGTATCGTAATATATTCTTAGGTATTAAACCAGAGAGAAGTAAAGTAATATCACATCCTGAAGCGCAGTAGGTCTTATTACAGTTTTCTTACCACTTTGTATAAGAAGAAAAAAGCCAGTGATAGATGTGTGAAAATCTAAAATAATACACAAAACATTCTAGACTTTTGAACAATTGGTTTTATTTCGAATTACTTTCTAGTTTTCAAACTTGAATTTTTATTTGCGAACAAATGATTTTTTTTATAGACTGTTAGTATATTCTTTGAAAGAAATCTATCTATACTTTTATTTTCTTAAGAGTAGATATATCTGACAGCTATATATAGTTTTAGATCTATTTTCGCTTATTCAGACATTAATTTATGTGATCTTCCGCTGTCACTTTCGATATTATTATATTCTCCAAATGCCAATTCAAGAGAAAAACAATGTATACTCATGACCCATTCACTAGTAGTTAACTTAAATGTAATATTTAAGTTTATTAAAGTTTTACTCAAAAATCGTAGACCTCAGTGGTATTGGGATAAAGTGCCCGCATCAGGACCATTTAATTATGGGTTCAAACCCAGCCGGGGTTGATGGATTTTCTTGAGCGATAAAAATCGGTAGCACAACTTCCTTCGGAGTGGAAGTAAAGCCGTCAGCCCCGTGTCAATTGTGGCATATAAAAAAAACCTGGAAGGTATGTGAGAATACCTTTACCGGGAAAATTAGTAGAGCCTTCCGATCTTTCATAGAAATTCTCGTGTGTTGATATAATCAGTCGGATCGGAAGGTACATATGAAATACATCAAAGAGATTTTTAAAAATACAATAAATTATTAACGCTACCATATATATTGTAATAACGTCTATGTAGCAATAAAATATTTAAAAATATTCCCGAATAACATTTATTTTAGATCAAATGTTTATGAATTCAGAGAGCAGAAATGATTTACCCAATTTGTTTTTGAGGCACCGTATTTTCTTGAACTTCCTTAATAGAAACTATCGACAGTGTATTTACATATCTCGATTAATTACACTGATATTTGAAACTAATATCCTGCTGTGACACAAATTGTTTAACTGCATTGCCTGTAATTCAAATAGGATTTTATTACCCTAAAGCAATAATTATACAAAATTAATTACCACCTGCTTTATTCAACACACGCAATATAATATTTTCATTTATTCGAACAATTTCTTGAATAGATTTTCATGATTAAATTTATACGGGGGTGACATTATAGTCTTGTAATGAATTACTTCTATTATTATCATTTTGATTGATGTCGTTTGGTGAGCATTTGGTTGGAACAAATGGTGATTTCTATTTAATGGAGGTGGGGGTTGTAATTAATTTCAATGCTTGTTATTGAAGCAAACCCCCCTAACTCATCTTGAAAATCTTGTAAGGGTGATTGGGATTGCCACGCCACGTGACTAAACATAAATTTTATTTAACTATTACCTTCAATAACAAACATATTTATCATTCTATTTTATTTAATATATGAAGATTGAGAAAGAACCCGCTTCGGTGGCCGCATGGTCTAACGCGCTAGTCTCATGTTAGACTAGACAGCCGAGGACGGGGAGATCGAAGTTCGAGTCTCGGTCGGGTGTACAGAGGTTGGTTTCTACAAAATGGTGTATCCTCTCCATCCACACCAATGCAGGTACACTTCCTCTAAATACAACCTTATTAATCCCTAAAACAATTAATGTAATCTGTACATAGGGTAAAACCCAAACGGGTAGTAAGACACGGTGCTACGAAAATAAAAAATAAAACGATATAATATCGACTCGAAGAAATGCAGAATGGTCGCTTTTAATAAACATTTAAAATAGAGAAATTGCTGGATGACATTTTTTTTGCACTCGTTTTCCTACCTGGTAAGGCCATAAGCATATTTATTAAGTACGCTAATTAATTAAGTAATTTAATGAAGGTTGAATTTATAAGACTTGTATCCAACATAGTCACATCATTATTGACATTCGAAGGTTTGCTTGGACTAGGCCTAACAGATACAGTCTGATTTTAATAGGAAATCCTTTATTTTAAAACCGGAAACTCATGTTGCCAAAATGGAATAAATAAAATAACTACAAGTATTTATATTCTTAGCCCATTTAATTAAAAATATAAAGATAAATTATACAATTATCCATAAGAAAGTATTATTGGAAAATTTTCAAATTTTTAAAAATTAATAAATCAAGTAAAACCTATATCTACGACAATTTCAAGTTTTAGTGACTTTCAATCAATGTTGTTGGTTTAAATTGGGCTTTCCGTATAAAAAACTAGCGTTCAAGCAGGCTATAATAGAAATCTGATAGGAAATACATTTTATAAATTACAGGATTTTTTTGTCGGTCATAACTCAGCAATGATAACATTTCATTTTATTTTTAGTATTAGCTATCATAGATTTTAATATTATCTTATGAAACGTGCCAGTCACAGATCATATGATATTATTTACGACTTTATGAAAATTGTTTTAGTAGTAACTTTTATTAAGCCGCGTCGGTGATCGTATGGTCCAACGCATCACACTTATTTTAGGTTGGATTGGGGAATGGGCAGTCATCAAATTCAAATCCCAATTTTAAACATGTGTTTTCTTAGTTACTATTATAAATAGTTGTTGAATATCTGTCAAGGATATAGCAAAATTTATTGACAACTTTTTCTCTTCATTTAAAAAGTTTGTCATTTAATACTGCTATGCTCATGACAGATATTCAACAACTATTGATATCACCATGTGAAGAAAATTAATCTTTATGTTTATACTGAAGCAATACTTTATTTATTTTATCCAAGAAAATATTTTGCTATAAAAACCGCAAAATTACTGGCCTATTCTCGCGTTCCCTGGATCCCCATCGTAAACGAACTCCATAAAACCATTTTGACTGAAGTAAAAAACTAGGTACATAGATTCAAGCGGATGCACAAACATGGGAACAGACAAAAGTTTAAGAGACATAGTTTTTAGTTTGACGGGCAAGTAGTCATAGACTCGAAGTAAAAAAATTTTTTCACCATTATAATACTTTCTCTGTATGAGATATGATATTCTGCTGTTTCCAAATCATTGATTTATTTAAATAGCAACAAGGTATTCTTAATATGCGTGAAAAAATAATGAATCATTTATTACAATGTTTTATATATATATATATATTTTTAATGAATAATTTATTATAAATTTATATTTTTTAAGGCGGCCTAGTGATCTAGGGGTAAGGTGTCAGACTTCTGTGTTGGAGGTCCGGGGTTCAATCCTCGGCTCCAGCACATATTTATCTGATTGCCAAACCCTTCCTTCACCTCTGACAAGACGTGTATTAATCACAACTTGTGAATGTGTGGAATGCCAGGCCTCCATCGTGGTTCGGATCCCACGTTAAACTGTAGGTCCTCCATTTCATCTCACAATCACCCAACCATCAAACATTAGCGTAAGTGCGTATAGCCCGAACTGGTAGTAAGACACGGTGATGATGATGATGATAATAATAATAATAATAATAATAATAATAATAATAATAATAATAATAATAATATTTTTGTACTCTCTCTCGACCCCTTAAAGTATTGTGATTGTCAAAAAAATCTAACTCGAGATTTTGATAAATGTTGACGCTTCATGACTCCCTGAAACAAAAAAAAAGTGCTTTTCGCGATGAAGTCCCTCTGTATCCCGGACTATAGCCGGAACTAATTTAACGAGAGGGCTACAACTTAATATCTAGGGTTCTCATTAAGTCTCCCCGGTTTTATTTAAAATTAGACATCTCCACCTAAAATTAAGGTTAATTTACTGAAGGGTAAAAATCGTTAGATTAGATTTTGAGAAACTTAATTTTAGCTATTTTTATTAAATTTTGTACCCAGGCGTTGTTTAAGATTACAAACAAAATTCCAATCCTCCTTTCCCCGTATGAATTACTTTAAGGGTAGTTTCTATAGTAGAAATTACCAATTTTGATCATATATCCGCAACCATTTAAATATGAAATAATACATTATTGTGAATATTTGGTAGTATCAAATATGAAACTCTTTTCTTTGAATTTTTTTAAAATCAATAGTTTCTGAGCTGTAAGCCATTATTTTCTTTGAAAATGCAATTGATTCTTAAGCTCTTTGGTGGATAGATATGTTCTTTTCTCATTTAGGCTCTTTGAAGGATTGTTTCTGCAACAAATTTAACTAATTTTTAGGAAATGTTTCTATTTTACGATTAAAGAGAGAGAAAGTCTGTGCGGTGCACTGTATCATTTATTTTATTTTCCATTCGTATTTTTTTATCTTCATTTTTATTAATTCAACCATCTGATAATTAATTTTAATAATTAATGTTATGGAGGAAAAGGAATATAGAAATAAATGATAGATCTACCTCATTTTCAAACGTATTATAGAGTTTACACGGTTTTTATAGAAATAAATTTAATTAAAAGATAGTCTTGTGATAGCACAATCGGTGACTACACGGGCTCTGATGGGAGGTCCGGACTCGAATACAGGATATGTGTATTGAAGGTTTGTTATGATTTTACACGCTTTCCACGCAAATTTAGGTACATTTTCTATTATAACAGCTTCCTCGAACCAAACACACTATAGTAGCTAGTACATAGGCATGTAGACCAAACAGATAGTGAAAATCTTTGCCAAAAATATATTGGTATTTTAAGGAAGAGTAGTTGAGAGGAAATGCATCCGCATTAGGATTAAAAAAGGGGGTAGAATCACAATAGAAAACCACCTTCATTGCACCCGACCGAGGTTATAACCTCTACCTCCACGGCAATCTCGTTTAATGCAAGCTTAACGTCTCAGACCGTGTGACCACATTTAAAGTTAGTTTTCAAATCATTAGTAACTTTTATATTGACAATTCAAATATTAAATTAAGAAAACAATAAATGATACCTCACAGGCTTTCTCTCTTTTTACCTTAAAATAGAGAAATTTATTAAAAACTCGTAAGATTTGTGAAACGAAATACTATGTATTGTTGCAGAAACACTCCATCAAAGATAATAACAAAATATTTACACTGTTACAGAAACAGTGAGAAAAGAGGAAAATCTTTTCCTCCAAAGAGAAGAAACTATTAGTTTTATAAAACTATATTTCAAATTTTAAAAAAACAACATATTTTTAATATTACAACTTAACAATTTTACGTTATTTCGAACCTCAAATAGCTACGAAGATATGATAACAATTGAAAACTTCTGCTTACGTAAAGTACTCTTAAACTAATTTTCAGGGGAAAATGAGAGTTTAAATTATGTTTGTAATGTTAAACATTGACTCGATACGAAATTTTAACAAGATCGTTGGGGCAAATTTTTAGAAAATCAACTTTTTCTCTTTTTCGCCATCAGTAAACTAACTGCCTTTAATTTTAGGATTTGATTCTAAAATATCCTCGGGGGAGCCTTATGAAAGCCATAGATAACAAGTTTTAATAGGCTACAATCGGTAAAATTGTTTTTGTTCTATGCCGAGATAAAAACATCATCGCGAAAACAACTTTTTGTTTCAGTGGAATCATTAAACGTCAAATAATATAGTTCGATTTTTTTTATGTTCACAATACAGCTCTCTTCGAGGAGTCGAGAGAAAGTAAAATAAGCCTCATTAAATTTTTTTAAAAGGCTGCTTTAAACTTGCAAAAAAAATCTATATCCACTCTCCCCCGACAATATTCGCAACCTGTTGTCGGTAAACGGCTGGTGATAAAGGTCGACCATCACTGTCGGTCGAGAATCGAGAATCACTGAAAAGAAGAAAATTTAAAATCGATCAATTTGATTGTTTTGACTGATTATAAAAACAGCTATTGGACCGGTGAAAGTCATTGGTTAGCGATGACGCGGTGAACGTCGGCCAGAGCAGCTGGTTCACCCTATCCTCCAATCGTTCATTGTCTCTCTCTCTCTCTCATCTCTCTCTTCTCTCTCTTCTCTGCGAACGTCAATTGTCACGAGATTCGCCGAGCGTCACATGTTTGGGGAATCGTCTCCTGCGCACCGCCTGGTGTCGAGACCTCTAACTAGACTAAACTTTGTTTCATCGGATCACTAATAGTTATAATTATTATGAATGACTTAAAATTTATTCCCATAGATACGTTAAAGAGAACTAATAGTTCTTGTTTAGTTATTTATTACTTTAAAGAGAGTTGGTTTTTTTTCTGCGTGTCTTACTACCCGTTCGGGTTTGACGCACATGTACTAATAAGGCTCATGGCTACAAATAAAAAAGGTTGGATTTATAGGAAATGTACCCACAATAACAACCTCAGTACATCCGACCGGGATTAGAACCTTGACCTCAACATTACCGACAAACTAGATTAGATGAGCTTAACCTTTAGTTCTCGTATCCATTAGTGCGTGTAATTACGCATTTACTCATTTATTTAGTTTGTGATCAACCGTTGGGCACGTGGCATTCATTGCAAGCTCGTATAGTCTGGTTAGAAGCCCAGTCGGGTGTATTCTGAATCTATCGCCACGTAAATGCGGGTGCACTTACTACAAGATTCTTTCATACTTAGCCTTACTACATTGGCGTAATTACATATACATGCATAGGCCTATAACCCAAACGGGAGTGGAATGCGATAAAAAAATGTTCGATTTTCATGAAACATTAAATCTTTTTTCCTATAAAAGTTGTGTGTAGTAACTTACCTATAGCCCAAAATTTATAGGAATCAAAATACCATTAATATAGTGAAGGGTTATAAGTTTTGGCCACAAAAAGATATGTTTGTATTTTTTCAAAGGTTCTTTATGAAAATAGGAGTGTAGTTAATGTTATCCAAATAGCATAGTTGAACATCAATAAAACTTAAGTTTATAGGTGATCTTATAGAGCATGTGAATCTACAAGTCCCATTGTGTCATAGTGTAGAAACAATAATTATTAAGAACAAGAGAAGGTTTTTATTCATTAAAATATGATATTAAAACCTTACAAAAGTGAACTTTTAATTAGGCCTAGTTAAAATTGGTTGAAAAATGATACTTGGTCGCGGGAATCGAATCCGGGAGCTTTGGCTTAGTGCGTCAAGTTCTCTACAACTGAACTATCCAGGATTAGTCCCGAGCTCAGGGTCATTCTTCACTCATATTTTAAGGCTGAGTTTGCTATGAAAGTGCGGAAATTGTCGGCTACATATGAGCAGATGGGTGTATTATCTGATAGCTCGCGATATTAAATGATCGCTCATATGTAACCAACGATTTCCTCACGTCCATCACAGACTCAACCTTAAACTAAGAGTGAAGAATTACCTTAAGAACTAGACAAATCCAGGATGACTCAGTGGTATAGCATTGGCGCGCCTATCCAAAGGTCCCGGTTTTGATTCCTGTGTCCAGGGTTAATTTTTCAATTAATTTAATTTAATTACACCTTAGATCAGTCGTTAGCGTGTATGTCTACTGTGCTAAGGGTCCCGGGTTCGATTCCCGATATTGCTGACACATTTATCAATGGTAAAATATGGGTTTACCCTTTCACATTGATAAATTAACGTCCGGGGGACTGGATGTTACGCCTGTCCTAGTCTTAAGTTAGATAATAAGGCATAAGTAGCTACGACAGTCCTAGCCAGCTGGTGGTGGAAAATATATGGCTTGAATAAAAAAAAGTGCCACAGGCTGTAAACAGTAATGGATGTAAATAAATTTAAATTAATAGAATTGTGGTTCTCTCCATTCATACATTCCCGTAATTATTATAAATTGCATCCTGTGTGTATATTATGTTTAATATTTTAAAACGTTAGTTTATACCTTCACAGATCTAATATTAAGCTAAGCCTATAGGTTTCAAAGTCGTGTAATCACTTTAAATTTCTCTGGGGATGATTGGCCAGAAGAGCATTAATAGATTTAGAATATCCCGTGAAATGTTAATCGAACTCTGGACCATAATGTTATAAAAGCTATTATGATTGTAATTTAAATAATATATCCTCTGGTTGTATTCCTTTTTTCCCCCGCGAGGTTTGTCTTATGCACCGTTTGGTTTGTAAATGGGAAAATATAGCACACACACTTACAGTTTATTTTAAATACGTGTTATCCGTCGTTTGAATAGCTTAACGCAAATAAAAGTTTGTTCTTCTTGCAGGCCTGTTTATTTACTAATTATAATAACATGGTTTTGTCCTTTAGCTCTGCCTGAATCGTAAAAATTAACAACAAACATTTCTGACTTTATAAGCCTGGGGTCTTCAACCTTTTTATGTCCAAGGGCCAAAGTTTCTGTCTCATGTTGGCTCGTAGGCCTCAATACTGTACCGATAATATTCGGATTGAACGAATATTAAAATATTCGTAGCAACTCATTCTTATACACTCATAGAGCCTAGGCCTGTCTCCGACAGGTGAAATTTCGGATCTCTCAACAAATATGATCTCTTGCTGTTTGTTTTTATTGCAGAAGGTAGCGCGATTTGTCTTGTCTACCAGATTTGTGATTTGCCATTTCAAAGTATATTTGAATAAAAACGTAATTCTTTTCTTCACGTAAATAGCAAATATCGTTTAAAAAATAACATAAAATATGTATCTATTTTATTAGTTATTATATAAAATAATATCTGTATTTGTCATTTTTTTTTTTTCTTTTGTATGATCCAGCGGGCCGCAGGTTGAAGACCCCTGTCAGATTATTTCCCAATCGAAACTATTTATCATCACAGAAACGGATATCTAGATCTACTATAAGTAAGAGTTAGAAGTTAAACTGTATAACCAAACTATCTATTTTCTCAAAATATATAATATTAGTTTATTCAATTATTACAATAAAACTTTACTCAAGCCTTCGTTAGCAGAGTGTTAATTATTTTGCGGTTTAAAATTACTCAGTTGAAATACCATCTAAATAAAGTAGTTCAGGAACAAATGCAAATTATAGGTATATGGTTCAAGTATTACCTAATTATCTAATTTATGAACACGTGTAAACTAGATACTCCAGATTCAATAACTATTAAAGCTGAACAACTCACTACTTATTAATTAACAAATAAATTATGTATAATGATTTTTTTAAAGAAGTATTATCTAAACTTCGTCTTCCCCATAATTTTATATTATCTCCAGTTCAAACCAGATAGCGTTGAAATTGTATTGACAACTGCACATATTTCTCAAACATAACATCAATATTTCATTCCAATACACACACAAATTATTTCTATAAAGTTTGAAATCAAATATGTCTGCCTCAACGATAGAACACAATATTGTTGCGATATACCTAGTTCTCCTAAACAGGATGTTACTGTGAAGTCGTAGGTCTGGAAAGGGCTCAAACTCAGCTTCGTGAGAACAATCAAGGAGCTACTTGAATAAAGAAGTAGCAGCGCCAGTCTAGAAAACTGAGACTAACGGCAGGAGGGCTCATTGTAATGGCCACATGACACCCTCTATCGGCAGATAATAGCATTATCATAGCTAACGATGGCGTCCGCTATACGCATATATGTGATAAATACTTTAATAGGGTAGGGGTGAGGAAGCAATTATTTAAGAGGTGATATACCTGCATTTGCATGGAAAAAGAGTGAGGAACCATTTAGGAAAAACCATCCTCAGTAGACCCAATCGGGATTCGAGCCCCGATCTCTCCGTCTTCAGCAGGCCAGCCTGACGCGAGAGTGACGTCTTAAACCGGTCGGCCATTGGGGCAGGTACTTTTGGGTTTAATTTTAACATTGCAATGCATACCTCTAACATTAAGCTTCAGAGTAGGTCAAGGGGCGTGTGCTTTATTCTCTACTTTCACCGATGTGCGTCGGTAAAACGAGTTCAACTGTGGAGACTTATTATGCGGCCCAAATAAAAGTTTGACTATTATGACTGTATGTAAAAATGATAGCATCGATTGAACTTCAACTTGAGGTCAATAAACGTAAGAGAAGTTTTCACTGTGCAGTTGTCAGTTGGCATGCATGTATTTACACGTAAACACTTTACTGGCTGCTAATCAAAATAAATTGACCTCAACACTTTTTTATTAGCTCCGTATATTATCAGAATAGAACCAAATTTAAATACAGCCCAAATGGACAGCCCGAAGTAGAATTTTTCTTCTAATATGTTATTCTATAAAGACAAAAAAAAGCTCCAAAAGAGGTGTGCATTCTTTGATTTTGCCAAATATTTTATAATATTTATATTAACATTCTGTAGATTTTTAGCGTCGTATTACTACCCGTTCGGATTATACGCATATGTTCTAATCACACTAATGGGTTAGAGATGATGAAGGTTGAATTTAGATTAAGTGAACCCGCACTTGCATGGAGGGAGAGTGTAAACCCATTTAGGAAAATCCACTCTTAGTACGAATACAACCAACCGAGTTTCGAACCCCAATATCTCCATCCAGTGCATTGCAAGAAACCAAAACTGGTGTCCCTATAAGTATTAAAGAGTTCAAATACATTTTATTTATGACAGTTACTATAGGGTGACAGTTTTTTAAGATTCAAACTTAAAATACATGATTTGTCTTTCATGTGGTCTGACCTCTTTCTATCCTCCTGTATAATCTTGAATAGTAAAACAGTTGGTCGTGCGATAATTCTCCCTCCCGTTTATCAAAGGAAGTTAATAAAAAATCACAAGTCCTTGGTAGACTGAGAAAAAAGTGATTTACATAAAATAATCTGAGGATTTGTCTTTGGTAAAAACCTGAACCCCAAGAACGTTCGGAAATTAATTGATAGGTAATTACTGTTTTTCAATATATATTGTAATATTTCATGGACCCGTTAGCGAGATTGTATGGAACTTTTAACATTTTTTTGCTAAATTCTTATGTGATAGATTTTTTATCGCTTTTAAAAAATTGGCTACTCTTTCCAATGAAGGTACTACATACCAATAAAAGCCACAGAATCACAAAAATTTTAAATATAAAAATTGCTATTAAAATACTTTTTAAGGTGAGAAAATAATATTTATTTCACTTCATTCGGAAAGCCTCTGATAAGTTGAAATTAAATATTTAAAATAATTGCCCAGAAAAAGAATTTATTTACGGGTCCTAATACATAAGTAAAATAAAGTTCAAATTACAAAAAGCAAATTTAGTTTAGTTATATTTTTAGAAAAACGGAACGCATACATTTTCATCGACAATAGAGCAAACCAAATACCAAATATAAGTAATTAAATTTCAATTTGGCTGACTAACATTAAGAAAAGTAATAACTACAACATACGAGGAAAAATTTGAAAAAAAAAACGACAAAAAAAGAATCACTTGGGAATAAATACAATTAAGGCTTTAGGAACTATATTACAATTTGAAAAGTCAATTTATTGCGAAATGGGCAACCATCACTTGAGTTAGAAGAAGTTCCACGACGACTGGTGGTGGCTGTTGAAGGAATTGGAACCAAACTTGTTGGAAATGATGGGTCGATTGCGGGCTCACGTCATTAATTTTGTTTTTGGTTGGTAGCAGCACTTTTTGTTTACATGGAGTATAATAATTTTTACGCCCTTTTCAGTCAATATTTTTTAAATTATTATTTAGCGCCTCATCTTTCTACCCGTTCGTGTTATAAGCTTAAGTACTAATTACGCTAATGGTTTAAGAATTGGGAAGGTTGAATATAGAACAAGTGAACCCGCATTTGCGTGGAGTTAGAGTGGAAAATTATTTTGGAAAAATCACCCCATTTCACCCGAGTGAGATTCGAACCTCGATCTCCTTGTCTTCGGCAGTCTAGCTTAACACGAAACTACCATGTTAGCTAACTACGCCATCGAGGCGGGTTTCAGTCTAAATGATTAACGTGTTTGTATGTAAGTTTAGCCTTTAGAGTTTTGATCAATTTTAAGTGAACGGAAGGATCTGTGTGGGCATAGCTCTTGCCAGGCACATCCATAATTTATAGTTTTTTGTTCCTCCTTGGGCTGATCCTTCTTGAGACAGGAAGGTCAGCACTAGAAAAAAAACCACTCTGTTCATGTTTGAAGCAGAAAGACTAAAAAATCCACTTTGGTAACAAGTAAACAAGGCAAGGCAAGACAAGGCAAGGTAGTTGTTTGGGTTCGAAATAATACGTAGGGTTATGAATTTTGGTTTAATAGAAGTACTGAGAGGTGGCAAAAAATGTCATGCTAAATGAAATATAAAAGAAATATAAGATATTGGACGCTCGTGGAAGAACTGGCAGTTACTCGAGAAAACTTAGACTGATGGAATGACTGACACGCCTCGTGACCCCCTACAGAACTCGATCTCGGGACCGTGGGCTCAACGGTTAACCTCTAAGTACTACTGATGACCCGAATAAAGTCATACTATCTGCATATTTATACTAATAGAGAACGGGCGAAGAAAGTATAATTTAGAGAAAATGTACAATCCAATTTTCATAGGAAGAACCTCATCTGAAATTTAGAAAAGCTACTAGATCTACTTTCCCGTATTCATACGTCAATTCATGTGATCTCTCCAGTTGTCACGTTTAATAGATGTAATACCTATAAAATAACACTAATAATATTCTTTAGAATTGAAAAATGATACCTGGACACGGGAATCGAACCCGGTACCTTTGGCTTAGTACGCCAACGCTATAACCACCGAGTTATCCGTTTCTTTTTACTGAAATCCTAGTTGTTTTTTGAGTCGTGAGAAGAATAGAGTGAAACACAATAACTATTATATCTAATATATTTGATAATTATAGTTTTTATATATCTTTAAATTTATTTATGTATTGGATGCCTTGCTAAAGAAGTGACATATTATTCTTGATTAATTTAGGACCAGTATGTATATTAATGGACTTTACTTAGGTAGCCTATTTTATAAGTTTATGTAGCAAATACATTTTTATTCTATATGTTAAGGTCACACATACAAATAAAAAGAAGGTAACAAACATAGCACCCGATTGCGTAAGTTTATAATATTTAAAAATAGTTCACGCCCTATAAAATGCACATTTCATCACCACCTACAAGGGCAATTTAAAATGCAAATATCCCATTAATATTTTACGTAGCAGCCTAGCAAACTATTCACATATTTTACGGGACATGTGATTCAATTTGAATAAACTTGGAAAAAGTTTTTTTTAGAATTTGCTAGTAGTTTATCACGATACAAGAATATGAAATGTGAATTAAATTCCAGCCTGTGATTACACTCATGAATTTTACATGTTAGTGGTGGAAATTATTTTCCGAAGATTAGCACTGCTTCGAAAAACTTGATAAAACTTGTTTGTTGCAAATACCTAAGAGATTCCAAAAGTAATAGTTAGAAAATTTCGGAAACAAATTGCCATGAAATAAATCAAGCTAGCTGATAAAGTAAACTATCATGACATTACCAGCACAGTTTGTGGATTGTATTAAAGGGATGAAATATCCAGTTTTTTTATTTTAAACTTTGATAAAACGTTGATATATTTCAAAGCAATTTAACGGCGATTTCAAATTACTATTTTTTATAAAGACGCATGCATTTGTATTTAACTATTTATGTCTACTGAACTGTTCTACTTTACACAAATACATATTATTTTCACCAAAAATCGAAGGAATTCCTAGTGTATGGTTAATAAATCAACATTATATTAATTATGTGTAGCTGCTTAATATTTATAGTACAAAGTGATTTAAACAAAGTTTTGAAAATGTTCTCTCCGTAATATTGGTAGGTGAACCGTTGTTGTTAGTGCTAGTCATGACATTAACGCTATCCGTGCCTGTGGTCACATGGTCTGAAGCGTCAGGCCCCCAATAGGCTGGATTATTAGTGATGGGAAGAATGCAATTTGAATCTCTGAACGTTTACAAGGGGGAAGGGGGATGTTGTGGGCCTGGATGTGATTTACCACTGCGGTTTCACCACTTCATTTCCCCACTAATGCAGATGCATTAATAGACATAGTGTTGAACCTATTAATGAATATTAAATGTATACTTTTTTCCAAAAATTGTTTCACCAACCTAAAAATACAAAACATTGTGTTTGCTAGTATACTTTTAAAATTTTCATAATATCAGATATAAAGTAACTTTTATTTTATTTTTATTTTTAACTCACCTAGAACGATCCACATGACGATGGCGTTACCTCCCACAGCGACAATCAGCATGGGGGCAAACACCGCGGCCCACACCAGTTTCTGCCACCAGGGTAGGTCGTAAGGCCGGGGCTGAGGGAACAGACACTCGCCCAACAGCTTTCGGAAGTAGATCCTCCTCTCAGGGGAAAATGACAGATCCTCGTCGTCTACTACCACGCTCAGTACGTCCAGCACCTCGGAGCGGTTCAAAGACCACGCTGAAGACACGTCCATCAGAGGACCTGTAGCAAGAAGCAACTCAGCCGTGCAGTTGTACAACAGCTGGTCCGGAATTTCGTCATCCATACCTCTTAGAGGCTCATGATCTCCTGGTATGATTTACTGACAGCTGGGCATCCATAGCACCTGTAGGTTTTGTTTATATCCTCCCGATTTCGTAAATGAATCACTTCTGCATTCGTCAGAGGTATAATCAATCCTGATATTGCAAATGATTATCACTTCTACATAGGTCTTAGTTCATTATCAATGAATATTTACACTTTTATATCCCTTCCTCTTGAGGATTCATAAAATCTTGGTATCTAATGTTTTTTATAATTTGCAAATTAGCACAATCAAATAGAAGCAAACACATTCCTGAAAAAGCTATCGGTATCTAGTTCTGTATACCATCTATATGCTTTTAAACTCCTGATATTGTCCACCGCGGTGAGATTCCCCTGAAGATTCCTTTATTTATAAAATTCTTCACTAATGTGTATTACCATTATTAACTTCAAACTACCCGGTGTATCTGCATAGGCCTAGTTTTAGTTTGTCATATAAAAAAATGTTTGCAACTGTAAACATTTTCGCCCTCTAGATTATGATATATCTTGAAAAACCACCCTCAGTACACCCAACCGAAATTTGAACCCCGATCTCCCCGTAATTGGCAAACTAATGTAATACGAGACTGGCACCTCAGACCATGCAGCCACCGAAGTGAATCCTCTGTATATTAATTGTCCGAAACTGTTTGCTGGATCTCGTTTAAACTTGATATTTGACGTCATACCTCGAGGCTGAATCGTGATTTGGATTTTAAACATAAAGCTAAAGCTGGTTTATTGATAGTAAATTATTTTTTGAAAATTTGGGCATTTTTCATAAGTGGCTCTAACGATTTTGCTCAAAATGGAATATCTGTGGAGTGTTTTAATATTTCAAAAATATCTTTAGCGATTGTGTTCAAAATAGGTGCATCTAACATAATCATGATCAAACATTTTTTTTTAAATTAATGTTATTTTTTCATGAAAAAATAGTGATCCAGGATATTTATTTATATAACTTTTTTATTTCTAATTACTAGAAAGAATGCGTAATTTGTGTCGTAGCATTTATTTAATCTTTCATCAGATGAAATAATTATATAGCCTTCTCAGTGATGGTAAAAATGTATTTGTAGCTAGCTTTTTTTTAATAAAAAAGTATTATATAAATGTTAGCGAAGGAAGTGAATGCTTTCCTGATCCCAATTAATAGCTGTAGTTCTCAAGTTCCCCGCGAGTTTTAAGGCCCATATAATATTGTTTATCTTGTACGTAATGTTGGAAACAATGACTACAGCATCACATGTGACACGGCTGTGACAGAAATGCCTAGTTTTACAAGTGCTGACATAGTGACTGCCAATCACTGTGGATAATCACTGGTATCACCGATATCGTCAAATCACTGTTTCACCCATCCCTACAGTGATTAGGGGTTAGCATGGAAAAATCGGCCAAGTCCATTGTACTTTACCATAAAAGACGCTCGTACAACAGCACCCAGGGCTAAACCGGGTCACGAGCTGGGATGGGAGATAAGAACCCATAAATTATGTTCACTCCTCGAGGTAGGCGGAGGGTTGTCAAGTGTTTCATTCTGAAGGCGCTACTATACCACGCGAGGCAAACCAACTGGATGAAAAATATTACCGCAAGTTTGTAATGGTACAAACGAATAAATAAATAAATATGTAATGCAAATTTTATTTTTGTATTGTTTTATGTCTTGGCGACCGCCTCTTTAGCTACGTGATCAGAATTCCTGGCTACAGATCCACTGTCCCGGGTTTAATCTGTGGTGCTTCCAAATTTTCTATGAAGTGACCTAGAAAACTGAGATTAATGGCCGGATGATTGATTGTGCTGACCACATGACAAATTATATACACAGAAGTTGGCACTAACTTAGCCAAAAGACGGCGGCCACTCGGTCGGTATAGCTCTATTGCGGGCTGACGCTGAATTGTAATACCCGTTAAGGTTATAGGCATAGGTTAATTTTGCTAATTAAATAATATTAGAGGAGATGTACCCACATTTTGTGCCAAACATCTTAAGAAAAACAGTCTAGTATATCCCAACTGGGACTCAAAACACAACGCACTCGTGATTTGTGTGGTTATAATTTATTGTTATTTATTTTTGATTAATTTATTTTAGTAGGACCACCTCTGTGGTCTAGTGGTCAGAGTTCCTAGTCACATATCAAGAGGTCCCTGGTTCGATGCCCGGCACTTCCAAATCTTTTGTGACGTAGTGGTTCTTTAATGAGTTCAACTCAGCCTTGTAAGGGCAAATGAGGAGCTACTTGAATAAAGAAGTAGAGGCTACGGTCTAGAAAACTGAGGTTCGTTGTGCTGAACACATGACACCCTCTATCTGCGAAATGTTGGCACTATCTTCACCAACATACTGCGGCCGCTTGGTCGGTATAGCTCGCCTACGGGCTGACGTCATGTAGTTGTTTTTTTAGTATATTTTAATGAAACGTCTTCTGTGTTTGGATTATGAGCGTAGTCATTTTGTTTGCTTAGTGAAGTCACCACGTTTACCTTCTATCTAGAGATATGGGAAAAAAAATCGATACTTTAACACAGGGGTCTTCAAGCCACTACAACATTTTGTGCGGCCCACTGGTTCATGAAAAATATAAAAAGTTTTCAAGAGAAAAAATGACAAATACAAATGAATATTCGATATATTCAACTAATAAAATAAATATCTTATTTATGTATTTTACGTTATTTTATGATCGATTTTTGATTTTTACCCGATGAAAATTATTGCGTTTTAGTACAAATGTACTTTTAAACAGCAAATGACAACTCTAGTAAACAAGACAACTCACGCTATTTTCTGCTATGAAAAAACTAAAAACAACAAGAGAACATACTTGTTGAGAGATCCGAAATTTCACCTGTCGTGGACAGGCCTAATTCCTAATGTGAGTATGAGTGCATAGGAATGAGTTGCTACGAATATTTTAATAATCCAAATATTGTCGGTACAGTATTGAAGCCTACGAGCGAAAAGTAGACAAAAACTTTGGCTCTTGAACATACAAAAAGTTGAATACTCTTTATTAAAGAAATAACACCCCTGATTTGGATCAATATAGAAAGCAACAATAATTTGGTTGTAATTGACATATTTATGTTAGTAATGTCATATTTATAGTTTCACAATTTGTTAGTCTTATAAAAAAAATCACTTACTACTTCATTTGGAATTGAGATCGGTGTATAAATGTATCAATATTAAAGGTTTTATCATTTTTAATGTTTTAGTATATGTTAAAGAAAATATCATACTAAAAAGTACCTCGGTGGCGTAGTTGGCTAACGCGCTAGTCGTGTTGAGCTCGACCGCCGAGGACGGGGAGATCGAGGTTCGAATCTCGGTCGGGTGAACTGAGGGGGGGGGGGGTTTCCTAAATAATTTTCCACTCTCCCTCCACGCAAATGTGGGTTCACTTCCCCTCTTTATTCAACCTTCCCAATTCCTAATACATTAGTGTAATTAGTACTTAAGCGTATAACCCGAACGGGTAGTAAGACGCGGTGCTAAAAAAAATATCTAAAAAGTAAAAGTATTGTTTCTAGGTGAGAAAATAACCACAATAAATCTAAGGATACAGAAAAAAGCATAATAGACATCTTCGCAAGTGACAGGACAAAGTGTAAGCCTGTCAGCTCTTTACCAGGAAGTATAATTCTGTCCCTTCCCGTCCTCCCCCAGGCCAAGTGGAAAGCCAAGCACATCTCTCTCTAGGAAGCGCCTTCTGGCGTCGCTCATGCAAACCTCCCGACAGTGAAGTAGGGCAGTGGGAGGGTTTGTTCGCCCGATTTGACAACTGCTGAATGTGTCAACACAGGCAGGTCAAACTCCCCTTCTCTATTCACGTTGGTGACCTGGCGGTGTCAGACTTCTGTGCTGGGGGTCCGGGGATCAATCCTCGATCCCGGCACAGATTTATCTGATTACCAAACTCTTCCTTCACCTCTGACAAGACGTGTATTAATCACAACTTGTGAATGTGAGGAATGCCAGGCCTCAATTTCATCTCACAATCACCCTACCATTGCACATTAGCGTAAGTGCGTATAACGCGGTGTTAATAGTAGTAGTCTATACACGTTAAGGTGGGAGTGTAGTGAAAGCGAGAAAAGGCCAGTGTTTTTACAGTTTTTAATCACAAAACTTTTTTTGGACAAAATATATTAAATATTTCTTCACATGGTGACCTCAACAGTAGTTGAATATATGTCATTAGTATAGCGACATTAAGTGAGAAACTTTTTAAATGAAGAGAAAAAGTTGTCATTAAATTCCAAGACACCCTTGACAGATATTCAAAACTTTTGATACCCTCATGTGAAGAAAATTAAGCTCTGTGTTTCTATTGGAGCAATATTTGATTTATTTGCGCCAAAAAGAAGTGTTGCTATAGAAACTGCGCGTCCCCTTCCACCCCACCTTAAAGCTAGTTGTCAGCTGTTGTAGGCGAAACATTAGATGTTCAAGTAGGGATGTGTGAGGCAAAGGTCACTTTTAAACGTGAACTGACGTCAGAGCGAAGCATAAAACACGCATGTTTTTATAGTTGACACATTACATCACTTTTAATTTTTTAAATATCAACTAAGAGCATTTAGGTAAAGAGGATAACATCAATTTACCCTATTATTAATATTATTACTAGCACAACGTCTTACTACCCGTTCGGGTTATACGCACTTACGCTAATATGCAATGATAGGGTGATTGTGAGATGAAACGGAGGACCTACAGCTTAACGTGGTATCCGAACCACGGCGGAGACCTGGCATTCCTCACATTCACAAGTTGTGATTAATACACGTCTTGTTAGAGGTGAAGGAAGGGTTAAGCAATCAGATAAATCTGTGCCGGGACCTAGGATTGAACCTCGGACCTCAGCACAAAAGTCTGACACCTTACTCCTAGACCACCAGGTCACCAATCTACCCTATTGATCTAATGATGACGAGTATAAATCCATCCGCAACTACGGACCTATGTCACCACGTCTTACCACCTGTTCGGGTTTTGCTCTAATGTACTAATTAAGCTATTGTGTTGGGGATGATGGAGGTCAAATTTCACAAGGAGTGTACAAGGATTTGCGTAGAGGGAGAGTGGAAAACCATTTAGAAAAAATCACCTTCAGTACAATCGACCAGAATTCGAACCCCGGTCTCCCTACCATCAGCAGTCAAGTCTATTGCGGAAGTGACGCATTAGACCATACGTCCACCGACGCGGGTCTAGTAAGTTGTTGAAATACTTTTTAGTGGATGTTATGAAAATGGTTATATATTGAAATATATTTTATTTCAAATTTGTTCATAATATTTCGACGTTTCCTTCTTCCTTACAGATGTTTCTAAGACACGACGTGTGATGTGGGTAAAGTCTAAGCGAGGGAGATTTGGTCTTCAAAGTCGACATTTCGTAGCTTCACATCCCCCTGATATTAAGCATTAGAATTTTTTTTGACTCAAGTGCTCCTAATCGGTGGAAAACCCTTTAGTAAAAACCTCCTCCAGTTGACCCGACCTAGATTCGAACCTCTAGCTCCCCGTCTTTGGCAGTCTACCTCAACACTAAAGTAGCGCCTTATCTATACGCCACCGAGGCGGGTAATGTTGTGGTCAATGTTTGGTCCTAATATAATGTTGTAATTATGGTTGAGTTCAATGTTTGGCTCTAGTGTAGTGTTGTAATTTGGTGTAAGTGTGTTTCTTGTTTAGAATAAGTGTACATATTGATTCAAGTAACATCGTGTCTTAAGATAATATTTACTTTCAAAATATACACTCTGTACTCACAAACAATTCACGTCATGATGGTTGGTAAATTTGTTAATTCAGAATTCACTATTTAGTAGAGCAGTACGTATTAATATATTCTATCACATTATATAAAACGTGTTACTGACAGGAATTGACAAGATACAAACTTAAAAGCTTCTGTTTATAGAATTAATTAATGTGCTGTGTTGTATCACAGACGATAAAATAATTATTAATTTTCTACATAATATTTTATGTCACGTGTCAGTGACAGATGTTTTTAATGTATATTCTGGTCAAATAAACACCACACCATTTGCAAACAACATTGACATTATAAACACTGAAGCTTTTTTTAAGAGCCAATCTCACCAACTTCAGTGACCAAATTGCAGGGATCACCTCAAAATATGTAACAAAAAAAAATTGAAATAATGACCAATTTTGTAAAAAAAAAGTTACCATTTTTGTAAAAAAAAGTTACCAGTTTTGTAAAAAAAAGTGACCTAATTTGCAAATTATTGATAAAAAACATTAAAACACAGCCTTTCCCAGATAAAAAGACGTTCTCTACATAACAGTAGATATATGATTCTTTTTAAACCCCTACCAATTCGGCCGGGTAAGAACTTATAGTTGAATCACTAGCATTTCATTAACAGCTGCTGTTGAAAAAAAGTTAGAAAGATCTAGAACAGTGGTTCCCAACCTGGGGCGATCGCCCCCAAGTGGGCGATCGCCCCCAAGTGGGCGATTTGGGTTATCAGGGGGGCAATAAATAAGTGGGGGGCGATTTGGGGGCGATGAGTATTCAAAGGGGAAAAATTAAAATAGTACTGTACAGTAGAAGTTACTGTCAACTTAATTTTTTCCAGATTCCAATTTTAAAATGAAAACATGTACTCCTGTTTTTTAAATGTACGTCAATGATCTTAGTTAATTATTTCACTTCTTTGTTCTTAAAAAAATCTGTAAAAAATGTACATTTTAATCTTTTTTCTATTTTATTTAAGAGTGACCGAATAAAACTGCTTTGGTTGTTTTTATATAAGGTGGTAAAATTGTTTGAAATAATAAAACTTCTTTATTATTTACACTTTACTTCAAATTAAAACTAGGCATACAATGAAAATGAAAAGGGGGCGATAGGTGTTAGTCAACCTCCAGAAAGGGGAGATGGGCCACAAAAGGTTGGGAACCACTGATCTAGAACAATAAAAATTCATCCGCCTAGGTGGCGTGGTTAGCTAACGCGCTAGTTTCGTGTTGAGCTAGACTGTCGAGGACGGGTAGATCGAGGTTCGAATCTCGGTCGGGTGAACTGGGGGATTCCTAAATGGTTTTTTACTCTCCCTCCACGCAAATGTGGGTTCACTTCCTCTAAATTCAACCTTCACAATTCCTAATCCATTAGTATGATTAGTACTTAAGCGTATAACCCAAACGGATTAGTAAGAGGCGGCGCTAAATAAAAAAAAAACAAATTCATAAGGTCGGTTCCAAAATTAATTAATGGTTTTATAATGAGCCATATACAGTAAATAGAAACATAAGTAATCACAAATTATCCATGGCAAAATTATGTAATATATTCTGTTCAAACAATTATTTACTATTTTACTATACTTCATTTAATTCAACAAAGAACCTGGATGGGGTATGGCCATAATTAAGGATGTATTTTAATTTATTGATGAACATCACAAGATAACCTAAGCCTAAGTTTTTAATATATATTATATAATCACATAATTAGTAAAATATAAACCTATATTTTAAGGAGTATGGATTTTTTTCTATTTTGTTTTGTGGTTTGTTTTATTTACAGTACACAACACATATCATTAGGATATTGAAAGTGCTAGGTGAACCAGATCGAAGAAGGGACCTATGGGTTGGTGTTAATTCTATGTATCTATCTATATCTATATATCTATCTATATCTATATATCTATCTATGTATATCCATTGCGTGTTAAGAAAACTTTTCAATGTGACATTTTATTTTACCTTTTTATTATCATTGATAGGTTTAGCACACTTGCTACTAACGGCCTAATTTAATTGGTAAGATCATAAGCTATATATATATGTAGACCCAATATGTTAATTCTTCAATATTATAATCAAATTAGGCCTTTACAAATAAAAATCACCACTAGCGTGGAGAGAGGATGGGAAAACCACAGCAATAAATCACTTGTCAAAAACCACCCTCAGTTCACTAATCCAAGATTCGAACCTTTGCCTCCCTGTCGACATCTACCGAGCTATCTGCTAATCACTCGCTCTCTCGCTCTTGTTTGGACGTACCCTAAGGTGTGTTTATTGTAAATGGTACCTTTATCATTCCTACTCTAACTAATGTAAATATATGGATATTCCGAAATAATAGTAAAGTGCGGTGGAGGGGGAAAAACACTTCAACTGATCCAGTCAAAACATTTTAAAATTTCAATGTTCATGTGAGTTTTAGAATCGAGAAACTCTTTAATAAACTGTAGATGTAAAATATATCAAATGTAATATAAAATAAATATAATATAATATTTGTATTACGATATAAAGTGTGGGTATAAGATTCTGTTCCGGTGTCTATTTCGACCCTGGGCCGATCTCAGCCTGTATGGTTCAGTTAGCAAAAATAAATATTAATGGAGACTGCAAGTTTTTTTTCACTTGATACGAAAGTTTTATGGGTACAGACACATTACTTGGCATCTTTGAAAATATTTTTATTTTATTAATATGATGAAATCTCGCAGATTACAGTTTAGGATCTTGTCAATCTTAGAATAAGTATAACATCTACATAAAATCGACTTCATTACTTTTAACGTGCAGTCCAGTTTACGGCTATAAATTTGTTTGAAAGTTTCTAGCGTCACGGCCGCAATATTGAAGCAGTAAACTTCTTAGTTTCATCCCCATTGATGTTCTTAGTTGCATCTTCTGACAGTGATGACAATTTATTTTGTCAGATGCCGAAACGCCAACAGATAGATAAAAAGGCTGGGCATAGGCATGGACCTATTAATTCTGCAAAAGGAAATTAATTAAAAATAAATATGCATATCTAAGAATATGATCAAACCGATTTGAGACTTTTAACTAAAAGACTTTGCCTTCTCAGTTAGGTTTAGCTTACTTTGAATAATTTACGACCTGCTTCGGTGGCTGCATGGTTTCGCAATAAACTAGACTGACGAAGACGGAGAGATCGGGTTCGATCCTAGTCGGGTTCACTAAAGGTGGTTTTTTTAAATGGTTTTCCACTCTGCCTCCACGCAAATTCGGGCGCACTTCCTCTAATTAAGCCTTCTTAATCCCTAATACATTAGAGTAATTAGTACATATGCGTATAACCCGAAACAGGCCTTCACACTATCCACGTGAACAAATCTTCTAGAAAGAGATTTTTTTTTATTTAATAAAATCTAATATATCCAAATAAAAAAATAGGCCTGTATTTAAAATATTTATTTTCACACAAAAATTATATTTTTGAAAATGTAAATAGATTCCAGGGCCTATACACCTATATAAAAATGACTAAGAGAATACAGCTATTACTATTATTAATATGGTTTTAGAGTCGCTTTACCTGTGATCACAAAGCAGTTTAAACCCGACTCACACTTACCTCAGTAGTAAAAATAAACACGTCCCAATCAGGATTCGAACCATGGTATCTCACTATATTGTCGGTAAGAGTCTGAAGAGAGTGCCTAATTAACCCTCCTATCACAGCTGAGGCACTGGAAGGGCGAGAAAGGGGCTATACCATGAATCAAGCTACCCTAAATAATGTTGTTAGAAGTGGTTTTTGAACATTGCTATTTCGTGCTATTGTTTGAAAATAATAGATTGGGTGAGATGGCTAAGCTTCCCCTCCTCTCACTCAATTAGCACGGGTTTAAAGCACTCTTACGTACTTCTAAAGCAATTATATTTTGTATGGAACAAAAGAACCTCCTACTGACGTATGTATTATAACGTAAAATAATCCGTATATGAAATGTGTTCACTAAGTTGTAGACGATTTAGCAACGATTATTTTGGTGAGATGCCTAATGATATGTTATAGCGGCACATTTACGAGTGAAACCGTAGAAAAAGGAACAGGTACAGTCCTATGTTTATATGTAGAAGAGCTAGCTGGTAAAGATACTAGATAAACTTTCACGTATTCATGACTCAAGGCATTTTATCTGAAATAGTCACTTTTGTTAGATATTATTAATACCTACAAAATAATACTAATATTATAATAAATGTTATTAATTTTTGCCACAAAATTTTTTCATAAAATGCATATCCAATTCAGCTGTTTGTAGGGACAAACATTATTTAGTTTATAGGTTAAGTAATAGGGTTGTTTGAATTAAGTAGTAATACATTCAAGTTTATTTCGTGTTTGTTTTCAAATTAGTGAAAATATTGGACATTATTTGAGATAGTTTTTTTTTTAAATACACGGGAGAAATATAATTTAAAAATAATTCTTGATTTAAAAACTTAATTTGGTTTGTGTGATTGATAGTTTTCGTCTTAGATACAAAATTTATAAAAATTTCAGTTGTATATCCTACCGTTCAATCGTGCGAGACGGAAATCGTAATTCTGACATCGGAAACTTACGACTTTCGGCGCGTAATCAGCTGATTCCAGAGATGGACTCACGTCTAAAGCTACTGCGCAACTATTATGGGAAATACAGCCACTTTTAAATACACAGGTAGAATACTTTAATACTGTAATGATATTAGTTGTTTGGTAACTAAATTGGTGGTCATGCAATCTAAGGCGTCTGACTAGTAAAATATTATAATTTATCATGATAAGTCGGTCAAGGTTTGATTTTTAATAGCATGTGCTTGCGGGCGGAGGGTTGGAAAGGGAGCGGGGCAGGATTTTACACGCGATATTTTAGCACTGTGGTTTTCCCGACCTCTCTCAATAGCTGATGCGTATGCACTTTCATTAAAACAGCCTTCGTCTTCTCTAATTCGTAGATTAAACCGTTAATAAACATGGAGATGAACGTAATAGTTTTGTTCAAAACGTATACTAAATAACCGATGACAGGTAGGTCGGGGTTCGAATCTCGACCAGTGGCAATGTGGAGGTGACTTATTACACTCAGGATCTACGAATTTGGTTTTAACAACCGTTTCCCACGCTAATGAAGGAGTACTTACCCTAGATCACCCTTCATAACGGTTCCTTTGAATTAAGCCGCCGATAATCTTAGTAGTCCGACATCTTGAATGAGTCATGAGCGTGTCTGCCTACTGAACTACAAAATGCCTAAATCTATGTTCATACTGGAAAAATATTTGATTTACATTGGCAAAAAATGTGTTGATATAAAAACTGTGAAAACACTGCTCTTAACTCATGTTTCTTACATTCTCACCTTAAATATCACCCAAAAAAAATTAGATAAATAAATAAAAATCTGGTTTTTTTCTCACATCAAGAGAAAGTATTGTAATCGTGAAGAAATCCCACTCGAGATTATGACGAATCTTTACGTTTTTTGTGAACACGAGCCCCAAAAAGTGGCTTTTACGATTTTGTGTGCCTTCATGTATGTTTCTATATCTGTCTGTCTGTCTGTCTGCTTGCTTGTCACTATCCACGGGTCTTAAATGGTTGAATGGATTTTGTTCAAACTTGATATTTAGATTCTGCAGGGCTGTACCTCAGGACCGTTTTATGATTTCGACCCTAGCCATCAAATTAAGGGTAGTTTACTTATGAGTGATTTTTAATTACAAATATTGAACAAATGGCTGTAGTGGTTTTATTTAAAATGAACATATAGGATTTGTTTGATTTGATAAATAGTACTGTATAATAATCATACAATGGTATTTGTCATTTGGTTTTTGAGCAAAAATTAGTTGAAGGTTAGTTTACTGATGGAAATTGTTTTGAAAATTCGAAATCTTTTGAAAATCGCTCTAACTATTTTGTCCACATATATATCTGGAGAGTGTGTGGTGTGATAAATAACAATGTATAGTTATTATTTTTAGAGTAAAATATCACTTATAAGCTATGGGTAATTTACTGATTACTGTTTTTTAACTTGAATATTAAAAAAAATGGCTTTGGCAATTTGGTTCAAAATAAGTACCTGTATCTGTTAATTTGCTTGTGAAATAAATAGTTGTATGGATTTGTTTTTCTAAAAATAATTTAATAGTATATAGTTAACTAATAGCTGATTTTTGTAAGAAAAATTTTAAATAGCTCTAACGATTTGTCTAAAATTGGTATCGGGGACTATTTTACATTATCAATAATAATTTATCTGTCTTTATCAAAAATAAATTAATTTAAGGATAGTTTACTTAGAGAAATTATATAACTTTTTAATTTTTTAGAGATTGACCTTGAACTTTGAATTCATTTCTGGGAATAGTTTTTCCTGATAAATAAGAATATGGTATGTTTTTATTTTTACATATAACAAATAATTTTGGGGTAGTTTACAAATAATTTATTTTTGAAAATTTGAATTTTGTTAAATATATTTGAAAAATTTAGTTTATTATTATTATTATTATTATTATTATTATTATTATTATTGGCACCCCGTATTACTACTTGTTCGGGTTATACGCATTTACGCTAATGTGTAATGATAGGGTGATAGTGAGATGAAATGAAGGACCTACAGTTTAACGTGGAATCCGAACCACGTTGGAGGCCTGGCATTCTACACGTTCACAAGTAAGTTGTGATTAATACACGTCTTGTCAGAGGTAAAGGAAGGGTTTGGCAATCAGATCAATCTGTGCCGGGACTAAGGATTGAACCCCGGACCCTCAGCAGAGAGGTCAGACGCTTTACCCCTAGACCACCAGGTCACCAACAATTAATTTATACAGTAGAGCGTCGGAAATCCGGACGTCAAAAATCCGGAATGTCGCAAATCCGGATCGGTGGTGAGAGCAGGTCAAGTCTTGTACAAAAAACAATTAAGGACTTTTTTACCCAGTAAGTTTCTATTAATTACTGTAGATTCTTGTGTTTTTTTTATATAAAAAGTATTATAGAGTTACTAATCTAAATTACATAATGTACATATTCTTATTCAATATACTTTATTAAAATATTTTTCGAACCGTTTAGCCTCTATTTTGCAATACAATAGACTCCCGAGCGTCATGTATCCTCTAGTCAATACATTACGTATGTATACAGTTATTGAAAGCACATTTAAAAATCCGGACAATTCCGGATGGGTCCCGGTCCCGATCGATCCGGATTAACGACGCTCCACTGTATTATATATATATTATATATATATACAGACAGAGGTGGTTATTATTGTGTTTAACAAGATCATGCGTTTGTTTTCATGAGGAAAACAAATTTAGGGGTAGTTTACTCAGAACCTATTTTTGAAAATTATCTTTGAAGCCATAATACGAAAAAGTTTGTGCGATTGTGTTGAATCATTTATTTTTCTCCGAATCTCTCTTCCCGTTCGGGTTATACGCGTATGTACAAATTACACTAATTCGTTAGGTATGAAAATGTTTGAATTTAGCGGAAGTGTTCCCACATTTGCGTAGAGGGAAAGCGTAAAACCATTTAGGAAAATCACCTTCAGTGCATCCGATCGGGATTTTAACCTTAATCTCCCCGTCATTGGCAATCCAGTCTATCGCGAGAGCTACGTCTAAGACCCCAGGAGCACCAAAGCGGGTGGTAATATTGTAGCTAAACATAATAATAATAATAATAATAATAATAATAATTATTATTATTATTATTATTATTATTATTAAAAAACATACATATAAAATTACGTTAGCTCGCGGGTGAAGGATGGGGTATACAATTAAGTATTCTTACATGCTAACTATCACGACAGACTTTAGAACGAGTCTAATCTACTGTGTCGACACCGATTGTTTCCAATAGTCTCGTGATAATTAGAAGTGCAGCTGAGAAGCTAATCAAATAATCTATTCAACGTTCGCCCATACATTCGCAAATGGAGGCTTAACGTCCCTTTCCCAACTTTGTAAAGAAGTGAAACCTTGACCTTGAACCTTTCAAGCTGATGTTTTTAAATTAATCTGCGCGTTTTGAAAATTATATTTCTTAGAAAAACTTCTCTATTTTTATAAGCCGTTATAAAACTTACATTTTAAATAGTATTTAACAATTTGTATTTCTGAAAAGTATTGCCAATATATGTATTAAAGTATAGAGATATTTTTGTATTATTTTATTTTTAAAAAATTACTAAATCTGAGAGTACTATAAACATATTCATTGTATTTATATAATGGTTGTTAGAGCGGATTATAAGAGGTGGAGTATGAGGGACTTTCCCTTTCCCTTTTGGAGGAAATAAAACACAGGACTAAACAATATAAAATGTTACAAACCGTATAACTCCCTGGCGTCAGCTCACAAGAGAGCTACACCGACCGAGCGGCCACCGCACGCTGACGAAAATAGTGCCAACATTTGTGAATAAAAGGTGTCGTGTGTGGTAAGCACCACGAACGTTCTAGGCGTTAATCTCAATTTTCTAGACCTGAGCCGCTACTTCTTTACTCGAATAGCTCCTCATTTATTCTCACGAAGATGAGTTTGACTCACTTCTAGACACCGCTTCACAGAAAAACATAGACGTGACGATTATTAACAGCAATAGTTAAATATTCCCCGGGAAAAATGCACTAAATAATAATACTTATTTAATATGTGAGGTGTAATTTTTACGACTGTTTGTTGAAATGTTTAGTCGCGAGTTTCCAAGAGCTCCTCCACGCGGATTCCGATCGTAGCCTCGGCGCTGTGGAAGAAGAAAAGGCTCCTTTGCTACTACTTCCCGACGCGCATAACACAGCGACGCTCAGCGTCCAAACTAACCTCGCAAGTAGAACCGATGAGCCCTTCTCCCTTCGCAAATGACAAGATACGCATGCGCGGAACACATTTCTATACAAGGGAAGCTGGTTGAAATAGTTGGTAAACTATTTGTGTTCCAAATGTATGCGTTCATATTAAATAGTGTGGTTTTCTATGATAAATCCATGTAGTGAAATACTTGTCCCAAATAAAACCGGCCCCAGACGCACAGTATTTCAAAGCCTGTGTTCGAAATGCTCGCCACCATCTGCTATGTATAGTTTCAATAAATAAACGTTTACCAGTCGGCAAGTGGAACTATGCATGGCGGCTGGTGGCGCACATTTCGAACACAGAATTAGGAATACTGTGCGTTTGGGGCCGGTTTTATTGGGGATACCTGTACGTGTGGTCTGTTTCAAAATTCCCTATAAGGTATATTACATACCTGAATTATCGTACACTGAATATTTAAGTGTTGTAGTTACCCCCAATTTTATTATTTTATTTTTTACACGTGGTACTTCCAAAGGGGATTCAACACACTACGATCACGTCTGTTTGTCTCAATAGTTTTTCTCAAATTTACCCGATCAGGTACGAAGCTGAAACTTCGCACACTGATTACCCAAGTGCTTTAGTTACCCACAAAATTCTTAAAAGTGGATTATTTTGAAGGGGTGACCCTAGAGTGAGGTTCAGAACACCGAGATCTTGTGGCTAGAGTAGTAAATAAAGTTTTGACCTATGAGAAAGATCCGAAACTTTAAAAAATACATTCCGATGTTTTTAAAGGTCTAAAAAAGATATTTAAAAACCCTGGAACATATTTTGCACTAAATCTTAATTCGCACCCGTCGGTGGAAGGTCTAACACTTAGTACATTTATAAACATTATATAGTAAAGGAATATGGTCAAGGGTGACCTGGCAGTCTAGGGGTATGCTGGGGGTACGAGGCTCAATCCTCGGTCCCAGCACAGATTTATCTGATTGCCAAACCCTTCCTTCATCTCTGGCAAGACGTGTATTAATCACAACTTGTGAATGCGAGGAATGCCAGGCCTCCACCGTGGTTCGGATCCCACGTTAAACTGTAGGTCCTCCATTTCATCTCACAATCACCCTAGTATTACACATTAGCGTAAGTGCGTATAGCCCGAACGGGTAGTAAGACGCGGTGCTAATAATAATATAACAAGAAAGTAAGAAGTTTTCGTAGAATCTCTAAACTGTTATCATATAAACTGAACAGTTTATCATATAGTCTACCAATAAATTAGTGTTAATGCTAGACTAATGGTTTACAAAACTTTTGGAAATGTGACACAACTTTTAGAAAGAGTAGCTTTCACAACCCACTTAAATTTTAATGGCCATGAGGGGGTTAGGGGTGAATAGATATGTTTTAGTTTAATTATATTTCAATACTTTTTTAATTCATCCGTATACTATACGTCTCATTTCCCTCATTTTTTTCATTTCTTTATTTGATTGTAAGAGATTTTCTATTTTAAAATAGTTACAAAATTTTTACATCTCAAAAATCTTTTCGTAACCCACCAAAAACTGGCTTGGGATTCACTATTACCACTCTGCTATATTAATTATTCTCCAACTATACAGTCAAAAACATGGTGCAAACTTTAGAACTATTTTTATTAAGAGTGGGGTGAGAACTTTCTTGATTTGCATGATCTGTATTGTACCAACACTGGAAGTGGAGCGAATGATTTAACAGAGAGCGCTGGAGATGACATTGCGCATAATAAACGTCAGAGAGCGCAAGAAGGACATAAGTTAAAAAACTTGTTTATTTGAGATATTTAACGTGCACTTGCTGATTATATCAGCACAAGAGAATTTCTATGAGCCAGAGCGAAAGAGTCTAGCAATTTTGCCGGGAAAGGTATTTTCACACACCTTCCAGGATACAATCGACATGGGACCAACGGCTTTATTTCCGTGCCAAAGAAAGTTGTGCTATGAATGTTTATTGCTCAAGAAAAATCTGTCGACCCCGACTGGGTTTGAACCCACGAACATCGGGTCCTAAGGCGAACACTTAGAGCAAGACCTCTAAGGTCATCTACGTTCAAAAAACAATCTTACGCTCAAAAGTTGACTTCAAAGAGAATATACCGAGCGCATCATGGTTTTCAACTAGATCGAGTTAATCGTAGCACACTAAACTTTTTTAGAGCTTTGGTATTAAGAAATATATCCAACAGTTACATGAGTCAATAAAACTACTTTCATATATTCATACGTCAAGTAATGCGACCTTTAGTTATTGCTTTTGAAAGATAGTATCAGTATCAATAGTGCTTTATTTTTTTAGCACCGCGACTCGGATGAGGAAGGTTTAATTTAAAGGAAGTGAGCCCGCGTTTGAGTGGAGGGAGAGAGTAAAATAGGAAAACCCACCCTCAGTACACCCGAGCGAGATTCGAACCCATATGTTCTCGTCATCGGCAGTCCAGTATACTGCGGGAGTGACGTCTTAGATCATTCGACTACCGAAGCGTATATCAATAAAACAACTATAATAATATATATTATTATTATTATTATTATTATTATCACCGCGTCTTACTACCCGTTCGGGTTATACGCACTTACGCTAATGTGTAATGGTAGGGTGATTGGGAGATGAAATGGAGGACCTACAGTTTAACCGAGGATTGAACCTCGGACCCTCAGCACAAAAGTCTTGACACCTTACCTCTAGACCACCAGGTCACCCATAATATAGTAAAATGTTTTAAATTTTGACAGTAAAATATTTGTATCTTATATTTATGTCCTTCCAACCAGAGTTTACTATACTAACCACCACTCCCTTTTCTGACAGAAAGGCTACTAGATCTTCTTTCCCTTATTTATACGTCAGGTCATTTTTTTTCTTCAGCCATCAATTTTGATAGATATAGTCAATATTTATAAAATAAAACTCATAAATAATAAATTACAATGTTATAAATTATTGGCCGCAAAATAAATGTGTTTGTATTTTATAAAAAATCCTTCTTATGAAAATAGGACTCTAGTTAGCTAACTTATGTTTTGTTAATGTCTTATTATCGGTCGGGCTATCCTCATTTAAATACACTAATGAGGAAGGTAGTGTACTCTCATTTGAGTGAAGAGGGGGTGAAGAAACTATTTAGGAGGAACCCCCTCGGTACACCCGGTGGGTGCCGCGTCAGGCAGACTAGACGAACTTTACCTTTAGTAAAGTACCCATCGATGCGGTTCACTATCTAATCTAAGTTCACAAGATAAAAAGAGTGAATCTATGGAGAATAAAAATAAAAATATTACCTCGACAACTGGTCACGCGGTTGAAGGCGTCAAGCTCGTGAGTTATTTCCTGGTGATGGGAAGGTTTAGATTCAAATCCAAGCTGGGTGTACTGGGGGTGGCTTTTTCATAAATGGTTTTCTATTTTCCTTCAATGAAAATGCGGGTAATATTTTTCTCATTCCTACCCAATTGGTGTAAATGTGTTGAGCATTGCTCAAGAAATAAAAAAAGGATTTATTCTTATCTCTCCATGTTAATGCGGTTACATTTCTTTTTAACTGCTCTTATAAAACCCACACCGGTATTCGCGTAATCTCACGCGTCACTCTCGTATTATACTTTATTTTCGGTAATGGGGGGATGGGGTATCGAACCCCGGTCGGGTATAATGGGAGGGGATTTTCCTAAATGGTTTCCCAATCGCCCCAAAACAGATGCGGGTATATTTCCTATAAAGTATACCTTTCTTCCTAAACAAATTTCCATCATCTCTTTCTATTTAGTATAAATATGCACACAAAAAATACAAAGATAATAACAATAAATATGTTTTCCTAATTATTCATGTTAATTATTTTATGTTTATTCTTTACTTCTTTTCTCATCCCTAAGAGCTAACTAATATCGTTAATATCCCTCGTAGCTAAATAAAATAAATCATCCCTTCAGCCCCCAATCACGAAGAACATATTTTGAGATAACATCGTCTTGCCTTATAGTGACGAAATATGTGCCAAACTCAAATTTTAATGAAGGCCAGGGCTAACGGTTCTTTGTTATGTAGGGTTAGAGTGGCTGTAGTTGAGGGTAGTACTATCACTTATTAGAGGACATGCTGGGGGTAGTTTATCAAAAGTTGTGGGAAGAGATGGGTCGTTAGAGGGGGGGTAGGGGGCTGATTGCTAATGGGAATTGCGGGCAATCTGCCTTGGGTTGTGTAAGGTATTCAGAGGGGGTGGATCAAGAGACTATTGGAGAATGTTGGAGGTAACGCAATTCGATTTAGTGGTGACTAGGGAAGTTCTCAATGGTCCTCTAAGCCGGCAGATGCCCACCGTGTTTTAGGAGGAAGAGATACCGGAAACTAATTGAAATATCTCTCGTTTAATGTTTTTATTTGGTTATGACTTTGTGAGACGCTTTTTTTTTTTTACTTTCTCATATCAAGAGAAAGTATTGTAATCGTGAACATACTCGACCTCAAGATTATGAGGAATCTTTACGTTTTTTATGTGTCCTAACCCAAAAATATAAAGTGAATTTTAGAATTCTATTTGACCCTGGCCACAGATTTGAAACGGTTGGATAGATTTTGTTCAAATTTGATATTTAGCTGCTATAGAGAAACATCTTAGGACTTTTTTATTATACTTTATCCCACAAATTAAGGGTAGTTTACTGATAAGTATTTATTTTTAATTTCAATTTTTTTGAAAACGGCTATAACGATTTTACTTTAAAATTTATATCTAGGAGTGTTTTACCCAAAAAATAGCACAGCATACTTGGTTTTGGGTAAGAAATCATTAAGGGGAAAGAAAACTCTCAATGAATAACATACAGTGAAAATTTAAAAATAAAAATTGTCTGATCGGGTAGGGGCGAGGTGTCAAGGTCAATTTGGAGCTAACAGCCCCGAACCATACTTCAAAATATTTCGAAACTCACCTAAAATGTTTTGTTTAAAATGTATATCTAGTGAATGTTTGACAGGACAGACAAAACTGTATCCAGTCCACTTGATTATTTGGAGGAAAATGCGTTTAAGTTTATTGATGACTGATTTTCTTAAAATTATAATATTTTAAGAAATGGCTATAGCGATTTGGTTAGAAATGGGTATCTGTTAAGTTTTTACGTGATAAATATTTATATATATTTGCTTTTCTTAAATACATAATTTTATAGTAGTTTACCGATTAGTGATTTTAAAATAAATTGAATTCTTTTGAATATAGCTCAAACAATTTTGTTAAAATTGGTATTTTGAGACTCTAATGTTGGTTGAGTTTCCTAGAATAAATTAATCTCAGGGTAGTTTAAATCGTTAATTTTTTTTTAATATTTCAAAAATTGCTTTTAAGATTGAGTTCAAAATGGGTATCTGGGAATGGTTTTTCATAATAAATAAGAACATATTTTTATTTTTACAAAGATAAATCATTTAAGGATAGTTTACAAATACATTATTTTAAATTATTTTTTCCAAGCTTTGATACATTGCATGATAAATTTGTGTGGTTGTGTCGAACTATTTATTTAATGTTTGCTCCAAGTTTTACTACCTATCCGGATTATAAGCATCTATTAACACTAATAAGGAATAGGTGAGGAAAGTAGAATTTAGGGTGACGAGAGGGTGGGAAATACTTTTGGAAAGTCTCGCCCTCACTACACTCGAACGGGATTCTAAACCTAATCTTCATGTCACCGTCAGATGAGACTTCGGTGACCACATAGTCTATAAAAAGACAGTAGTATTCAAACCTTTTATTAAATATAAAATAAATTACATTTAAAATAATGTATTAATTCAGAAATATATATATATGTACATTATTTATTTAAATTTTACGACCCGCTTCAGTGGCCGAATGGTCTAAAGCTGAGCACACACTGGCGAGCCGAATGCCGTCGAGAACATTGAACATCCACCGACACGTAACATGTTCATATGTGGGGAGGGGGGGGTGAAAGTCATAAAACCACGAACGCCGTTGCGAGCGCAATTTTTTTCGATGTTCACGACGCACTCCGATCCACCCCGAGTCGGTTTTGAACCCGCTTATCAAAGGAATGTTTGGAGCCCTGTTAGACACAGCGTGGGCGGTTGGCGAACCTGATTCTCCCACCCAGCCACCCCCCGTTCCCCCCACTATCACACAGTATATTTTCTGGTGTAAATAGAGAAGCTACATAGTTTTTATAGCACCACTTATTACTATCCGTTCGGGTTATGCGTCTATGCACTAATTACACTAACGGTTTTAGGGATTAGGCAGGTTTAATTGAGAGTAAGTACGTCCGAATTTGCGTGGAAGGAGAGAGGAAAACTATTAAGTAAAACCACCTTCAGTGCACCCGATCTCCCCGTCTTCGACAGTCTAGTCTAACACGAGAGTAGCGCGTTAGACCACGCGGCCACCGAAGCGGTTAAGGTACATAGTTAGCCTACTGTAACTGTTATTGACACGACCGATTGGGATAGTGAAGATGATGTCCTGCAATTTATCGAGCATTGTCATCAACAGCCCTTTCTTTGGGACCCATGGAGAAAACAAACAGGGTGAGAAGGATCGAACATAGTGTGACGCTTGAATTTTGCGACGCAGTCCGACGGCCTGAGCAAACATTTGGCGAACTCCACCGCAAACACTGGACGGATTTCACGACGGCATTCGGTTCGCTAGTGTGTACTCAGCTGAGAAATTAAAAAAAAGTTTTCCACTCTCGTTGCACGAAAATGGAGTTATATAATATTTAAAATGCTTTACTTTCTTTCTCATCCCTATCCCATTAGAGTAATTATCATAAATGCGTATAACCTGAACCGGTATTAAGATGCATCAATAATAATAATAATAATAATAATAATAATAATAATAATAATAATAATAATAATAATAATAATAATAATAATAATAATACACAACCCCTGAGCCACGGTGTGAGAGCCATTGATATAAGGCGTCACTCTCGCAATAAATTTGCAGTGCTGATGACGGAGAGATCGGGTTT